>VZSC01006600.1:19232-41842 GCA_013398225.1 Steatornis caripensis
TCAGTAACACCAGCACACCGCAACGCCTGCGGCAGTGAGAACTGATTCTCTGTATTGCACTGTGCACACTCAGGTAATTAGCCTCCTCTTTGATTTACGAGACAAACCCTAATTGTTTACAGTGGTGGTTCGTTAAGCTGATGTTTACTGCCAAGACAAATTAGAAAAGAAATATTCGGGCTCATCTATATTACTAATGTGCCGTGGCGCCGTCGGTTTGACGGTGCGGGGTGGGAACCAGCCTGTTCGCAGTTCGCACGGCAGAATGGGCGGGAGGTGTGCTTCGGTCTTCGCTTATCGCAAGGCAGCATCCGTCCGCAGAAAATCGGGTTCGCCCGCCGGAAACGGCAGCTTTAACTTGCCTTTGGCCATTTGCGTGTTTTATCGCCAGAATCGGCAATGGCCAATTTGTCAGGACTTTCAACAACCGGGATTTGTTCTGTATACCTTAGAACATAGATAATATGGGAACTACTATGACTATGTTGATATTGTCCACCCCTCGCCTGGGATGCCGCTGCCGCCCACATCACACCCTGGCTAATACTGTCCTAAGCAGGTGAGGTGGGGTGAACGTAGTCATCAGCAAAGTGGGTGAGCGGGGCAGCCTCCTCAGCGCGGCGCGGACTTGGTCACCTTCCATCCCAGAGGAGACCTGGTCCTCGGTGATGAGCATCTGTGGAGCACGGTCGGTTCTGCCTCTTGGTTACCAGCTTGTACGCCTGGGATTGTCCTGGAACGTTTTCATTATTTAGTATTTTCAGAAGTCAGCTACGTTAGGATATGGCTTTCGTGTGAAGGTAATGCCAGAGAAAGCCCTTTTAGCGGCGTTTTATTGAACTTGCATTTGAATAACCCCGCCACGAGGTGGTGGCCCGGCCGCTGGTGGCACTCAGCCCAGAGGCGCCTGGGGAAGTTGCAGCCGCGTCACGGGCAGTTCAAACCCGGCCATTTTCCATTTCTTGCGGAGCTACTTCGTGAAATGATAGAAAAATACTGGCAGCCGTTGAAATAACTTCACAGAACGCGTAGCAGATAATGTTAAGGTCAATGTTAGCTATTTTCTATAAATACATTTGGCAAAAATGGCTGGGTTTTTTCATCCCAGGATTCAGCGAACGTTTTGAGACTGCTCTATTTCGGCTCATTCTTCACGAACATTCATAAAAACATTTTGTTCCTGGGAAGATTCATAGAAAATAAGTGTTAGAAATCCTTTTCTCTCTCTTGCTCGCACGCACACACACATATATGTGTAGGCTTTTGATGCCATCTCCCATCAGCTCCTCACAGGGAAGCTGTTGGAGCTGGGCAGTCCTGCACTGGAGCTGTAAAACGATGCCTTGTCTTGCTCTGCAAACCCCCTTTCTGCCCTACGCACAGCTTGCCTACCCTGCAGAGAGGGTAAAGCCCTCCGTGGTGCTTTATCTGCTCACCGTAATGTATCTGAGTGCCACCATCCTCCCATCCGGGCTTGCGTTTCAGGAAGGCGTCCCCGGGGCAGGGCTTCGTTAGGTGGGACAGGACCGAGGCAACGGGCCCTGGGCTTGCACGGAAAGGCTCTGCGATGTAATTCGGATTAAATCAATGCCAAGCAGGAGCAGAGGGTGGCAGTCGGTCCCTGGCAGCTGCCTCCTGAGACAGGCTGGCCATGGGCACGCGTGGCAACCAGTGTCCATTCCAATCCAAATCTCAGCGTGATTAGAAAATAAAGAAGATCCTTGTGGAAGGGGAGGGCTCTGCATGTGGCCAGACTGGTGTTTTCTTCTTAAAACGGCTGCATCGACGTGGGACAACATTATGCAGCATCCTTCTCATACGCTATGTGGCTGTGTGTGTACGTGTTTGATGTACATTGATACAAGGAGCTCTGTTTCGGTCCCAGCGCGGCGCTGTTCTGTACCTGCCAGCTCCGTGCTGCTGCTGCTCCCGTGCTCTGACCGCGCGTCTTCTTGCCTCTGCTTTGCCGTTTCCAGGGCTGAAGGCTTCTCTCCAGAGGCTGCAGCTGGAGTACGTGGACGTCGTCTTCGCCAACCGGCCAGACAATAATACCCCCATGGAAGGTTAGTGGAAGCTTGAATTAAAGGTTTTAATGTGACTGATCCTGGCTTACAGGCTTAGACCGATGATAGCAGGAAATGAAAAAAAAAATTTTTATTAAATATTCAGGCAGGGCAGCTTGAATATGAAATAGCTCATTCATGATGTGCTGGAGCCCCGTATATTGACACTTCAATGAAATGGATTTGTATCTCTTGGAAGGAAATTNTCTCTGTATTGCACTGTGCACACTCAGGTAATTAGCCTCCTCTTTGATTTATGCGACAAACCCTAATTGTTTACAGTGGTGGTTCGTTAAGCTGATGTTTACTGCCAAGACAAATTAGAAAAGAAATATTCGGGCTCATCTATATTACTAATGTGCCGTGGCGCCGTCGGTTTGACGGTGCGGGGTGGGAACCAGCCTGTTCGCAGTTCGCACGGCAGAATGGGCGGGAGGTGTGCTTCGGTCTTCGCTTATCGCAAGGCAGCATCCGTCCGCAGAAAATCGGGTTCGCCCGCCGGAAACGGCAGCTTTAACTTGCCTTTGGCCATTTGCGTGTTTTATCGCCAGAATCGGCAATGGCCAATTTGTCAGGACTTTCAACAACCGGGATTTGTTCTGTATACCTTAGAACATAGATAATATGGGAACTACTATGACTATGTTTATATTGTCCACCCCTCGCCTGGGATGCCGCTGCCGCCCACATCACACCCTGGCTAATACTGTCCTAAGCAGGTGAGGTGGGGTGAACGTAGTCATCAGCAAAGTGGGTGAGCGGGGCAGCCTCCTCAGCGCGGCGCGGACTTGGTCACCTTCCATCCCAGAGGAGACCTGGTCCTCGGTGATGAGCATCTGTGGAGCACGGTCGGTTCTGCCTCTTGGTTACCAGCTTGTACGCCTGGGATTGTCCTGGAACGTTTTCATTATTTAGTATTTTCAGAAGTCAGCTACGTTAGGATATGGCTTTCGTGTGAAGGTAATGCCAGAGAAAGCCCTTTTAGCGGCGTTTTATTGAACTTGCATTTGAATAACCCCGCCACGAGGTGGTGGCCCGGCCGCTGGTGGCACTCAGCCCAGAGGCGCCTGGGGAAGTTGCAGCCGTGTCACGGGCAGTTCAAACCCGGCCATTTTCCATTTCTTGCGGAGCTACTTCGTGAAATGATAGAAAAATACCGGCAGCCGTTGAAATAACTTCACAGAACGCGTAGCAGATAATGTTAAGGTCAATGTTAGCTATTTTCTATAAATACATTTGGCAAAAATGGCTGGGTTTTTTCATCCCAGGATTCAGCGAACGTTTTGAGACTGCTCTATTTCGGCTCATTCTTCACGAACATTCATAAAAACATTTTGTTCCTGGGAAGATTCATAGAAAATAAGTGTTAGAAATCCTTTTCTCTCTCTTGCTCGCACGCACACACACATATATGTGTAGGCTTTTGATGCCATCTCCCATCAGCTCCTCACAGGGAAGCTGTTGGAGCTGGGCAGTCCTGCACTGGAGCTGTAAAACGATGCCTTGTCTTGCTCTGCAAACCCCCTCTCTGCCCTACGCACAGCTTGCCTACCCTGCAGAGAGGGTAAAGCCCTCCGTGGTGCTTTATCTGCTCACCGTAACGTATCCGAGTGCCACCATCCTCCCATCCGGGCTTGCGTTTCAGGAAGGCGTCCCCGGGGCAGGGCTTCGTTAGGTGGGACAGGACCGAGGCAACGGGCCCTGGGCTTGCACGGAAAGGCTCTGCGATGTAATTCGGATTAAATCAATGCCAAGCAGGAGCAGAGGGCGGCAGTCGGTCCCTGGCAGCTGCCTCCTGAGACAGGCTGGCCATGGGCACGCGTGGCAACCAGTGTCCGTTCCAAGCCAAATCTCAGCGTGATTAGAAAATAAAGAAGATCCTTGTGGAAGGGGAGGGCTCTGCATGTGGCCAGACTGGTGTTTTCTTCTTAAAATGGCTGCATCGACGTGGGACAACATTATGCAGCATCCTTCTCATACGCTATGTGGCTGTGTGTGTACGTGTTTGATGTACATTGATACAAGGAGCTCTGTTTCGGTCCCAGCGCGGCGCTGTTCTGTACCTGCCAGCTCCGTGCTGCTGCTGCTCCCGTGCTCTGACCGCGCGTCTTCTTGCCTCTGCTTTGCCGTTTCCAGGGCTGAAGGCTTCTCTCCAGAGGCTGCAGCTGGAGTACGTGGACGTCGTCTTCGCCAACCGGCCAGACAATAATACCCCCATGGAAGGTTAGTGGAAGCTTGAATTAAAGGTTTTAATGTGACTGATCCTGGCTTACAGGCTTAGACCGATGATAGCAGGAAATGAAAAAANTCTTGTCTCTGCTTTGCCGTTTCCAGGGCTGAAGGCTTCTCTCCAGAGGCTGCAGCTGGAGTACGTGGACGTCGTCTTCGCCAACCGGCCAGACAATAATACCCCCATGGAAGGTTAGTGGAAGCTTGAATTAAAGGTTTTAACGTGACTGATCCTGGCTTACAGGCTTAGACCGATGATAGCAGGAAATGAAAAAAAAAATTTTTATTAAATATTCAGGCAGGGCAGCTTGAATATGAAATAGCTCATTCATGATGTGCTGGAGCCCCGTATATTGACACTTCAATGAAATGGATTTGTATCTCTTGGAAGGAAATTGAAGTTTCCTTTATGTCCCGGTGATGGCTTTAAAGTTGTTTGGTTCTTTTATTTCCTTTTCCTGATTCCTTCAGATGAAGCGAGTCTGTGTTTGCGTTTAAGGCAGGTCGTCTTTGTGTCACGTGAAACCCGTACGTCCCCAGCCCTGCTGAGCTCTAGACAGGGGAGCGTGCCGCCACCGCCGTCCCCATCTTTCAGCACGTGCTTCTCCTGGTGCTAAAACCAGGGGTGCGACCCGATGCGTGGTCAGAAACAAGAAACAACTGGTAAGCTTTAGGGTTCACCGCCCCAAGCGCGTGAGCAGCACAAGCTGGGGGGCTGTGCGAGGACGTGGCCACCCTGGGCACCGCGGGGACCCCCCGGGCACGGAGAGCGGCGATGCCCTGCGCAGGGCTGGGCTCGGCCGCCCGCCCGCCCCTCGGTCCTGCTGGGGAACGGCCCTCGTTAAACGCAGGGAATGAATTTAGGAACTTGCGAGGCCCATGAATGTCTGTGCACTTTCGTCACCTTCCGTAATTGCTGATAACTGTAACACGTGTTCGGTACGTGGCGGGACAGCTCAGCCAGCCGGGAGCCTTCACCAACACATTTTCGGGTTCGGGCCCTGTTTGGCGGGCACCAGTTCCCGTTCCTTCTCTTTCCCCATCAGAGCTAACACACGCGTTCGCACTGTGGCAGAAGATTAGCTTCACAGCTAAATAAAAAATAGCAAGGAGAAAGACTTGCAGGCTGCAGAAGCTGTCACAGATGAGTACATGGAAGTCAAACAGCCTGACAGCCCCTTTCAAAGCTCCTGGCTTGACTTTCAGCGGTCATAACACTTATGTTCTTAACGAACGCAGGGCCGCGCAACCCGGCGCGAGCCTTGGCTCGATGGCGGTGCTGCTGCCCAGCAGCTCTGCGTTCAGGGAACCGGCCTGGGGTCTTAGGCCCAGTGCGGATTTTGCAGTGGCTGATGAGGTCGAGGAAGATGACGTGTTGTGTCTTGGAGGGGGGGAAACGACCTCTCTGCTCAGTCAGTCGTCATGTAATGAGGCAGCGCGGAATATATTCCCCATGCCCACGCAGCACAGCTGATCTCGGGCGTTTACGGCTTTTCAGATGCTACAGATACCGCTAGCAACGCCGAGGCTTGGCAGTAAGCTATAAACTGTGGTGCTTGGTGAGATTTTTGAGCAGGGTGAAAAAAGGGACATTTTTATTATGAATGGTGTGGTGTTGATTCTTTCTATGTACTTCGTGCTTTGTTTTTTTTTATGGTTCACCTACTAAGCCACTTCTATCCCGGAGCATCTGTTGAACCATCTGTTGGTTCTGCACTATCTGGCGTGCACAGTAAGTGCTGAGCTACCTCCACACGACATACAATCCCCGCTCCGTCTCCTTACGCGCCTGTGCTTTTCCCACGAGCAAATATCCGCTTCCGATGGAGAGCGGTTTGTAGGTGACCTTAGAACGTTCCCTGCTTGTGCCGCTTGTGCCGACGTGAGAGTCCTGCTCGAGAAAACAAAGCACTTGAATGCTGTGCGTTACAGCCAAATAAGTGAAGGGATAAACTTGGAATGTTCATTTTGTTTTCTTTGCTGGCTGCATGCAGGCGGGTGACGTTTCTCCGCGATCGCTCAGGGTCTTCGGATTTCTTTATTGCAGGTGTCTCTGGTTCCCAAAGTGGCAGGCAAAGCTTGCTTAATCTAAAAATCTGAAATGTATTTGCCTTTCTCAAAAGCCTCAGAGCAAATTAAAAAAGCTTTTCGTCGTAAACGCAATGCCATATTAGCTTCAAGGAACATCTGGAGATGAGTACTCCGTGCAAAGCTCTTGGCGTAACCCTGCAGCCGGGCCGGCAGGTCCCTGCCCAGGACAGCCGCGTCCCCCCTCGCCCCAACCCGATCTCGGCTCTGCCGGGGCCGGCAGGACAGGGGCTGTCGTCGCTGGGCTCGGCCGTCCATGGGGCAATCCTGCCCCCGGTGCCCGGGCAGCTCTGCCATCGCACGGGGACCTCGGGAGATGGGTGATGGGAAGGATGTGTGCTTCCCTCCCAAATTTCTGTGGGTTTCATGGTGCCCCAGTCAGGCCAGAGATCTGATCCCCCAACTGTGCTAGCAGATGCTTTTTTTTTTTAACATCCCGAGTGGCTTTTCCAGCAGGTGAGCAGGGCCGGGGTGGGGATGGACGGTCCTGGGGTGCCCTGCTGAGACCCCCCCCGTTGTCGCTGTGCCGGGGGACCAGGCATCGGCCAGCGCTGATCTGCAGCCCTGGCAAGTGGGGAAGGACGGTGACGTGGTTCCTGTCAGGGAATTTAACCTACTTCAGAATTATTATTATGCTGCTGGAGGCTGTTTTCTGGGTTTCGAAACCTTCGTTTATATCTTTTAAAAAAGTCTCCCCTTCTGAAGTGATGCTACTCGTGCCATCCACCTGGCGACCGAGCGGTCCAGGCACATGCTCTCCACAAACCATCCCATCGCCGTAGTCGTGCGAGCAGGCTCTGGTAAACAAGAAGACAGAAGTACATATATTTTCTGAGTTGACTTTGCTTTCTCTTGAAAGGAGTAGAGGTGGGAGAAATGAAAACAACCATGGACCAAAATGTGTAAGAGGCGCATGATGAAATGCCTGTCAAAATTCCTAAATGGGTAGCGCAGCAAAAAATAGAAAACTAAACCCGGCGAGAAGCCGGCGCTGCCGAGGAGGGAAGGGGGGGTTGCCGTGCAGCTGCCCATGGCCCGCGGCACGCCTGCGCGTTGCTGCCTGAGAACGAGGCATTTTGTTGCAGTAGTACATGCCTGAGAATGAAATGCTTAGAAATAGAGGAAAAGTACCGCTTGGGCCAAAATGAAGGGGGAAAAAAAAAAAAAGAAAATATCTGGCACTTGAGCTCTGCTCTTCATCGAGGGAGGAAAAAACCCCTCAAGCCAGCGTTTCCCTGGAGAAGAAATCTGCCGGTTTGGTGGGAAGGCAGGCGCGCGGCGCAGAGGCACGGTGTCTCTTGTGCAGCCCTCCGAGGTTATAAATGGAGACTTCATCATCTTTAGCTGCTTGTCGCTGCCTGCAGAAGCGATCTCACAATAACATCAAGATTGGCAGTGTAATCTCCCCTCTGCCAAGCTCCTTTTTCTTGTTTTTTTTCCCCCCCCCATAAATAGGATGAGAATCCTTGAGATATAAAAGGCTCTTGATCTGGAGACAGCCCGGAGTCATTGCCCGAGTAACGGCAGAGCCGCCAAGGGATGTAATAAACGCGCAGGGCTTCCCCGCGCAGCCCTGCGTCTGCCTGGCGCCGTTTCGCCATAGTTTGACGGGTCAGAAATTCATGCCGTAGAAATTCATGGCCTATTGGTTCCTTGCCCCTTTCCCAAGGGAAGAGCGCATGGGGATGCGGCAGCGCCCGCTGCCCGCGAGGCGCCTTGTGCGGCGCTGGGAGTGCTGACCACGTACTATTTTTCTTTTGCTTCTCGGAGCGAGTTTGGCCCATTTTTGTCCGTTCAAACGCTGTGCCGTGGGCGGCCAGTGTAGTGCCGGTGCCCTGGCAGCTGCTGCTCGGCCCCGAAGGGCAGGGAGTGCCGACGCTCAGTCAGAAATGTGAATTTATTACTGCACCCGGGGCTGTTGTCTGTTTATTTATCATGGTTGCTCATGAGGACTGCATCCCCGGGGCTGCAGACCCTGCCAGTCCCCAGACCCTCGCACCCTGGGGACCCCACTCAGTCTCCGGCTCCTCCGCGGCAGCGATGCGACGGGGGCCACCGGGACCCCCACAAGGCCGGGTACCCGAGGAGAAATCGGGCTTAAAAATGAGTTGCAAACAGCGAGCAGGGGCTGTTTTCTTCATAGCATTAGGGAAGCAGCACACCAGGCTCTGTAAGCTCTTGGGCAACCATGAGGGATTGACAATTTTTTCTCCTTTTCTTGCAAACTAAAGTTTATGATGGGTTTTCCCCCCACACCCCAACAAGAAGGCGGCGCTGCTCAGCAGAGGTCCGATGGATGGAAATTAGAGATCTCGTCCCAGTGCGTGTAGCCTTGCAGGTTTCCATCTTCCCAAAGGAAAACGAGGACCACGGGCCCGCTGCGCTAAGGCGCCGTGCCGGGTTTAGCAGAGGTGCTGCCCGCTCCTCCCGCGGGCGGCGGGGCCCTCGGCGGAGCCTGCTTCCGCCACCCAGTTCTCCAACTTTATCCCCAGCATCTTGGTATTCCTGGTAAAAAGAAGCAGAACCAGAGATATGCTTTTAGTAAACAGATTTTAAAATAGATGTAATTTATCTTTTATTAGATCTTGAATTGATCTTTACATTATTTAATTTATCTGCTTAAATAAACAGATTTTTCGACTGTGCTGCCCTCTTGTGTTAAATTTTCCAAGAAATATTATCATAAGGCGGCGGTAGGAAATAGCCAGTTGGTAAAAGCAGTTTTTAGCTGCGGGTTAGAAGTCTTTACATTCACACTGTCAACGCTTTTTCATCCATGCTCGAGCAAGAGAACATGGCAGGGGCAGCGTTTAATGCAAAGCTGCTTGGGCTTGTCAGCGCACATGGCATTTGTAAGGGTCCTTGGGAGGATTTAGTGCTGAAAAGTTGGCATCTCTGCGGTTCTCATACTTTATTTTTTTTCTCTCCTCCCTCCTTTAGAAATTGTCCGAGCGATGACACATGTAATAAATCAAGGCATGGCGATGTACTGGGGAACGTCGCGGTGGAGCGCTATGGAGATCATGGTAAAGTGGATTTTTTCAGGGAAGCATTGACCCGTGGTGATTCTGCTTCCAGGCTGCAGAGTCTGCTGAAAGCCACTCTGGGACCTGAGCCACAAGGATGTGTGCGGGCCGGGGACGTTTGTGTCTTACTCCATCCAGCATCTTTTCACCTGAAATAATTCAAAAATCCATTCCAGAATGAGCCCGATGTTAATTAGGAGAAGCTGGGCTGGTCTAGTGGTTTGATTGTCTTGGCTCGTTTAACTGAGGGTTGATTCATTTTGGTTTTATTTGGCTGACTTCAAGACTTTTGTTAGACCACCCGTTGGACGTCCGTGATGCCGATGCTCCGTTTGGGACATGGCTGCCGGCAGCAGCTCAGTGACCCGCGGGCCCGCAGAAGCTGCTGCTGCGGTGGGAACAGTCCCCGCGCCGGGGAGAAGCCCTGCAGGCAGCACCGCTCTGTGTGTGTCCCGTCCAGAGGTGCGGGTGGGAGATAGCCCTGCTCGGCAGCAGGGACCTCGTAACGGGCCTTCCCTGAAAACCCCCAGGCTGACAGCTCACCCTTAGTGCTTTGTCAGCAGTGTTTGTTGTTGCCCAGAGAGGTGGTCGATGCCCCATCCCTGGGAACACGCAAGGTCAGCTGGGACGGGGCTCTGAGCAACCTGATCGAGTTGAAGGTGTCCCTGCTCACTGCAGGGGCTTGGGCTGGATGGACTTTAAAGGTCCCTTCCCACCCAAACCGTCCTGCGATTCAATGATCCTAAGAGATGCCAGGAGCATCCTCCTGGTCCCCGCTTCTTGCATCAGAGGTCAAAACGCAATAAACGAGCTCGGCACCAACCGTCTCAGCTGGGAAGTTGCTTGGTTTGCTGCTGCGCTGGCGCTGAAGCAGCTTCGGGCTGGGGGAGGCGGAAGGTGGGCGCGTGCCCTGCTGTGCCGGGCGCAGGGGCGGCGGGGGAGCAGCGCAGGCAGGGATGGGGGTGTGCTCTGCCTCTGCGCGGCGGCGTTCACGGGATGTGCGTGGCCTTGCTAAGGCGTAGCGGAACTTGGGTTTGTTGGCGCCCACGCGCTCCAGGAGCGTTGGCTGGTAGGTTATGTCCCGCAAGATGCTTTCACTTCATGAATTATTTTGTCTGCTGGTGTATTTTCTCCAGGAAGCCTACTCTGTAGCCAGGCAGTTTAACATGATACCGCCCGTGTGTGAACAAGCTGAATACCACCTTTTCCAAAGAGAGAAAGTGGAGGTTCAGCTGCCGGAATTATATCACAAGATTGGTGAGTCTGTCGCTGCTGTGCCTTCGGGCTATTCCGTTTGCAGAAAGACAGACAGAGCGGGCTGACGGGGGGCTCTAGATGGAACCAGTACTCTCTCCCCCTGGATCTGAAGGGGACAGACCAGCATCTATCTAACGACCTTAAAGAAAAAAATGTGCCCACGATAGCAATAGGTGTTAATTGCCATGGCTTCTTAACCCTTTGAGACTCCCGTGGACCCTGTGGGTGCCACCTCTTCCCCCGCACCCAAAGATGCTGATGCCTCCTTGCGCGTCTCCTCCCGTGGCGTCTGGAGCAGCCGTGCCGAGGACCAGGCTGAGAGGGGGCAGGTGGGAGCTGGTGCCCCTGCCAAGCAGGGCCGACGCAGGAGGAAAGCGATGGTGTATGACGGGGGGTGGGCGTAGGAGATACCCGGGCAGGAGTTTGGGTACTTTGCTGCAGCAGGAGCCAGGATGGGGCTGGAGGCTCTCGCAATATGGTTTTAGATGAATAAGCCAGTTGGTGTCTTCCCGGAAGATGGCTAGCCCTAGGGCATCAGCTGCATCTTCCTGGAAGACACCGACTGAACGTCGCTGCCGGTGGCAGCAGAAACAAGCAGCGATTGTTTTTGTTTTATTTTTTCAACGGGAAGTCCTGGTTTTGATACAACTCTGATTTCTCCCAGTCCCCTAAAAATCTCCTCCTCTGTTTTCTCTGCAGGGGTCGGAGCAATGACGTGGTCTCCACTAGCCTGTGGGATCATCTCAGGGAAATATGGCAACGGGGTCCCTGAAAGCTCAAGGGCTGCGCTAAAGGTTGTTTTTTTTTTTTTTTGGTTGCACGTTTGAGAAAAGTAGACGTGCCGCTTTTGCGAGGGCAGGAAAATAACAAAGGGGAAAAGAGATCCCTCGTGAGAAGGCTGGCCTGTGCACTGTTGTATTGATAGATCAGCTCGGTTTCTCTGGCAACCACGCTGCAAAGTGCGGGAGAATCTGGGTTATAACGACGCCGGGGTTCCGCACCGCAGTGAGCTGATGGCTGCAAGCTCGTGGTGGGGCAGCACGCAACTGGAGCCAGGCGCGGGGCGGGTGGCGGAAGGATGCTGTCGCCACCCTTACAGCGTGTTGCTCGGCTCCGCGGCATCCCTCCAGGGAGCCCCGCGGGCAGGGCCGACCCCCAGCGCCCCGTGAAACCTGTGGGTCCTCGGCAGTCCTGCCCTTTGCCGGGCCCGGCAGCAGTCCCCCCCACAACAGACTGAGTGCTGCAGGGCCACCGCAGCGCTCGGTTTCTCCCACGATTATCCTGAGTTTACTCTTACTGGGGGTTACGAGGTCTCCTCCCGTATCTCGCCTTTGGCAGCCGTGTTATTTAATGGTTTGAAAAACAGCAGAGCGTTAAATGTTATGAATTTTTTTGGGGAAAAAAAAAAAAACCAAAACACAACAACCAAAACGGTATTCGAGGTTCTGTGTCAGCTCATGGGCAAAAGCCAACGCCGCGGACCAGTGCCGGCAGACTGACATACGTCCCCGTGCTGGATTTTGCCCAGCTTGGCGCTTTTTAAAGGAATGATGCAGGCTATGGTGACTTGCTTACAAAAGGCGGCATTTGCAAATGAGGCATTTCATTGCATTTGTGATTTTTTTTTTTTCCAAGATAAAATATATTCCTAATGTTTGGTAAAAGCTAGCTGAGAAGGTAGCATGGCAGAGAGGGATCCAGGTTAAACTGATGAGAGTGAAGCAGAATCAAGTTTAAAATCTGGAGCTTGGAGAACTGAAATCTCAGCTTCCTTAGTTAATTTTCTAATCTTGAACGGTAATAGCAAAGCTTGAGCAAGATCAGATGTTCTCTCTCAATTATTGTTTTTGGGTGGGGTGTCAAAATCTTCTCAAGTTCACTAATATTTCACTTTTTCTGCTCGGTGATGGGATCCAGTGGTCCAAAACCAAAACTGAGGAGGTTTCCAGGTTCTGAACCGAATCCATCAGTGGCATAAAGCCAGAGACGTAGGCTCTCACAGGAGACGTCCTGGTCCTGCGATAATTGCTTTGGGTAGCAAAGCGTCGTGCTATTCAGCCTCCGTTACCTCCTGGGTTGCATGTGACTTTTTAAGAGCTTAATTGCCTTTAACTTTTCCGTTGTGGAAGATTAAAGCTAACAGTTGATTGCAATGTAATTCACCTCCAGTGCTACCAGTGGCTGAAAGAGAAAATCGTGAGCGAGGAAGGCAGAAAGCAGCAGGTGAAGCTGAAAGACCTGTCGCCCATCGCCGAGCGCCTCGGCTGCACGCTGCCCCAGCTTGCCGTCGGTAGGTGACGGGCTGGGGACGAATGTCCCCGCGCCTTCGTCCGTTGTCGCAAACGCCATCACCTGGCTCACGTCCTTGTAGCGCGGAGGGCAACACTCTGCGGCGCGGGCAGGATGTTTGTGCCTTAGGGGTGGTCGAGAGGCGAGTGCAGGTGAAACCTTGTACGAAGCCCTAAAGCGACGGGTGATCTGTTAGAGTGCCCGTTGTTTGTTTAAGCATCGGTGAGGGTTAGGTAATTACTTAAAATAAGGCTGTTTCCAGTATCATCATCGGGCTTTGAGAAGAGGGCTAGCGTGTCTTGGGCCATCCAAGCGGGTCCAACCCCGACCTGCCTATTTCTCTGAAGGGTCCCTCCCCGGCTGGGAGCCGTCAGTTGTTGAGCGTGCTGGGCTGACGGACACAAGAGAATGCTACTTCCTAAAGAGAGAGATGTTTGGTTTTTTTTTTTAAAAAAAAAAAGATCTTTGTGCTGCTGAGAGCCAAGGCTGAAAAATACCACCTGCCTGTTAGAAAAATGATCCCCAGTTCAAATAGCCAGGAGGTGAATGCCTGTGATTCGTGATAGGGAAGAACCAAACCCCGCAATTAAGACAACTTATGAGGGACCAAGGTCGGATGGGATGCTGGAAGATCTGCTATAGGGTTTGTTATCTGACCCGTGCATCTTCTTCCTGGTGGTGCCGGAGGAGTAAAGTGAAGGTTGAGACAAATAGTGTTGTCATTGTTTTTCAAATAGAGATAGAAGCTCAGACAAACGTTAGGGTCTGGAGTAATGCCGTGTCCTGAAGCCCATGTTCCTGACCGTCTTGTGACTTTATTCCCAGCATGGTGCCTGAGAAACGAGGGGGTGAGCTCCGTCCTTCTAGGATCTTCCAACCCAGAGCAGCTGATAGAGAACCTCGGAGCCATACAGGCAAGTGCAGGTGGTGGTGGCACCTCGCCAGACGGCGGCAGTTGGCTACTGCCCAGCTCCCTGGGGGGGCAACGCCAGCGTACCTTGAGACCAGCACCCTCCTCCTTCTCTGAATATAGTTTTAATACTTCCTGTTTTGTTTCAGGCATCTTTCAGTTCTAGTTATGCACATTAATTAAGCAAACCCATGGTGCGTCACCATAACTTAGCACCGTTTGTGGTCGTTACGACCGTATCCAGCACCAAGAGGAAGGCATGAGCAGGTTTAACGTATCTGGAAGAGCAAGCGACCTGATTCCAGGACATGTTGTGATATATTCTGTGCCAAGTCTCCCGCAGGGCTCAAGTCACTTGCACCCACCTTAATTATTCTCTGTTGCTTTTCATAGTAAGAACTTCCTCTGATGTTCTTGCCACCGGCTCGCTTTCCACTGCAGCCGAGCAATATAGTGCTTATAAAGTTTAGGAGTGCTTCTGTGATTGATTGTCACACAGGGTGAAGATCAGTACAGTAGTTTTTCCTTTAAGGGGGAAAGACATTAGACGAGTGTTTAAGTATCTGCCACACAAAAAACCAGAGGAGACGTTATTTGAGAAAATCTACATTTAGATTTGGAAAAACCTTTAACGGAAGCGGGATTAAACATCAGTTTTCTTCTACCCCTAGGTCCTTCCAAAGATGACATCCCATATTGTAAACGAAATAGATAATATTCTGGGAAATAAGCCCTACAGCAAGAAGGACTACAGATCATAATGCAATGCATGAATTCCCTGGACTGCATGGTTTAAAAAGTGCTCCGTACAGAAGTACAGCCCCGAGTTAATATCTGGTCATGAGAATCATTCAGCAGCTTGCTGCTCGGTGTCTACTGTCACGGGATCCTTCGAGATGTGTGCTGTTGCTACTACTCTGCAGTGAAATTCAAAAGCACAGTTGATCTCTCTTCTAACCAAGAGTAACCTTGTATTTTCTTACCTTCGACTGAACGCATTGATTTTTACTTTTAGCACCTCATGCTTGTGCTGTGAAAAACACTTGTAAAGCAAAAAAAAAAAATTTATAACCTTCAGGTACTTGGTAATTAAAGAAGGATGTACAGATCTATTTTTTCAATGACAAAAAGCCAGATACAACTTAAGGTTTTAATAAAACCACACTTGGGAAATCTCAATCATAAAGTTTCTTCAGGTTAACAGATAGAAGGGGCGAGCTCAAATTTTCCATTTTCTTTTTTATGCTGAATATACGCTTTAGATTTCGTTTGTAGTTGAATAAAGGATGTAAGGCTGAGAATTACGAAGAAATTAGGTAGCTCAACTCCTAACTATACAATTACTTCAGCTGTGGAGTGCTCCTGGGAAGTATTTCTGAGTACAAGCCAGAAGAGCACAGTTACAAAACCCAAACACGCATGCCAGGTTAATAAAAGCAACGGCTGTTTGCAGAATTCTAATTCTACATACACCTTAAACCAAGAAAGCCATGATAAATACTGGGTTTTGCATCTATAGAAACCTGCCTCTACTTCTGCCTGTGTGTAGACATAGCTATTGCAAATCTCAATATTCACGAGCTTTTTAAGGACATTAGATACCTATATATAATATATAGCTGCTGCTGAATACCCGAAAAAATCAGGTACGTACTTTGGCGGAAGGTCACGTTTGCTTTAACTTGTTCTGGAATTGGGCATAAGTAAGCGTGTAGTATTTTTAAGACACGTTTTAAACGCGTAGGGTTTTCTTTGTGAGCATTCCATCCCTCTACAGGAGTCAACAGCAAGCACTTACACGTTAATTTGCCCATCTCAAGAGCCACGTCCTATCTTACCATGAGTTTGCTTTGTAAAACGCGCCTATGATTTCAGTCAGTATTTCTCGCTCGTATCGAATCATACTTCCTAGGGGGTACAGCTATGCACAGCATTTGTAGGACCCTTGTATTCTGGTTCCCTTAACTCCAGGATATCTGCAGAGCGTGTGTGGCGTTCTCATGGGCCACGTGAACAGATACCAATACTTGAGTTGTCTTCTCCTGTATTTAACCCGATGAGCTATGGTATGTGTAAATGAACTTAGCTGCTGTATATCCAGAAACGCAGTCTGACTTTGACTTCTGCTTGGACACAATAAAAGCATTTTGTGCATCTAATTTTATACTTAGAGACCCGTTACTGATAGCCAGACTGATGTTGGAACAGCAATGGTTTACGTTGGAAATGGATGTGTATTGTTCCACAGGGAAACGGTGATCTTCAGCTGTACCCAGGTCGGGCATGGGACAATGTCATCGGGCCAGAGGAGCGGGTACGGCTGGGGAGCGAAGGGCTGGGCTGGCCACGCATCATGGAGAAGGTACTCCTAGGAGCTAAGTCTCCTAAGGCGGACAGCAGTCGTGTGCAACATTCTGGCCTGAAATAAACACAACGTGAATGTCCTCCGGACAGTTCACTGAAACGCTGCCGCAGTTCCGTCACGAGCCCCTCCACAGGGACGCCGTGCTGGGCAGCCACAGCTAGCTGGGGCCGAGACCACCCCAAAGCGCTTCTCACCTTCCTGCCATTCCTGTCACTGCTCTGGGCCACGTCCCCGAGTGTTGCAGTCCTAGCTGTGAAAATTAACTTTTTAAGTATTTTAAAATCCGCTTCTTGGGCAGCACAACGGCTGTGACCGTTATACAGTTAACGGCTTTATTGTTTTAACAGTATAATTATTTTCCCAGCAGCTGCCTAGTTCCGCTTTGCACCTCAGGCGGTACAATTTAACGTTCTCTCTTCCCCTTCTCAGGTGTGTGGGAATCCAACAACTTATTAAAAATACATTAATTCCCAACTTACTTTTATTGAAAAGGAGATGGCATTGCTCCTTAGACAGAGCAAAAGCTTAGAAGTCAGCTTGCCTAATGCTCCGAGGGCACTGGGATGCCAAGCAGTAGCATAGCTTCAGGCTAACCTTCAGCATTAGACTGAAGAAACTGAGTGCAGCTTGTAGCAGGGAATGCAAGGGAAAAAACAACCGACCAACCTCAAAAGCAAAAATAAATCCAAGACAACAACAACAACAACAAAAAAATCCCAGTGCGTTTTCTGTGAAGGAGTCCACAGAAAAGACTCGGCTTTCTGTAGAAAACAACCCACCCACCCGCTTTTGTTTCAGGCTGTCAGTGCTGCAACGTTCTCTCTCCAGACGAATCCTGACACGCGGTATGCTCCAGGCCTCAGGACCGAAAAACTAAGGTAAGATGAAAAGCTGTTAATAAAAGACGCAGCGAACTGACAGTAATAGCAGAAGAAAGCGCTGCTTCAAATCACTTTCCTCTAAAGGAAGATTTCCTGGAAAATATGCCTGCCACCTTCTAAAACACCTCCTAGGGCAGTCTTACCCCTACTGCCGCTGCTGAGTAAAGTGAGTATGTTAGCGTTGTCTGAATTTAAGTACTGTGTACTTTTGGTAGGAGCTGAGCAATCACCAGTGACCAGCACAACGGCAATGTTCAGGTCCTGTCGCTTAGAGAGCGGCCAGCGTGGCCCCATGTTTGATTCTGAGCATTTATAGAAGTTTGTTAGAAATTTGTTTTACATGTGCTAAATACTCCGACTGAAATATATACAAATTATACTCTCTGTAAGTGACAGGCCAAGGAAGTAAAACTATGCAAGCAATATGGAAAGGCTCCTTTCAGTAGCAAATAAGCAGGCAGAAGCGGTAAAGAAAAATCCACGTATTTCGAGGGAAAACAAGTTAATCTGAAGAGCGTTAAAATGACCGACCAGAAAAGTAATTGCAATGGCAGCGCTGAGGTGCGCTAAAACCACCGGAATTTTCATGATGTAAGTACGTAACAGTACTATCTTTACTGGGAAGCAAAGTAAAAGTAAGTAACGCAGTGGAGAGCCGAGATTGAAGACCTCCATCCAACGTCAAGTCCCAAAGGATGCTGAGAAGGGTGTAATTGTCAGCAGGCAGCGGGTAATTAGGTACCTAATTAGGTTTTGTGAGACTGTCCTGGTTGCGTTTGTCAGAAATAAATAGAGACATTGCAAACGCGGCGTGCGGGAAGGCAAGCCAGATAGATACGCTGTCTCTTGCACTTCAGAATCTTCGTTTTACTGCATTTTACATAAATACAAATCTTATTGAAGTAAAGATTAGCAAAGTAACTGTTTCATTAAATCTCATGAGAAGCTTTCTCTTCCCTGTTTCGGATTCCAAGTCTGTAATGGCAATACCTGTAACTTCTACAATAGATTTCCATTAATAGTAGTGGAGTTTAGCATTTAAAGTAACAGCTGCTTTACTGATAGCATGAAAAGAAGGAAAAGGATTGTCTGATAAACCCATTATAAAAAGCCAGCTAAAGCATTTTTGTTAAGCTGTGCCAGGAAAACTGTCAGGGTTTTTTTTTTTTTTATTTATAACTTTAGAGATGAATTTGGGGGGGCGAAGTACATTCAAACCACTTCAAAAGCATTTTTCTGGGAGGTTTAGGTTTTGTCCTGACTCCAGGTTACTTAAAAATGAGGAGTATTTCCAATGGAAACAGTATGTATGCTAACTTGTAGAAGACTCCACTCTTCTAGAAAGAGCTGACAAACCTACACCTGCTGCTTGCCCACGAAAATACCCGCTTTTAAGAAAATCGAGAATGGAAATACAAGGAATTAAATGACCAAAAAAAGCCGCCTTTTTATTAAAACTTTTCAAGTTACAACGATGATGGTGGATTGCCACTTTTTATGATCAATCAGTTTGGCTCTTACACCAGTCAAAGTTACAGGGGAATTCTGCTCCAGGTTTTCAATGCGACCATCGGTGCTGCTGCGCAGCAGTCCCCTACGGTGCACTTGCCTAACAGGCCGTAGCACCAGCGCACCTCGGCAGTGCTTCACACTAAATGCTCACGCACCACTTCCTTTCACTCCCAAGTAAAAACATCGATTAATTCAGTTATTGAATAATACCATGTAAGGATACCAAAAGTAAATAATTGAATCATTTTGGGTTCAACCCCCCTCCCCATGCCCTCAAGCAGTCACACTATAAAAAAAATGTATTCCTATTCCCCCCCCCCAGACTTCCGTAGGGCAGTCAAACCCTCTCGCAGAAGTAAACTGTTGCGGGGTTTTGTTTGTCTACTTGGATCCTGTAGATAGCAGAGCAATCAGTCCAGATGACGCACTTATAGAAAGAATATAGTTCCTGCAGGGAAAACGTTAAGGACATATACTTGCAAAGGTCTCGCTTCTTTCGCACAGAACATTTAGCAGAAAGTTTTATGAGAAACAAGGAACTGAAAAGAGTCTTTCTCCGTAGGAGTTTTAAAATTGCAACATCGTAACCTGAAGTACAGCTTACAATCAAGGCCCTTAGCAGGATGTTGAAACGTGCTTAACTTCAAAATTAAGACACCCGTACAGTTTAGCCTGTTCTCTTCAAAGGAGTTATAAATACTGTTGAATACTGCAGATCTTTAATTAACAAACACGGCCCTCATTGGCAGGACTTATTTACTTAAGTAACAAAAAATTTCACTGATGAAGTTCCTGAAACTAAACAATCCTGTAACGTAAGAGCACCTGGAAACCAACAGCGACGCAGCGTTTGTGTAAGAACACGAGCTGCCGCCTCCTTCCGCCGTTACAATGGAAATGGCACAGCGTAAGAAATTCCGTATATTGTCCAAGCGATACCCTTGAAACACCTCGTGTGAGACATTAAACTTCTACACGATTGGGAGATTTTTTTTTGTATTCTCTATTTTTACGTTAAAGTCTTTCTAAGCTGAGGTGCTACAACGAACCGCGTGTATCAACAGAGTAATCTCACAACCCACATGACAAATAGAGCGACTAACGACAACAAATAGGAGTAGGGGTCTGGTCGTTTCAAGCGTAGTAATAAAGGATACACAGTGGGGTTGAAGTTCTTCAGCACGAAAAATGAAGCAATGATGACCAAGACCAGGAAGAGAGTATTGTTGTAGAAGATGGAAAAAGTTGTTGCTTCATAATCTGCAACTTCATTTTTCTTCCACAGAATTCTAGGAACAAGCAGAGATGTTATTTCAGGCGTATTTAAAGCAACGTGGATCCTGCACGTTACGAAGCAGCTGATGCCCAGAGTGCACTAAACCACATACTGCTGCTCTTGTTATAGCCAGCTTCTAAGACAGAGCGCAGCAAGAACTACAGACAACACATTAGGTAAAGACAAAACCCTCATATACTACGCACTTGTACACGTAAGTAAGTGACTTGGGCTCGTTTTTCTACCAGGCACATCAAGCCTAGCCCTTGATAAATAACACTTCTTCTGAGTTTGTAGCTGTTAGGCGCCACCAGCGTGCCTGGCAATTAGAAGGGAAGATATGGCTTTTTGTGCCAAAAAGCTGACAGTCCCGTCCTTGCGTCTTGTACGTAATGGGCACCTAACTCTAACGCTAAGCACTTCCTTACACGCCCACCGGGCACAATCTGGATATTAGCAGGAGCTCTTCAACTGGAAATCTGCACACTGACACGTGCCAGTTATAACCGTGAGGGGTAACATGTACAACCAGTGATGAGCAGCGCAGTCCAGCAGTACATGGGAATGCTATTTGGAAGTAACTTGCATGCCATGATGCAAAATATATCGCGCTAGCCTGTCCTTAAGAAAAGGAACTCTTTTGATTTCAGAAGACAGCGGTGATGCTTACTCTTCAGTGAGTTACTCTGAACGCCTGTACAGTAAGTCATTTTGCTCTGCAGCTCAAGGACCGAGAGGTTGCGTTACAGGACCTTATTGACAAAGGTTTCGGTGTTTGAGACCTTTCGTTGATAACTCGCCTCAAAATGGCTTTACAGATGAACAAAGAGCGGACAGCACTGCTTCTACTTCCCAGAATACACAAAAAACCCAAGCGACAGTCCCCAATATCCTACCTAGAGCCTTGAACATACCATGCAGTATTGCAATAAAGGAGAGAAAGAAGAAAACAAAAGGGATCACCTTTCATCCTTCTCCTTACGAGACATCTTCCTGTTGTCTGCCTCAGACAGCTTGCGAGTAACTTCTTTGGAAACAGCATCTTCTCTTTTCTGCGCTACTCTGCAAGAAACACCATTGATATTAAAGTTGAAAAACTAAAAAAAACCAACCCAACCCAGCCCCGGGATAACAGGAAGTTGTATTTGCAGTCAAGAATCGTACTTCGCCAAGACGCTGAGCAGTTTTGCCAAGTCGAAGGGACAACAAGCAATAATCAAACTACTAAAAGTATTAATCAAATGTCATTTGTGGTAACACCCACTGAGAATGAAGGCAGTTTTGCTATTTCATGGTACTCCTAGCTGACGAGACCAGTCTATTCCATAATTACAAGAGAGATGACAGAAACCCAATTAGGAAATACTTCTGTGTAAAACAGTTTTGGACGGAACATTCCTCTTATTAATCAGAATAAAAAGTTGTAAGTGCTGGTTTTGTTAAATTATTTAATAATAAACTCTACTTCAAGTAGCCATCAAACTTACTTGTGTTTGAGAACAAACTTGACGTTCTTATATGCAAAAGCTACTAGGTAGGTACTGATGAGGGTCATGACGCTATACAGGACTGCAGACTGAACGAGATCCATATGCCATATCCTCCAGTAAAGCCCTTAAAAGGAAAAAAAAAGACATTTTGAATGGTTTCTTCCTCCAAGAAAAATGTCCCCTCAGGGGTCCAGCGCAGCTTACCAGCTCTGCAATTCGGCACTGGCTCTGCCAGACCAGAATCTCGCAAGATTTAAAGTCTAGTAAAAAGGACCTAATTCTAAAGGGCAGGCCATATCTAAAAGCCTGCAGGTGAATCTAGATACTGTTATCTCCAGAGTCAACAGCTAGAGCTACACAGTTTTAGTTCATGCTTACAAGAGCAGCGAGATCCCACATGACGGACAGATTCTGACCAATACCTTGGCTTGCGCTGACATGGAACCAGCGGAGATTTGTGCCAGCTGTCAGGAAATACAACCTGGCAAATACAGTTTACTAAAATCACCTTGCCCACAGATGACGCAGCAGTGAGCGACTATTAAGGAGTGAGCATCAGAGATCACCCATTGGTGATAAGGGGCTTTAAGGAACAGCATTGGCTCTTCGTATTGTGGAGCAGTGACAGCTGCATAGAACCCACTGTAGTAGTCAAATACCCATTGGCTTGTCGCAGATGAAATAGGGTTGATCCCCTGTAATTGCTCTTTCCAATTTCTTTCTTATCAAAACGTGCTGCTGCTTTAGTTAGGTTATTGCCGGTTCGGTCTCCAGACCTATTAATTAAAAAGAACTATGAGTACCCTATCAAGAGCGGGCATGCTCTTGCAAAATCACCCGGGCGCTTCCGAACTGCACTAAAAAATACTTTTGAACGGAGAAGTCTCCTTTGCTTTTGCCCGAAAGGCGCCTTAGGAGACCACGTCCAGCTCGGCCGAGCAGCAGCCCAGCGCAGCCGGCCTGCCAGCTCCGCGCTGCGCTGATGCTGCCACGTCAGTGTTCCGCCCGCAGCTCGTCCATCTTCACAAACCGCAGAACAACCACCCCGCCCGCTGCTCCACGCAGCACCGGCTTCGAAGCTGGAGCTAACAGGGCACGGAGACACCCACGGCAGTGCGCCTGGGTCAAAGCTGGCCAGGCCCGGGGCAAGGCGAGCCCCAATAGCCTGGGTCCTGGCAGCGGGACAGGAGCCTGGGGCGGGCTGCGGGGAGCCCCTGCTGCCCC
>VZSC01006600.1:45869-91704 GCA_013398225.1 Steatornis caripensis
GGTGTTCCTGAGGTAGATGCCGGTGGTCATGTAGCCAGTGGTCTTGAGCACCTCGATTATTATTAGTCATTGGTTAGTAACTTTCTGAACGTTTGTTTATTTCTCTCTCTGTCTCTCTCGTTTATGCATTCCATGGAATGAGTATATTGCAGAATCTTGTGTAGCATGCAGTGACCTTTTTGTCAGAGTCCGATTATGCTTACCCAGCTATGCCTGCCTAAACCCTTGGGAACGCACACGGATTGTTTCTGTGAGTAAGACTTCTGAACTGTATTGAAAATTTTGTATCGCTTTGAGCTGTTGTTCTTTCTTGGCATAGCTCTGCTGAAAAGATTACAAGCTCTTGCAGCTTGATGTTTTATACAGTCCTTCTAATCTAATTCAAAGGCCCCTGATAACTGGTTTTGAGCTAGCAAAATCTGTGGAAAAAAACTCCGTTGAGGTGAATACATTGTGAATACATTGGTAAACAGACCAAGTAGGACTTGGCTGTCATCTAGTGTTAATATTAGGGCATTCCATTATTTCTTATGGCTAAGTGAACTGCTCTGTCATTAGTTCCCGTGATAGCTGACATCTCGTTTAACGGAAGAGTTCTTAAAAACCTTCGGACAGAAATGTGTCTTTTTCAGGATAGTGATCGTTATCACATCACAACACCAACAGTTGTACGAAAAGAAATACTGACTGGCAAGAATCCCCTCTGAGTCCACAGAAAATATTTGTGATTAAATTACGTGTCGTCCCAGTGGTCATTGTAGCTGATCGCTGTGGTGGTGTACAATTCCTGTCCATAAAAGCAACGCAGAACATCGTGCACTGTGTGGAATTACAGTGCACACCCTTAATCTCTCGGTAAGAAAACAAATGTTCTCAACAGGGACTTTGATACACCCTCTCTGTTTGCTTTTATAACATCAGTTTGTCAGAGTAAATCTTCAGCAATACATTTAAGAGTTACCTGATATTTTAAAATTGTTTATTTCAGCCAGTTACAGAGTGTAAGACAGCAACGTGTCCAGCCGTCTTTCAGAAAAGGAGAGTCTCATTTCTTTGATGTCATCTCCAGATGCTTGCACATGTTGTTTTCAATAGCACATGTGGTGTATATTCTGTTATACTTGGGGGTGTGTATGTTTTCCTCCTTTTAAATTAAGTCTCAAAATGATATTGTGTCTTCGGCCTTGTGCCAGTGTTTGCTCTGGATTTGGTGTTTTACTGTGGAGTTGAAGCGTCTGTGCGGTCTCTTGCACCTTTCTTAGTTCACTATCTACATGCTAGTACCATATAGATTTTAGTTTAAATCGTACCGCAGCTGGAGGAGCGTTCCCGGTTGTATGAGAATACCTTTTTATTTTCCATATGCAACTACATTATGAACTTGTATCCAAAGCTAAAGCATAACCTTGGCTGACCTTGCAGCCATTAATTTTGCTGCCTGCTTACCAACCATTCTGCTTTTGTTTGCTTCTCTAAAAGAGTTTTTGTTAAGCACAGAAACAATATCTGTTATTTGCTTTCAGTAACCATTTCACCACCAAGTCATCTGGGTGTGATCACTTCCTTTGCACTTGTTTCATTGTCCTAGCTGAACCATTTCACTTCACGTATCTGGAACACCTGTGTCTACTCTGTCATTTAACTGAAGTAATTCACTGAAATTGAGAACCTTTCCTAGCAGGGTAGATACAGCCTAAAATGTTTGTGACTGAGACATTAATCGTGCAGCTGTCTGTTGTAATTCTTGGAGGAAATTGTGTATTCTCCTCATTCTGGCTAGAGCAAATCTGGACAGATTCCTTTCCGTTGTTACATCCCCTCCTCCTCCCCGACACTTCTTAGTTGGGAAATAAATTGCATAGTTTTGAAAACAGCTAGGTTTTCGCATTCACCTCTAAATCTAAATTCAAACTAACTTTCTCAATGGCATTCGTTCCAGAGTCAGTGGACTAAACTATGTCCAAGAATTAAATTTGAGCGGAGCAAAAGCTTCGCTGTAGTTGAGATTGAAAAATCCCTCTTTGTTCAAAATGGCACTCTTCTAATATTCTGAAATCCCTGTGTTTGCTTGGATGTATTATAATTTGTCATGCAGTAAGGGATTAGTGTTCTGAGTTTCGGATCAGCTGCTAGGGCATTGTTGAAATACAAAAGAAAAGCCGCCTTTGAATAAACATGCGTGACGCTCATAAACTGAGCGGCTTCTGCTATCTTTATGTGAACTAGGTGAGTGAGAAGCTTTCCAGTTCTTCTCTGTGCTTCTTTTGAAGCGTTCTGTGGTGTGTCTGAGGTTTAAAATTAAAAACGCAATCTGGCTGTGTTATTTTTCGTCCAAATCAGTTCCTCAATGTGGGTTAGAATGTAGCCCCCAAAAGAGCACAGCTGGAGGGGCAGTCTGAGGGTCGGTAAAGAACGGCACCGTCATGAACCACTGCTGTTTCCAGACAGTTTTGAGAGAATAGCTTTCTTATTTGGGCATGAATTCGGGAAGAATCTATGACTCCGTAAGGGCAGGAGAATATCTGACTTATCCTTGTCTGTGTTCGTTGCAATAATCATTGAGTCGAATGAGTACATTATCCAGTGCTGTTGCTTCATGAGCTGTTCTCTTTTACCTTCCGAGAACACTGCATTGAAATAATGGATTGCTATGCTCACCTTTAATTTCTAAAAGCTGAAACTCCCTGGGTTTCTGTGACACTTGCTGTATCTGAAGGGAGCTCAGTGTAGCATATGTGACCCATTTTTGGTGTCTTGAAATGGTCTCATCTGCTCCAGTTTCCTCCTTTAGCATTTTTAAAGTTTTGGTTGATGGGTTCTTCTGCGTATAGACCAAATGAATGAAATAATGTCTTATTAATAGATTCTCAGGGGGCTGGCTTGCTCAGCATTTATCCCAGATGAAGCGTGGAACTGACCACACTTTTGAAAAGCAGTATCGAATGCAATATTTGGAAAATAACTGAACTCTACAGGTAAGAATGAACCTAATAGTCAAGATTTAGGGCACCTGTTTCTCAAACATCAAGGTCTGATTCCTGTGTTGTTTTGAGATCTGCAGCCATATCCTGCAGATAATCCAAATAAAAGCTTTTGAAAGAAGGAAACACAAATGATGGTCGTTTATCTCATCCTTTTGTGTATCTTTCAGTTTTTATTCTGTTCAACCACAAAATCTCCTGCTTGGGGTCCTGTGGAGGTTTGTGCAGACTGACGCTGCATGCGTCTGCTTTCCAGCCAGATGTGATCCGAGGATGGCAGTCAAGCTATTTGTTGCGTGGAGGCCACTGGGGAACTGTAAATTTCACCTGCTGAGGAGGACTCTTCTAGGACATGCAGCTCTGGGCTTGCCACCTAACGTGAAGGTGCTGTAAGCTTTCTTACAGGTCACATCTGCCTTTTGTGATGTGGTGGAGAAATACAGGGTGAAAGTAAGCCTGGGAGCTCCGTCGCTGATGCTTTGGCACAAGGAGACTGAGGAACTTGAATGAATGAGCCTCTAATGTAAGCAGACCTACCGGATTGCGTTTTGTCTGAGTGGTAAGACAGCTGGTAGGCAGTAGGATGGTAAAATGAGCTAAGGGTGTGACAGTGAAGCACTGGTGTATGGCCCAGGTTTGTTGCTGTCTGTTGGGCCTGTCCATTTAGTTGCTCCCTGTGATTATATATTTAGGCAAAAAGGATGCCAGGCAATCAGAAACAGTCATTTAAATGTGGGATGGTCAGCTTGTGTCTCTTTGACAGCAAGCAGGTTATAAGCAGTTCAGATCTCGTCCCCACACTAGGGATATATCAGGTGACTGCAGCGGGATTACGCTGGTCCAGTTTGGCAGTCTGAATCCCTGTTGGTGGGAGGAAGTCAGCCAGATGGGGTTTCTGAATCTGAGGTGTGTGTCATCCTGGCACCCGCCCACCCGCTGCTGCTCCATCCTTTAGCAGTGTAGGAGGATCTCATGGTGGTTGGTGTCTCTCTCCACCTGTCAGTTAGCTCTGGGGTTTCCCATTCCTGCAGCCTTGAGCTTGGCAAAAGTCTTCTGGATCTTAGCTGTAGGAAAATTTTAGCCCATGATATGTAGTCAGAAGAGTTGGCCACCCATGTGCTGATAGTTCCTAGAATGCTAATATCTGAAGTAAGAAGGATGAACTAAAACTGAAGTATCATGCAAAGAGTGTTTGGTTGAGTGAATGAAAGGGGGTATTTGTGATTACGTCCTCTTTTGAATGGTTATTTGTAACACAGACTAGCCTCGCACATCGCAAACATTTGAACTCATCGTGGTAATACCCATGTCACTGTAACTGTCTGTACAGAATGAAGTACGTAGGAATCATATCCAGCCAGCTTTAGAACTTTAGGTAAAGGTTGAGCTCGGGTATAGTTAATAAAAAGTCTGGAGATAGGAGGAAATGCAGTTAATGCTGAGGATTCTGTAACAGTCAGGCTGGGTGTAGCAGTGCTACCACTGAGAAGGGCATCACTTCCTAGCTGGGACAGAGCACTCACAGGATATGCGTCGCAAGGAAAGAGGGTCCAGGTATGTGCAGGTGTGCTCTGCAGCAGCAGCATTGGATCTAGGGAGCCTGGTGTGGTGCTAGACCTAATGAGTAGGACAGGAGCTGGGCTAACTACGGACATCCCCTCGGGTGTCTGCAGTCTTCTGGTGCTTCTCCAAGCTGGATCTACTGAGCTTAATGTGAAGCCCACGTTACGGGGAAGCAGTTCAAAACATCTGCAGCACAGCTGTTCGGAACTGCTCTTAGCAGCAGCGTAGCCACATGCCTGTGGTGATCTTGAGGGTGGTGCAGATGTGATCTAGCTCTGGATAGAATTGATCCAGGTTCATTTATTTCGTGTCATATTGCTATAGGTTGCAGATTAATCCGTCCACAGAAAACAGAATAAGCATTTTGTTTTCTAGCTAGCCAATGATGGCTAGACACCACCTGGACCTATATGTTAGAGGAAATTCTTCCGAGTAATGTTTTTTTCCCAGTTTAAAAAACCTTAGGAAACGTAAAAGAAAGCAATCTTCATGAACAGAATTAATAGCAAGGCAGTATCCTATACCGTTCTGGAACACTGAATTCAGCAAAACGCGGATTTCTGAGTTCTAGAAATAAAGCGTTTATAGTGTACTCCCACACAATAATTATTCCGTAGAGGAATCATCTCTCGAATGCGTATTCTCATCTCTCCTGCTCATAGTCTCTTAAGGCTATTTCAGACAAAGAACATCTGCTGAATATAGCGATCATTTTGCTGTTGTCTGCATGGCATTATCTAACGCTGTGGCTGTATTTATGTGTGCTGCAGACTGTATCCATCCAGATGCTCACAATATGCACGGCAGGGAGGCCTTGGGAGTCAGCACTGAGACAAACTGTGTGCCATGCACTACTGACGGAAGACACACAGGATTTCTAAAGCAATGTGTGCGTCTCTTCTAATTGGTTGCTTACATATGTATTAGGCAAAATGAAGGGCTCATCCCACTTTCTTCCAGATGGTTTTGTATCATTAATCAGGGTTAGAACTTTACAGTGTTGCTACAGCTGATCTGGATCTACGCCTAGGCCCTTGGATGCACGTGGTACGTTTGTGGATAATTGCCGTTATTATTGCCATTTTCAGGAGGCACACTGAAGTTTGAAGATCTGAACGTTAACGATATTTCTCGAGCTGCAGATTTTTGTTCTTCATCTGCATTGTAGAAGAAAAATGTTTTGTTGAATGTAATGTTAACTTCTTCTGTTCGTCCATTTTATTTTTAATTTAAGATGTGAATGCAGCTATTTTCCTCCTTGCTGTTTGAATCCTGCAGAGCTTGGGAGAAAGAGCGGTCATAATACCTCTCCCTCTTACATTTTAAGGATTTGCCTTTTCAAGGAATGTCTACAGAGATCTTCAGTCACACCTTCAACTTGTCGAGGGTGTTGCAGGTCTTTGTAGCATCAGTGTTTTATTGGGTGACTAAAGCTTTCATGAGGGTTTGCTATAATGAGCAGCTCGTAGCTGTTTTTTCAGATGAAAAATACTTCGGTACTGTTACTTTCCAGATGTCCCTTTATAATTTCTTGGAATTTTTGGTTGAAGAATGGACGTTATTTACACGTAGATAGTAAACTACCTGTGCGTTAGATACAACTAGCTGTTAATTTTAGAACGGTTTAAATTTTAGGTGGCCAACACTGCGTTCTAAAAGAACATTCCCATTCTGTTTAGTTTAAATAGGAGGCAGCCTAAAGGAGAAAAAACAGAGCACTGCCACTCACATGTTACTCCTTGCCTTGTGGTAGGATCCGCATGTTCCCGAATCATCAGCGTTTTAGAATTAACCTTCACAAAATTCTCAAAAGTTACGTGGTATTATAGGAATCAGTTTGTATTGCTCATATTAGTTGAGGACGTATGGTAAGTGTTGCCTTGGCCTTAAATAAATCTCCATGGCTTGTGCTGATTTAAGAGAGTTCCACAAGAGGGTGCACCAGTTCAACAAAATCCCGTATCAGCCAAATGAGCGTGGCCCCGTTGTGGGCATATTTTCTGTCGCTTTATCTATTAACTCAAGTATCTCAATCAAGGTCCAAGTTGGGTGGATGCTTTAACCAGTTTAATGTCCCAGAGCGTCCTTCCGTTCTGTAACAGGTACATGAATGGATGCGCGATGCTTTGCAAGTGAGCAAGTCAGGAAGTTTAATCCTGAACAAGAGGCACTGTTTGCACGAGTCCCGTTCACACTGACGAAACGCCGTCTTCAGACTCCAGTCACAAAATACTGTTTAGACTTCTGGGTTTTTTTTAGTGTACTGAAATGCGTTCCCTCGTCCTAATTTGTGCCTGATGCCCTGCAAACGCTCACTACGTGTGTTTTAAGAATAAGGTTTGGGGATTTTTTGTTTTTCGGCTTTGAAGCAGCATTAATTTTCCTCTCAGACTGGTACAGCACTGGATAGCACAGCTGCAGAAGAAAGCTCCATCTAGGACGATGACTTCTTGTGAGACTGCTGACTTGAGTATGACTGACACCATTTTTTTCTGTTTCTGTTTTGTGACAAAATTATTTCTTGTTTCATAAGATAGATGGGAACTGTTAGTAATGCTTCCACTTAAGTTGTATAATGTTTCTGTACTGATATGCTAAAAGCATTAAAGTGTTCTGCATGTGTAGGCCAAAGTTCTAGGTCCATTCCTTTAAGACTGCAGTCCTAGGATATAGTAGGAGTTCTCTGCAGAAATGATTAACTCTGATTTTCCAGGAGAAAGGCCCTGCGTTCCCTGGCCAAATACAGGAATTGTAAATCACTTAGAGATAAGATTATCTGATAGTCAGCAAAATAACCAGAAATGTGGTGATATCATGTGTAATATATGATCTTTTTCCTTCTGAGAAATGCTGTTTTCACCAAACTTTCAGGTTTTATTAAATACGAGAAACAGAATGGTGTGCTTTAAAAACTTTTGATTACTAGTACAAGTATTAAAGGAAGGTGAATTTGAGACCAAGGAAATTACTATTTTCTTGTTACTGCTAGCCCCAAATGTAAAAGTTGGGTCTGGGTTCAAAAGGTTTCATTTACTAATATTGATGAATTGGAACTACTCTAGTTTTAATAGTTTTCTTTTGAGCAGTGTAAAAGAGACGAATATGAGGTTTTACTGAAAAACCACCACCACACAATGAATATGTCCTTTACCTAGCGGGAAGATTTTTATTTTAAAGACTATAAAGTAGCCACCTTCTTCCATTTACACTAGCTCTAGGTTATCATGTGTAAGCAGATGAGGGTTGGATTGGGGTTTTTTTTGACTTGCTTGTGATAGTACCAGAAGAATAATCCGTGTTTGTATTTCTCTTAAAAACAGTGCAGTTTTAGGTTATTGCTGTCCTCCAAAGAGCCAAATGCATCTACCCGTCAGATATGCAGTGCTGCTTGGTTATCTAAGAATCCTGGCTATATCTGGTAGCAGTAGGGCACGAGGAGGAATAGTAATTACTATAGTTGTTTATGTACTGATCATCTTGCTCTGAATATAACGGCATTTTCAGAGCAGTCCTTCATTCTGGCAGTGTCTGGAGTCAGCCATTTTTAAAAACATCAATGCACAACACAGATGCCCCCCAGCAAAGTAGGGTCCCAGCTTCTCTTTGCTAGGCTCTGGCATGAAGTGTTTGCCGCTCCCAGCAGGTCCTCCTTCTGACCTACTGGCCTGGCCAAAGTTCAGTCCGTGTTGAGCGTTTCCAGTAGAGGGAGACTTTAATTAAATAGAAAATTTCATCTCGGCCTGTTTGGGAGAGTTTAAATCATATTCAGGATGGATCATTGTGAGATGCAGCCCAGCAGGTGTCACTCCAGAAAAGGCTACTGGCATACAGGTACTGAATAAACCTCTGCTGCTCTCCTCTTGCTTCATTAGTGAAAACCAACTTGTGTTATTTCACCTTCAGATAAACACAAGCACTTCTTTCACTTCTGAAAAAGTAACCCAATTAAAATTGCCAGTCTTAGTGTGAAGAGGGAGGATAAAAATAGGCACAGAGAACAAAGATTATAAATATTTAATTATGCAGCTTGGAGAAGAAAGAAACGTANAGGTGCTGAATAAACCTCTGCTGCTCTCCTCTTGCTTCATTAGTGAAAACCAACTTGTGTTATTTCACCTTCAGATAAACACAAGCACTTCTTTCACTTCTGAAAAAGTAACCCAATTAAAATTGCCAGTCTTAGTGTGAAGAGGGAGGATAAAAATAGGCACAGAGAACAAAGATTATAAATATTTAATTATGCAGCTTGGAGAAGAAAGAAACGTATACATAACAGCTTGATGCATCATGATGAAAATCGGACTACTGCAAAAGTCTAACAGGTATGGAAGAGTTAGCACATATTGATAACAGGGAGAACTGATCGGAGATTCTCTTTTCCCATCTGTTAACTTTTTAAAAATGTCTGCATCACTGACATTTCTTTTCCCTTGGTACTTACCTAACCTGACTTGCTGGTGCATGTCCATGTCAGAATGAAGGTAGGGCTTGAAATTTTATTTTAAGGTGATTAGCACTGTTCATCAAGCATTAGTATGGAAAAGAGCCATTACTTATAAAGCATTACAGTAAAAATCAGCTCTGTAGGTGAATTCCTGAGTTTCATGTTGATTTCTGTAATAAATGTCCATACGTAAATGTGTTTAACAGTAAATCCACTGTAAAACATTAATAGGTGGATTGTTTTTCCACTGCTAAATCGAAGTCTGGAGTTTAGCATTTTTACTAAAATAAAGGTGATACAACTTTGTAGCCTGTTTCCTACCGCAAATACTGATTCAGTAGCTTAAGCATAACAATTTTAATTCCTTTTTCTGATTTGCAGCATTCATGTCTGTGGCTGCATAGCAGAGAAAGAGGCGTGAACATTTGTACGTTCTCTGTGACTTTGAAGTGCTGAATGGTTGATCTGATGCGTCAAGTGCTGTTGTGTGAGTCCAGGGACCTGTGTCCCCGTCCAGTTGCCACTAACTTGTTGCTTAACCTCGGATATGTCTCATTTTGTATTTTTGTGTTATTGTTATAGAATACAATTAAGATTAAGAAAATCTTACTATAATTATATTACATAATAATGATAATATTAAGGGGGGGGAACCCTGGAGCTGTAGACTTCAGCGTTTTATCCAGTACTAGTATGTACTGATTTCTTTAGTTGTATGTAGTGGAAAAAGCAATTCTTAAAAAAAAAAAAGTCAAGTGTTCTGTAGTGATTCATTGAATTGGAGAAATGATGGAGATGTTCTTGGAGGAAACTGGTACTACTGAAGTCAACTTGATTCTCTTCTGGATTAGCTATGTAAAGTGAGAGATTATTTTAGACGTACAGAGTACAAGCACATTGGGAATAGTAGCGCTGACGTTGTTCACAATAGTGTTTCTGATGCCTTGAAATCCACGAAGACCACGTAAGAACAGCGTTACACTCAAAATAAGTTAACTTCCAATCAACGCAACTTTCTGTAAGCGTGAGTTTCGGTAATGCAACTTTTGTGTTGAGTAGCAAGATCTTGGAATCATAGCAGTGGTTTTGTGAGTATCGTGCTATCAATTAAATGAATTATCGTACTATCAATGAAAAGTAGTTTTGCAGTGCTGATGGTTTGGCGTGATGACCTTGAATCACTTTCTGGAAAGGCCGCCTTAGATACGATGGAACGGCATGTGCCACGCAACATCCTGCCTTTTCATTTCAGTAGTTTCAATGTTCACCTGCTCCGTAATTGAGAAAACGAAAATGTAAACGTGTTAAAAGTTTTAGACAGTTGCCTGAACTACATAGTGCAGTTTAGAAAGATAAGCAGAAGGCAGGGAAGTATTTTTAGCTTCCGTAACTACTTTTCCTGGTTACAAAGAACCAGGAGAAAAAGGGTTTAAAACATGTTGGTCTATATCCTGCATTGGTTTTGCTCCCAAAAATGTCAGCTCACAATGTCCCCAAAACTGCATCTGCAGGAGTTCTTAATCTTTAATGAGGGGGCTTCCCCACACCCACTGCTAGCCACCGCCAGCAGTTTTTTCCCCCGATTCCATGGCAGAGGATCTTTTAACATAGCTTTTGCCTTTCAACATAGTTTTGCCTTTACGTGATGAGAACCACAGCTTTTTCCCCATGTGTTACTGCAAGTGGGCACATCTAGCATCACTGTGGCCCTCTTTTTTTTTTTTTTTTAAACAAATTCCTTGAGGAACCTTTACTTGCCCTTGAAAAGTAAGTTGATGGTAGTTTCTCATTGTTTCTTCCACAGTGTGTACCTTAAAGGGAGTGCTCCATTAGAGCAGCCTAAGCAAGGTCATGAAGACGCAGTTTGCAAGGTGAAAGTTTGCCTCCTGAAAACACGTGAAACACACAACTGTGGAAAAGGTTAGACTTTGATTTCTGGGTCTCTGTGTTAACTGGGTTATGTTGGAACCCTCTGCTGTTGCCTGATTCTAAAATGCTGGTATATACTACTCTTAAACTTGTTGGGAGGGGAGAAGTTGTGGAAGACAGAGAATGTGGAGTCTAACAGCTTTCTCTTCTGCTGGATTGTCTGGCAGGAATGTGTTGAGCTAAAATCAGAGCTCATTGCAGCGACTGTTCCTCTCCCTTTTCCTTCTTGCTGAAAATGTAGAGTCTGTGCAAATAGGCTTGGGATGTAATGGCTTCAGAGGAATGGAGAAGACACAGCACACCTTTTGTCTGCCACCTTGTTCCCCAGCATCCTTACAGTTCCCACCAACACTTGCTGACTTCAACTGAAACATCAGAAAAGGACAGTTAACCTTCCTGGAATGGGACATGTTCTAAGAAGTTGAGAATGTTCACTGTGCAAGCATGAAGGTAGAGAACGAGGTCTTGGTTCTGTCGCTAGAAAAAAAATGTGTTGGAGCCTGAGAACTTTTTTTTTTAGCGTGAACATTTAGGTCAAAGACATCTCCCTTCTTTCATCAGCAAATAAGTGAAGTGTGCATACTGATTATTCCGTTATTTGCAAGTCAGAATTGTAAATTGCTGCATTCACTCTGATGCAGTTTACCATCTGAAAGAAATAATTAAAGCTTTCTTTCTCTTGCTTAAGATTTAAACGTGTACTTAAAAATGAGATCATACTTTCATGGTGGTCATAGTTTCTTTATATATTTGTATGGAGCAGCCTCAGAAATGGGTGTATGATCTGGTGTGCTGTGCTGTATTTCCTTTAATTACGCGTTTGCTTTGAGAAAGATGTTATTCCAGGCCTCCGTCTTTCCTCAGTTACATCCTTACGATCCCAGTGCGGTGGGAGTTACGCGTACCATAGTGTGTAGCGGAGCCATGTGTGCTACTTATCTCTCATGCATGAAATAAGCTATTTCAAACAGATCATTTCTGTTCTGGTAAGAGAAGATAAATGCAAGTGTGTAGACAGCTCTGTCTCACGGAGTGGGGGTATGACACATTGCCAGTCACCGTGCTTCGTAAGGCTCTTGTTTTGTCGGGTCCAGACGGAGTGCAAGGCTGTGCCTGTCTGATGGTTCAGACACTCAAGAGTTCAATTAATTTACAGATGATAATTTGTTTTCAGCTCCTGTAGATACGGATGCCTTCTTTACTTAGCCTCTATTATGTCATTCTGTAAGAAGTCAGCTCCAACTGCATGAAGCTCAGTTTTTGTAATTTGTTTGTAGAAACGGCATATTCTCCCTGCGTTATAAATGCAGCTGTGCAGCATTTTCAGAATGCACTGTAGGGCTTGTGCCATCTTAAGATGACGGTTTCTTTCCCGTATTTTCTGTGTACGTAATTCCATAAAATCACTGAGCATAACGAGTGAAAAACCGGCGTTGTTGAAAAAGAAAACAGTAACACATGTAGTAGGTGTTCCATCAACACAAATTTTGGCTTCTGGACTTGCGTTATTTTATCTGGCCAAGTTAGCGATGCAGACGTGCTTAATCTGATGGTGTCGAGTCCGTNAATTCCATAAAATTACTGAGCATAACGAGTGAAAAACCGGCGTTGTTGAAAAAGAAAACAGTAACACATGTAGTAGGTGTTCCATCAACACAAATTTTGGCTTCTGGACTTGCGTTATTTTATCTGGCCAAGTTAGCGATGCAGACGTGCTTAATCTGATGGTGTCGAGTCCGTGTGAATTGATGGACACGTCCTATGGAAATTTACTCCGGCAACACAAGCGTGTGATTCACCGGGGAAGCATCCCAGGCTGTCACACCAGCAGCTGAACTAACCCACCGTGCTCTCACACACGCACAGTGTGCAGCCAAAAGATGACGGCACGCTAATGGCTTTTGGACAGAAGGTGGCTAACTATGCTCTTAACGAATCCCACCTATAAAATATGCCAGGTAAATAAATAATAACTTACTGTATTTCATTGTATTTGCTGCATTTTATGCTTTCTTTTTCAGAGCGTGTCACAGGCAGTAACTAGCACAGGCCCAAACCCCGGCAGCCCCATGCGAGAAGGGGGCTGAGCTCACGCCATGGAGGCACAGAAAATGAGTCACGGTGACTTTGTTCCAGGATGGGCTTCTGGTTTGCTTCTTAGTCATTAATCAGTGTTCTTTGAGTAAGTTAACGCTGCGAAATTCAGTACCGTTTGGAAGCTGAGAGTGCTATCTTTGGCTTTAGTGAGGACTGTTTATTCCAACGCGCTGCGTGACTTTTAAGCTGCGAGGGCTGACGAACTTGCATGTCCTCAGCACCAGCTCCCTCCTCGCGTGCAAGCGCACACGCACGCACGCCCGGGCGCTGTTGTTGGCCTGTTGCTAGTTATTTTTTGCCTGAGGAAATCCTCCGTACCAACGCGGGGCTGGAAGACGCTGGGGCTCGGAAGGTTTGCGGAGGTGAAACTCAGTGCTTAATGCGTAGTAAATCAAACGTAAAGGAATTTAACCCCTTTGCTGTTGGGAACAGCCCCCCTTGGCGTGGGGGACGGCGGCCTGCTTCAGCCCGGCCGCCTTTGCCGCCATTTCGGGACCCCTCGGTGGCTGTGGGGAGCTGTAAGCGTGAGTTTCGGTAATGCAACTTTTGTGTTGAGTAGCAAGATCTTGGAATCATAGCAGTGGTTTTGTGAGTATCGTGCTATCAATTAAATGAATTATCGTACTATCAATGAAAAGTAGTTTTGCAGTGCTGATGGTTTGGCGTGATGACCTTGAATCACTTTCTGGAAAGGCCGCCTTAGATACNGGGCCGCGCAGCTGCGTGCCGAGCGCTCTCGGGGAAGCGGTATTTAAAACAGCGAGGAGAACATGTGAGGAGCAGAGGGAGCCGCGGGGCGGGCGGGAGGGGTGGGCGGTGTGACAGCTGCCGCTGGCCGGGCAGGGCGGCGGTGAGGCCCCCGCCGCTCCCCGCAGCGCCGGGCTCAGCTCCGGCTGCGCGCCCCGGCCTTCCCGCCTCCCCGCGCCGCCGTCTCTTGGTAACCCCGCAGGCAACGGCAGAAACAGCCCGGGACGTGCGACCCGAGACGCAGGCGTTTCTGCGTCTTCACGGTGGAAACACTGGCGTGCGAGCGCTCGGCTGCAGCAGTCAGTCAGTAAATGTTTTGGGTTTGTTTTTTTGTTTTTTTTTTTTAAATTTTTCCTCCTCCCCTCCTCCTCCGCAGACGGCTCGCCTTGCTTTGGAGGTGCCCCTAAACTGGGACACGAGGCAGGAATCCCGCTCGCGGGGAGCAGCAGCCGGTAGGTTTCCGCGGGGGGAGCGCCGCGAGGGGATCCCGCGCAAAGTTGCGAGGCGGGCTGTGCCTGCGCCCGGCAGCCCTGCTCGTCCTTCGGGTGCGTGTTCGGGCCGCCGCTTGCTTTCTTTTTTTTCCTTAGTTTAAATTTGTTTTAGGACCACTAGGCTTGCTTTCTCCAGCAAAGGAGAAGGAGGTGTGGTTCGCGTGAGACGGGGAGTGCTCAGGGACTGAAATCTCCCACCACTGAAATCTCTCTTTCCTCTGTTGAAATACGTTGTGCAAATACGGCGCTGCTCTTGGTGATCGCTTATGTTGTTTCTGAATAACAGCGACTGATTTTGGCTGTTGCAACGCCGAGACAGGAACGCCGACAAATTCTGATACTCCCCATTCCCGCTGCTGCTTTCTGTGTTTTGTAGTCGTTGGGGGATCCTGCTCTATACAGTAATGCAGTTCTTCAAAAATAGCAGCAAAACTTAAATAATAATCAGGTGAGCAGTGCCAGCACTGACACAGCATTAAACATATGGCTGAGAAATGGCCATAAGTCACTTCCTTAGGTCCTGGGCGCAGCAGGACTCCTTGAACCCTGGGAGATCCTCTTGCAGGGGCTGTTGAACGAGGGTGCGGCGAAGTGAAGCATCTGATTCGGTTTGGAGTTGAGGGTTCTTAAACCTTTGATGTTACTTGAAGGTTTAAGGTGCCCTTGGTGGGATCCTTGGGTGGTTTAGAAGGAGAATCGCCTGGTATGTCTGTGGAAGAATAACAGAGATACCATTAATTTTGGAGTTTGTTTTAACTGGCAAGTAAATCCACCCATTGCTTTAAATTTAATCAAATCTGAAACTGGAGAGGTACAACTTTTTTCTTTTTTTTTTTTTTCTTTTCCTGGCAATCCTGATGTGCTGTTTCCCAGGGTAATGCAAAAGCCTTATAAATGAATATTCCAAAATAAGGGAGACTCGGTGAGAAATTTTCTGGGACAAATCGTCAGTAGTAAGAAATTATTGCCAAATTTTATGTTTTCTGGGATTTTGTTTTGCCGTGAGAAGTTACTTTGCTTGGAATGTGTTTATCCAGGAAGTAACCCTTAATGTGCTCCGCTCTAAGCTTTGAGGCTACGTGCGAGGAGATTGAAGAGGGTTTAATTAAACATAATCAAATATTACATGATTCCTGATTAAAAGGTATAGCGCTTGCTTTCTGGCGGCGTACGAGACATGGTGTTTATTTGTATTTTAGAAAAAAACCACTTATTTTTCGTCTTGCAGGTAACTGCATTTTTCTCTGTTCCGGAGTAACTAGCCCCCTTTGTTTTCTTCGCTGCCCGGGTTTAATTCTTGTTGACTAGCCTTGTGGGGGGCAGACAAGCTTGGTGTGTCACAGCAGGGTGACCGAGTCTGAGTCAGAGCGTGAGAGTGTGTGGGCATGTGAGAATGGCTGTGTGTGCTGTGGGAGTGTCTGGGCATGTACGAGGCTGTCGGTGTCAGATGCGCAGCAGGAGGAACAGGGTGTAAGCAATTGGATTCCTGTGCCTAAAAAACCCAAGGATTAAATCCTGGCCCCTCCTTAAGTCCGTACGAAGTTTGCCGCTTGTTTGAGCAAATCCAGCCGTCCTCTGACGGTGCCGCTGGGTCGATGGGCGAGGCTGTGTGAGGGAAGATCGATGTGAATTGAATGGGAATGTGTGCATCTGCCCATTTATCTGGTGGGAGAAGAAACGGTGCGTGAATGTTTAGAGTGCGGTGGGAACATTGAGGGCTGTAGGTCTGCTCGCGCTTCTGTTCTCAGGTCTGTGTGTGAGGTGGGCATCAAAACAAACGATGCCACGTTCACTTTTGTGGAATGTAATGAACTAAAGCGCTGTTTATCGTTAAATGTCATCACAAGGAGGAGGACATCAGACCATCCCCCTTTCCTGCCCCTCCTCTGGGGACTGTGTGTGCGTGCCTGAGCGTCTCTGAGATTTCATGTGCGAGAAGACGATGAGTGTGTGTTTGGGATTAATTAGCCTGAGTTTAGCTGGTTTCATGCTTTGCGTGCCTAGGGGCTACCCGCAGTCACAGAGAAGGGAGGAGTTTGCTGTTGCTGGCTCAAAATCCTCTCCAGGGGTGATCTTGTTCGTGTCAACCATGAGCAATTAGAGAGATTAACTGTCTTGTTTTCCTTTCTGCCCTAGATTGATTCTTGTGAGGCTCTGGGACGTTTGAAAGTGATTTGGAGAGAGCAAAGTCTGTGTCTGATGGACACCGAACCAAAGCCGGCGTGTGTTGTGCAGGAGGCTCACTGCCCAGGAATGAAGTGCCCTGCTTCAGAGGACTTCCCTCAGATAAGACTGTCTGACAAGATACCACCAGTGAAGCCTTGCTTCAAGAAGAAGCAGCAAGTGCAGAAAAGACTGGACACAGAAACTCTCCGGGCTTTGCGGCCGATCTTTACTAGTTTGCTGGGAGCTGGGACCTTGGATAGAGTCTTCGTGCCCCGAGGCCAAGGTGGCGGTGATAGTGATTTGTGTGAACCTGCTGTGAAAAAGACCCTGGACCTCGGTACTTCTTGCCCGCAACCGGAAAGTAACGTGACTGTGCTGGTGCCAGCAGCTCCAGATGTGCAGAGTCAGTTGCCAGTAGCTCGTCCTTCTTCTGGGCACCCCGAGCAGGATGTCCAGTCAGGAGAACAGGGCTTCCCACCAGAAACTACTCCCGGAACTGCTGCTGATAATAGTAGTAACGAATCATTCCAGGATCACCCTTTGCACCCAGCTGCTAGTGATGGTGCAGCTTGTCCTTTGTTCCCAGACAAGATTCTGGAAAACTACACATCTGGCTTGTTCCAAGGGAATAGCTGTCTGATGCAGTACGACTTGAACCTGAGCAATAAATTCAGTGCTGGGATATTCCAGGACAAAAGTGATGAAGCTTCTCTTGATCTGGTATTTGAGCTCTTGAACCAGCTGCAATATCACACCCATCAGGAAGACGGGATAGAAATCTGTGTGGATTTTCTCCAGGGCACTTGTGTTTATGGCAATGATTGTCCCAAACATCACACAGTCTTGCCTTATCATTGGCAAGTGAGAAGGACAGCAACCCAGAGCTGGCAAAGTGTGACCAATGATTCCCAGGAGCATCTGGAAAGACTCTACTGCAACCCTGATAATGATAGGATCAAAGTGAAATATCGGTAGGTAATTGAATTTACTCCCTTACTAGCAAAGCCAAGGGTGCCTGACTGAGCAGCGGTGCAGAAATATAATGGAATGTGTGTTCTTTTTTCCTGATGTTTCGTATACAAGTGTTGTATAAACCCTGTGATGATGATACGTGAATAATATCCAACGAGCCTGCCACAACAGAAAATTCTTGCACCCCTATTAAAAGTGCTGTTTGTGATCTGGAAAGTATTCTTTGAAGCTGAAGGACTTGAAGTGTGTGAAGTAAGAAAAGTCCTGTAGAAATTGACAGAGTTGACAGAGACTGTTGTGTAACGTTGTACTTGTCCTTGCCGTTCCTAATCGGACTTTTCTCTGTATTAGGAAAAGTGGGAGCATGAATGAGCCTTTGAAGTGATTGAAACGGGAACGGTACAGCAATTGTTTTTCTGTCTCTCTGAATCCAGATTGACTTTATGCACTCCAAGCACAGTTTTCATAATTCCATTCTGAGCAGCTATGATTGGATAGGTACTCTGTTATGTCCTCAGCCCGGAAATTTCATATAGTTGCTAATATACCATGGTGTTTCAGCTAATTCACTATCGACAACCTGAGCAGTGCCTTCAGAAACGCCGATCGTCTAAGTTGTCATCTAAAAATGTTAAGCCATTTATTAGAAGTTATTGTTTCCTCTACACGTAGTAGTGTTTACTCATTTTCTGAAATTAGAAAACAGCTTTTAAGTTTCCCTGGGTATGCTGTCAATTTAGGCCTGATCCCGTACCCTGAGATCTAAAACAAAACTTCTTCAACTTTTGTAATGCAGGTTCCATTTTCAATAGTAGCGGGGAGTGCTGATGTTTACAAGTTCAATCAGATCTATATGGTCCATGTTTGTCTGAGCGTGGGATGTAGACTGCTTTATTTTTTNCTAATATACCATGGTGTTTCAGCTAATTCACTATCGACAACCTGAGCAGTGCCTTCAGAAACGTCGATCGTCTAAGTTGTCATCTAAAAATGTTAAGCCATTTATTAGAAGTTATTGTTTCCTCTACACGTAGTAGTGTTTACTCATTTTCTGAAATTAGAAAACAGCTTTTAAGTTTCCCTGGGTATGCTGTCAATTTAGGCCTGATCCCGTACCCTGAGATCTAAAACAAAACTTCTTCAACTTTTGTAATGCAGGTTCCATTTTCAATAGTAGCGGGGAGTGCTGATGTTTACAAGTTCAATCAGATCTATATGGTCCATGTTTGTCTGAGCGTGGGATGTAGACTGCTTTATTTTTTTTTTCCTGGAGGAAGCGTACAATGCAAACTTCTGGTATCTTATCTCCACTGCAATAATCTGTGGGCCTGGCGCAACTCATTCTGGTCGTAGTCAGTTCGAAGCGATGCTTCTGTAGTGGCGTAGTAAAAACTTCAAATTGCCTTTGTCATCTGAGTCCTTGTGGATTTGTTCTCACTGCCTCTTCTTCCACTTCCTGAAGAAGCATAACCCTTCCTCAATGTTTTAATTCTCATTTACTATGCTGAGATTTCTTGTTAAGCACAGGAGACCCAATCTAATGCTTAAAAGTCAATGTGAGTCTTTACTTTCACTTGACTGGACGTTGGATAAGGCACTAAAACTCAGGCTCCATCAGCCTACGAATTCATCCTTTTTTACTGAAGAGAAGACCAAAATATGGATACCCCACAATGAAAATGAAAGTGAGGTGGGAAATAAGAATTATATGTAATAGGGAATAATTGTATTCTATAGAATTGTCGTGAAAAAATACGCCGATCTGTTAAAACAAAAAAAAAAAACCCTTGTAACTGCATAGCAGATACAATTTGCGGTATTTTACAACAGAGAAACTTCAATTTTTCCAAGTATTTGAAATTATTTCTGAAAACAGGACAGCAAATGTAGAAATAACACAAGCCGGTGCAATTTATTTAAGTTTGAGCTCTGTGCGAATGAGCAAAACATTTTCTTTGAAGCCTGTATCACAGAATCCGTTGCTACGCGCATCATCTACGTGTTCTAAATGATGGCGTTAAGAATGATTAATTTTAAAGGAAACAACGCTTCATAATTGCTTAGTCATCTCTAGCTTGTAAAATTGGCTGAATAGCACTGTCTGCCTTTACACTTACTTTGCAGGTTTCCAGTCTGGTGGGTATTTTGGTCTCTTGGTACACAGAGTTTCTGTCTGTTTGAACCGGTCGGGAAGAAACTTGTCGGTGCGTTGCCAGACGTGTGACATTCTGTTACTGTGAATGAAGTCAGAGAAGCAGTGTGATCTCAGAAAACCCAGGTGTGCTGGGTCAGAGCTCTGCTGCGGGTTCTGCAGCTGGTGTGAAACTCTGCTGTCGAACCGGGGGCAGGTTCTTTGAATACAAATGATATTTCATCTTGTTGGGTTGAAGTGGCTGCCCAGTGAGTGTCTGCCTCTGCCTAAGTGTTTCCTTCAGGGAAAAGTAGTCTGCTGAGACTAAAGTTATTTCAAACGTTGGTATATTCTAACTAAATTCTGTTTTGAGCCACTAATTCTTTAGCCTGTACCCTTCTTCCTTCTCTTACAAGTAAAGATCTTTGCTTCAGTCAGTGCTACCAAATCATGCCCCGATGCAAGGTTCGATGACTGTTATAAATTTCTAATACGGGTTTACTGCGGTGTGACATATTGGGAAGTTCTGTAACTCTTGCATGCATTTCTTCGCTTGGAAGAGCTTCATGTTTGCGGGTAAGTGTTAGTGAGAACCTAGGAGTGAAGCTTTTTTTAAGACGAGAGCTTCCGATTCCAAACATTGAATCTGATATGCCCTAAAACTTCAGACTTAACATGGTTTTAAATTAGATTTTTGGAGGGGGGGGGGTAAATGTTTTGCTGTGTAGCGTTGCCAGTTTCTTGTTGCGCAACATTGTCTTGTATCAGAAGAACCTGCTCAACCTTTTGATGTGGACTGCTTGGACTCGGTGTGGCTCTTCACGGAGTTCACTGGTGGTCACCGCAACCTGCCTTCCCTTATGTTCCTGGGCGATGTTGTGTCTCCTGGCAACAAGATGCAGATAACAGCGCGTTGAACCTCGCCGAGAGGCTCGCAAACATGCTAGAACAGCTCATCGTTCACATGGTTACCGCATTATTTGGCTAAAGCTATTAATCTCTTGTGGTCAGACTAGCTTTACAGGCCTATCTATACAGATTGCATACAACAAGGAAATGTCTGTTCAGCAGTTTGCATGTCCAAGAAAGGCTGTGCAGAAGCCAGCCTGGCAACCAGTGGGTGGTAGCTGTTTATGCTCCTTTGTTTTAAACACAATTTATATGGCACAGTAAGTAATCTTTATAGCCTGCGTGCACAGCGTTGCCATTCCGTGCTGTTCCAAGAAAACTGGGCCGTTCAAGAAAGTGTTGGGCTGTTGGCTCAATTAGGGAATGAGCTCTAAATTCAAATATGGTGTTCTTCAAGTACCTATTTATATCAGTCTTTCCTCATCTCAGTGTTACAGAGATGAGCAATGTAAAATATACATTTGGATGTTGCCTTTCACCTAAGGAAACATGATCTTAAAGTAGAAGTGGTAAACCTTGTTTAGTTACTTCTTTGTAATACGACTTACTCAGATACTCATTGCAGTTTGGCCTCAATCTGAATATAAGACTTTATCATAAATTGTTTGTATTTTTGCTTTCTTAAGTCTATCAAGTATTTAGAGCCAAATACCAAGATCTCTAAACAAATGGGAGGGGGAATATGAACTTAAGCAGGTTAAAATACTTAGAAGCACTCAGTTTTCTTCACGCATGTGAGGAGAGGCCCTGGAGAAGTTCCAGCTTGCAGCGAAGTATTTGAGAACAATGCCAAGTACTGCTTTACAGCATGAGGGTACCCAAGCTGGGATATTTTAAGATGCTCTTTAGTAAGGGGAAATACTTGGCTGCAGAGCTGCGCAGGTTTTCCCCCCAACATGCACCTGTCCGATCGTGTATATGGTGCTTTTCAAAATAAGCAACATCATTACTGATTATGTGAGGATTTATTTAAAACAACTCTGCGGTTCCCGACCCGTCTGTTCCCCCTCCTTGGCTGAAAATTGCCCCCCCTTCTCTTGGCAGAGAGACATCTCTGTGTGCCGTGGGAACTGCAGCGTCTGTTCTACTCCGTGTACCTCACCGTATCCCAGCTCGTGTGAAATGACACCTTCTCATAGTCGTTTTGATTTCTTTTCTTCCCCCCCCCCTTAATTTCTGTAAGTTTTATCAAATGGCTCCTTCGAGCTAGAAGAGAAAGGCCAAAATGCATGGCTGCAGTCAGGGGAAAGCAGGTGGACCTCTGACAGTACGTGTCCTGCCTGGGAGCAGCCGACTCATCGCTCAGTATACACACGTGGTTCTTGGATGAAGTCAGAGTGAATATTGTGTGTTCCCAAGGGGGTTATCAGTGGGCATATGGAGGCACCTGGGAAGGAAAGGTAAGGACAAAAAGAAACGTAAAGGGACCTGGTTTCCCTTTGCTCTTGTGTTCGTGAATAACTTGTTTCTGTGTTGCTGTTGGGAGTACAATCATATGATTTTAAAATCGTGTAGAGCACGGTGGAAGCATTTCAGTCGTTCAGGGACTTCTGCACGTAGTCTGACCAATTGAATAGTTAAACTTAGGAAGTTATCTTTCTGATCTGCACAGCTGCCGCAGTGTGTGAGATAAGTCATGTGTTATTGATAACACCGGAGATGAGAAAACAGCTGAAATTCACTGTGCCTGGTGGTTTTTGCGTGTGGTGTTTCTTGAATATACACAGCTGAATGGTTTTGAACTTCTTTTAGTTCCTTGCTAGAAGGAATGCAAGACAGAGACTCTAAATAAAAAGCATGTGAAGTGATTTTAGAAGTGTTTGCCTTGTGCTTTATAATAGTATCCTCCAATGAATTCCTCTTCGCTCCGCTTTATGGCATCATTTACATATGAAATAAAACTAATTGGCTTCAGCTATACCAACCTAGGGAAGTCACAAGTGTTAATGCTGGGCTGCCATAGGAATCGACAGTCACTCCTATATCCCTTTTCTTGTTTCACGTCAATAAATAGATTACAGTTTTGGAAACAGCTGTCACCTGGCTTCAGGTTGAGGTCAGTCTGTTCCCTGTGTACTTAGGGTAATAAAACAGTCCTTTCTGAAACAAAGATTTATAACCAGTGAAACAGATTGCCCAGAAGAGTTGCTTACAGGTAATCCAGCAGGCACAACACTGTAGCATTGCCTGCCTGCCCATTTTGGTAAGGATGAGGAACAGGAGGAGTCTGTTACGATTATTTGCTTAGCAAGAGCAGTGATTGTGAAGTTACTTCCTAGTCGGTACACGTATTTGTTGAGATCAGGAGGGGTTTGAGCTGGGTAATAATTGCAAAATCTGACACTTGTGGTCACACGTATAAAGGAGTCCTTTTGGAAAGCTGCGTGTGGAGGGTGTGACACGGAACATTCAGAAACCGAAACATCCGGCATTGGTGGTGACTAGGGAGCGTTAGCCTTGTGTACGACCATCTCATGTAAAGCCCTGATGAAATTGATGCAGTTTCACTATTTATCATAAATCTCAGAGGTATTTTAAGTCCTGAGGTTGGATAGAACTCTAAAAAGAAGCAGTGGACGTGTCTGTGCAAAATGTTTTTTCAAGCTGTGGCTTTAGACTCCATCTAAGTGTTCACATTGCAGCTTTGTGAAAGCAAATGCCTCTCTCATGACGTGCAAACCCCATCCGCTATCTCCTCTGTCGCCACTCAGAGCTGTGCTTGTGCTGTCTCTAGGACATCTACCAATACAAAAACTAAAGCTAACAACCAAAAGTCCCTGCAGAACATATCCTCATCCAGTGCGGGTAGGAGACCTTTGAAACCCGCAATCTACCTCAGACAAGGACGTCCAGGTTTATCCACCACCGTGAATAGAAGGTGTAACTTGGATTTGAATTATGAGATGTGGTCCATGCAGTAATCGTTGGAAGATTTGAATGTGTTTGCCATCCTCGTTGCTACAGATTTTCAGAACTGAACAGTACTTCACACCAAAGGACTGCTTCAGCCCGGTACCTCATGTTCAGACGTGGCCAACAGCAGGTTTCTTGGGAGGAGCAGAACAGAACAGCGTAGTTCTCGGTACAGTCTCTTATCTTCCAGCAGTCGTGCCTCAAGGACTTCCTGATCCAGAGATGGTATCTGTGTGCGTGAGAGAGCTCTTTGGATTATTCCCCCCGCTCCCCTGCCTGCTGCCAGGAGAGGTCTGGGGCCAGGCTTTCATCTAAGCTGTGTGTGTCTGCACCAAAATCCTAGTAGTTGTTTCAGATTTACAAATACACGAGTCGGGCTAGACCCTCTCACCGTGAAAATCACAGGACATTGCTTTTCAAGCACCCCCAGCCACTGTAAAGACAGGAAAACCTGCCATTCCAGCTTTTTTGAAAAGAAATTGTAGGAAAAGCTGTAAAGCTATTATATTGATAGTTGTTTTTATTTTTTTCTCCTCTGATGATGAAGCTTTTTAAGCGTAGGGGTAAATTTTTCTGTAGCGCCTTTCTCTTTCCTGAGTCTCTCTCACTGTACGCCTCCTGCATGGCTTACAGTCACGTCAGAGAGAAGCAGCGTGACACGGTGAGGGAACAAATTAAGGAAAATATGAAACTCATTTCCTGCCCTGTCACCTGCTGCCCCTCTCTTCAGTTTAAGAATGATGAGGTGCTGATAAGATCAAGACTGCAGGATCGTGTTTACCGGCTTGTTTTTCTTCTTGCCCTGGTGCAAAGTACTGCTGCTGCGAGGGAAGGTTCCTGTTTTCCTTTCACACTCCTTACAGCAATAACCAGGGTTTGGCTGCGTTTTTGTTCTTGTATTGTGAGGAGCTGTTTGAAGCGTGACCCTTCCTGAGTGTTACCTGGGCCCTTGCTTACTGTTGCTCCCTGTGGAATCACATTGGTTTTGATGGGAGCAAATTTTGGCTGCCAGTACCTTTGCTTAAAAAGAAAGATCTCGCTAAGAGGATGGGCGTTAAGTGACGTTCAGTTTCGTACAGTGGAGTTTAAAAGCCCAAAGCTGGACTACAGCCTGCAACTTCAAACTGTTTGCTGCCAGTGAGATGAAATATTGCCAATTTTGGGTCACCAGAAAGTGTAAATGCCTGACTTAATCTCCTACAGCTGCCGAGTTCGATTTGACTCATCTTTCAACCTCACGTACAAAAGGTTTTCATACCTGTTTGGATGTTTTAAGCTCAGTCGTTCCCCTGAGCGGCTTTCAGGTTGTTGCTATTGCAGAGAGGAACTGGTTTAGTCATAGAGAGAAAATCAACAGTTTCATCATCTAAGTGGTGTTTAACTCTCAGTCTTGCTTTGTATCACAGCTGTTCTGATGGGAACAGAGTTTCATTTCCTGTACAGACCTTTGCTGATCGCTGGGTTTCTTTTTTTTTCTGACCCTGCTTGCGGTGAGGCTCATGACACTGAACTGAACTGAGGAGAGGAGTTCGAAACCACATGCATTCGCGTCGCACTTACAAAATATTTCTCCTAGTCATCCATTTGTGCATAACATCTAGCGAGCATTTGTCGTACTGGATGGAAGGAGCACAGAAGACCCACGCGTTAGGCTCGAGTTCTTCAGAAGAGCGTAAGAGAGAGAGAGCCCAGGTGTCCTTATTTTACCAGGCTGTGTTCATCTGAAAAGTGCCTTTGATGTTGCCGCTCGCTGGTAGAGGGACCTACTCAGTTTCGGTGTCCTGAAGAGATAATGTCTTCGTGTTATCCCTTATAGTGAGGGTACAGAGAAAACGCAACTTATTCAGGGAACCGAGTTCCGTTGTTGCGAGCATTTGCGCGATTTTATTTTGAACTGCGCTGTTGTACAATATCAAATTTGGGGTTGTGTGCTGTGTTCTTGAGCGAGCTCAATGTGCTTATTCTTCAAGTGCAAATAATTCCATTGAACCGCTTTATTTTATAAATAGAGACCTTTATTTGGTTAGTTGGTGAAGAGAAGTTCTTAAGAAATCTCTGTTCCCGCCTCTGTCGTAGATTCTCTGTGTGACTGCGGAGAAGCTATTTTAGTCTCTCTCTGCATCTGTCTTTCCCGGGGAAGAATTAGGGTAGTCATTTTCTACCTTGGAAGCAACACGAGGCAAAGTTTTGTGGTGTTTGCAGAGACGTTTAATGCATTTTTCTGCAGAGAAAGAGCGCATTGTTGTTATTACTGGTTTCAAGCTGTACCCAAGGCTGTTCCTGCTGCGTGATGCACAGAGGCAGTGGGAGCAGCACTTTGCCCCAAGGTGTTTGAATACATTTCCTGCTCTCCCAAACATCTGACAAACTGTAGCTTTCATCGTCTCCTTCCCGCTCTTCTCCAGACAGATATTTCCAGATAGAGACTTCAAAGTCCATGAGTAACAACACTAGGTGGTTTTGTTTGGTGGTTTGGTTTTTTGTTGGTTTTTTTTTAATTTGTTAGCTACAAAACTCTCCTCGTCCTTAACGCAGACTGCCCAAGAAAAGTGTAAAGAGCGATAGACCTTGTTCGTGGAGCTCGCCTTTTGCAAAGAGACGGCGCAGAGGAAGCGTTGGGATGGCTGCGTTTCACCCTGGCACGCAAGAAAGTATTTTAATTGCTGGTTTTGTGTGTGTTTGCTCTGCCTCTGTCGTCATCACAGCACCAAGCGTTTCATCGCCATTGTACGTGAGCATCTCCTGGAGGGGCGGTTAGCCGTGCAGTCACGTGCTCGGGATGTGTTACGTGTTCTCTTGTGCTCCCTTCAGGGCACGAAACAAAGCGATGTGTGCCTTTTTTTTCCCCCTCCTAACCTATACGTTATCCGCAATCGATATGTTATGGAGGATACCCTTTACTTTAGATAGCATATGCTGTACCTCTAAAGCAGTAAATCATTATACTCCGTGAAGATAAGGTGGTGTTATGCTAAAGAACACATCAGATGTAACCTCGAGCATCTCCCGTTCCTACTGTTCTTGAACCCTAAAGTTGGGGTCTTTCACCTCTGTTTAGGCCTTGGGCAGTTGCGAGGTGCGGTTGTTGCGTTTGCTTTCATCAGTGGTGTCTTAAAGATGAAGCCGGGAATGTAATCACGTAATCACTTGCTCTAATCACAATTCTTTTTTNTACTGTTCTTGAACCCTAAAGTTGGGGTCTTTCACCTCTGTTTAGGCCTTGGGCAGTCGCGAGGTGCGGTTGTTGCATTTGCTTTCATCAGTGGTGTCTTAAAGACGAAGCCGGGAATGTAATCACGTAATCACTTGCTCTAATCACAATTCTTTTTTTTTTTCATGGCTTTGCATTATGTAAGCTGGTAATAGGCTTTTTAATGTACAGAGGAAGTTCTTTAACTGAAGAGCTATTATTAAACAACTTTGCTAAATGTATTTTAGGATTTCGAAGCTTAGATGCCGGTAACTGTTACAATTTGAAAAAGTTAATGTTTCTGAATGGAGAAATACTCGGTTCAAGAATATAAATAAGCATTGGAGTAATATATATTTTATGTGAATCAAGGTTTTTTGTGGAAGAGTATCTTTCCTCATTCCCAATGTTATAATTCGGAAAAAGAATAACAAAACAGGCAGGCTTTTGGGCACGTAGTGTGTTTTTCAGATGCAGATGATAATAGAGAATAAAATAATTTTAAATAAAAGCATTTGTATAAAATTTTCAGCTGCACGAAATAATGCAGTGTTATTCCACGTAGTTTATTGTTAGATAGAAAATGTGTGTCGTGTTTAAAAGTTCATAGTTAAAGTATTCAGAGAAAAATTAAAACACTTTTGTGTAGATTTCAGGGTGTTCAGATGTTTTGGTCGCTTAAGTTTCCAGTAAAATTAATGGAAAGTAGCATTCTAAACGCGTTGCCCACTTTAAAAAAAAAGAAATATCGTTTTTAAAGCATTCCTAGTTCAACAGAAGTTTGGGTTTCAGAAAAATTCTGCTACGTTACGTCCTGAAACTGCTGAACCTTTCCCTGTTTGCAGCTAAGGGGGATGGATAGAGGGTACTAGCCCAAGAAATACCTCAACCGCATTTTTTCTTCAAGGAAGAATTAGCAAGAGCTTTTTTGGGTCCTGAGCTGCCGCTCTTACCCATCTTGAGCTGAAGAGTGACGGATTTGTATTAATCAGGCTGACAGGCGGTGGTAGGCATGTGGCAGCCCGGAGAGCTGAGCTCTGCTCTGCTCTCGGTGCCATGGGCGTGCACCTCGGGTGGGTCGCTCAGAAACGTCGAGACCTTTATGTCCAGGCAGACCGAGCAGTTCCGTTTTAAGAACGTTTGAGGGGTGCTAATCGGCCGGTGCAACATTTGACACCTGAGTTCTTGTTCCAGCGAATTGTCAGCAAAAGTCAGTGAGCGATGACTATCCTGTCCTCCTCAGTTTGCTTGCAGGGGAGGGGAGCCTGGTAAAGAAGAGGCAGAAACAGTGAGCTACAAAAACATAAAAAAACCCCTCCAAAGAGCAGACAACCATTACGCTTTTCAGTACTGAGAAATAATTTGGCACATTCTATATGGGTTTCGCAGAAAATTGTTTAGCTTTCGGAGAGGCTGTTTTCGCTGTGAGCTGTCAGCCTTAAAAATCTTAAACAGGGTCTAATGAGATCTGTGGTTGTGCACTTAGCCATGCGCAGATGTTGTTTGTTGTGGGGAAAAAACTTAGCTCCGTTTGTTTTACTGGAATTGTGTATGAAGTTTTTGTGTTGTCACGGCACTACTAGAAGAAAGCGCTCTGAAAACCCCGCAGCTCCCCAGGTATTCCACACTTAGAGCATGTCTGTGCACAAACACCCTTTTTGGCACCCACGCTGTCATCCTGGAGTTTCATGGGTCTGTCCTGAAGATCTGCTTGCTGTGCAGGACAAGCGTGAGGAAAAGCAGTCTGGTGCTGTGTTCGTCCCGAGAAATGTTTTTCCTTCCTCAGGGTCCCTCCCATTGCAGTACTTGGATTCTGCTTGCTTGGCTACAGCGCTGTCTGTGTCTGTTGGACATTGCATTTTAGCCCCAGTAGGTCCACATTAGAAATACCCAAGTTGTGTATGAGAAGCCAGCCGTGTTTCCGGGTGCCTTTGGAATTTGTTTTCCAGTCTTCAAAATTTCACAGACCTTGAACTTTTTAGGGTATTAACCACTATGTGAATACTTGAAAAAGACTTCACCATGCTCGGGGATAATCTTTATTGTGTTTAGAGCGTGTGCTGATTTGCAGATTCTCTCTCCTTTGCACTGTATTAGCATAGAACTGCTGCAAACATTTTTTCATTATCAGTTTTCACTACAACTCACGCAACATACAAAGCGACAATAAAGTTAAATAATCCTCTGGGTTCTACCACCTTTGAAATAAAATAATTTACTCGTGAAGAAAAGATTTTCAGGTTTTTTGCGTGTTCTTGGAGGTCACAGATCTTTGGCGTAGGGAGAACCGTGTTATGGTATTTGACTTGAAAAGAGACTGAAGCGAGAAGGAATGCTCGGATTGTGAGGTTTTGTATTGAGAAATAGCTTTTGGGGTATTTTGTTTCATGCCCCAGCTAGGCAGCACGGTATCTGGGGGTCTTGATTCAGGACTTGGATTTGTAGGTGCAACATAACCCCAAAACAGCGGGTCCAACTCCTTACTGCAAAGGGATAATAGAAACAATATCAATTGCTAAACGCGCTTTTCTCAAAAACGACAGCTTTGTTAGGCACTGACATTCAGAATTGTAGGACTACGTTCTGATTAAAAAAAGCAAATGTCCCTAAAGCAGCATTCAAACTACATTCACGAAGAAGTTCACTCAAGCAATCGTGCTTATGGTGCTGCCTGCAAACACTATAAATAACAACACAGCTTGGTATTTCAGAGAGATGATTTCCTCATGATTTCACAGATTGTTTTCAAATAAAGCTGTTTGTAGCTTGTTGTTATGGAACAAAATGACTACATACCAGGAAGGTGGGGGGAGCTGTTACTAGCTTTTTCACTCCAGAGAGCATGTGTATTGTTTTAAGCCCTACGTTTACTTTCAGTCCCTTCCTACCGGTCATTTATTTTGCTTAGTGCCAGTTTTCCTTCTGACCAGATGGGTCTTGTATCACTTCTACCTGACGTTTGTCTTGTTGTGCTGTGGTTACGTGCCTTTTCTGGAGCCGTGTGGGGGCTGTTGCACTAGCCCCCGATGCAGTGGGCTGTGGAACATCAGCTTTAGCGAGTCCATCGACCTCCTCGCCATGGGATGCAGCTTGGATGGGAAGACATGGGGTGTTAGAATATACCTCCTACACAGACTAGCTGGTTTCCTCCGGTATGCGTAGTCGAACCGTAACGATTTTCTATGCCGTTGACGCAAGTAGGGGACTGGCTGTTAAACCTTCTATGGATTTGGTGTGATGGTGTCGGCTTGACAAAATTCCCATCTTAATCGGTGTGGTTCTATGACATTTTTCAGAGAACCACACACAGGGAATGGGCAAGATGTTCCTTTTTGGTACTAAGTTCTCAGTGTAAAGGGGAAGGAAGGGGGCTGGAGGCGTTCCTACTGCAGGCAGGTGTGCTGTGGCAGGGACAGGCGCCCTTGGGGTGGCTTGTCCCCGAAATGAGTCGGACAAAACCCATGCTGGTTGGGACTTGGTCTGGGGCTGCTGGGGGAGTTGCAAAAAGAATGATTTTTGTGTCCAAATTTTAAAGGTAGCTCATGGAGTTGTGTTTTTAAGACACTTTGGCTTGCGGGACTGTTCTGTATCTCTCCTTTAAGTCTGTATGGACACTTCCTGAAAACAAAGCGAGCAATCTAAATTTACCCAGGCAGCGGTGGATTGGGTCCCCGACGGTGAGCCCGTGGTAACAGAGACGTCGTCCTTTTGCCTGGGTCAGAAAAGCGCTTAATGCTTCAAACTGTGCTTAGCGCTTTGCCGACCCAAATACTATTAATCGATGATGCTAAACACTAAGAACAGCTATGCGCCTGCAAGTCCTGTTGAGAAATGAAGGCTCATTTCAGCTGAGCGTCGTTTTTTGAAGTGGGAACTCTTCAGGCGTTTTCTGCGGAAATAGTATAATAAAACTCTTCAGCACCTGTACAAGTAAGAGTGTGAAATCGGCTGCGGTTTTGCCAGCTTTCTCAAGCAAATCCGTATTCCTAAAATCGTACAGATGTTTAGAATAGCTGTCGCTTGATGTGGCAAGTTTCATACACAGTGCTTGGATGTCTGTGTATTAATGTGCCAAAGTTTTAAAAACAAACTGTAGATTTCAAGTATCAGCTTGATTTATGTTTACTGCTAAGAATTCAAAGAAAACATTTTATCTCATCTCAAAAGCTGCATTACCAGTTGCCAAAGATTAGTAACTGTTAATGAGCAGCAGTCAGCCGACAACCTGTAAAGAGATTGTAAAAGTGGAAAACTTAATTATGTAAACAGCATTATTTTGGAAATATGTTAATCCCAGTTCTGAAAAAGTTACTTGTGTAGGGAGTGAATATTACTGTCACTTCTTTCAATCTCTACACGTTTCTTAAATTCTTGATTGCTAACGAACCAGTGCTTGTCTAACGATCAGCGGAGCTTTAGAACTCCATGCTTTACTTGGGAGTTCTCTTTAATTTGACGTCTCTATCTTAACACTGACCAACGAAGCAGCGTTAGGAACTGTTTGCTGAGGCGTTCCACACTTGCTGTTAAACACAGCTCTGTAAAGCGTAGAGGGACCGCACTTTTTGTTTTCTCCTTTAGATGAAGCGCACACTGTGGCGGTTAGTCTGTAGCCCGCTGCTGGTTTTAGGTCCTTTTGAAAGCACCAGTCACTTTACGTGAGGTTGCACGTTAACGTTGATCTCTGTAGCGGCAATATAGCTGCTCAGAAAGAGGCAGTATTCCTCGGTGTGGGCTCCAAAATTGTGGAATCGTGTTTCCTTTTCATATTATGCTAGTTCTCTGCTGTTGTGCGTGATCAAAGATACTCGAACTCTCTGGTGGGTCTGCAGCAGATGCTCCTCATCTGGAGCTATTTACATTTTCTTTTCTTCCCTGAAGCACTAACTTTCACAAGAATAACCTTTTGAATAGTATGCGGCTGCCTCATCAAATATGGTCGGGTGATGTATTTACTTAGAATGCTCAAAATGTCAAGGATGTGTACATTGATTTTTGTCCCATTCACGCGTACTGAATAAATACCACTGGACTAGGAAGGCTGCCGGGTTTGTTTTTTTCTCTTCCCCCCCCGACCCCAGAGACTTGTGAAGAGTTGCTTTGCCCTCCCAGCTGTTCAGTGTCCTACTCTACACGCTTGTGTTGTGCCCGCTTCAAGCTCGTGGGACGTCCTCGTGTTCGCGCAGGTTGTGCGACACGAGACGGTCGGACCGAGGGCATTTCCGAGGGGAACTCTGCCAGCCGTAGTTTTGACTGTGTGCTTCCTTATCTCTTGGTGATCTTTAATGGATTACAAAAGGTGAGAATTCTGTTTTCTTATTCTTTCCAGGGGACATGAGTTTTGGGTGGATTTGAATGTTATGAAGTTATGTGAAACTGTTGAGTTTGACCAAATGCGGCGGCTGTCCACACCTGCCTGCCCCAGCTCCAGCTCTAACTACTACACGGTCTGGAAATACTTCTGCAGGGACCACTTTGGCTGGAGAGAATACTCTGAGGTATTTAACGCGTTCCAGAATCCTGTCTCGGGGCATAACTCAAAACTCTATGTACAGTATATACTGTAAATTATATATACATTTTTATGTATGTGTGTTTTATATATATATGATTTTTTAATACTCTTTGAACATTCAGGAAAGTTAGAGTTATTATTCAGGAAGATAATCAAGAAAGTCAGTGTTGAACTGACAGAGCAATAAAAGGAGAGCTGCGCTCTGCTGGCCTGCACCTTGAATCATCCCCGAGAACATTGGGGAGACAGAGGGTGACCAAATTGTCGAATTTGGGAGCAAACTGGCCCGTGTCAGTACCAAGAGAGTCCTTTCTAATGCCTAGAAATCAGGTTGTAAGACAGGGAGGGACAGCTTTCTGCAGCCTTTTTAACACCACTGCCATTTGACTTTGCAGTTTTTAGTTGATTTACCTGTCCCCAAAGCTACCGCAGCACAGGACATGATCCTCCAGCGTCATGGGATCCAGCCTCGTAGGTGGCACTGTGCGCTGCTGCAGCTGCCAGCCCCTGCTCCGTAGGGACCTTCTCCTAAACGTCTAGGTTAAATCTATTCAATGATGGTTTATGCACACTCGTTCTAGTGTCACCGTTGCGCTTTGGTCTTTAACAGCCACAGTTTTCCGTATCGGGTTTTAAGTAGGCCTTCTCTCTTCCAACGTTTTAACCCCAATTATGGACAGAGAAGTCACATCCGCTGTCAAACAGTATTGTGCTGGAAGAGCCCAGAACACTTGTATCCGTTCCAGGACGCTCTCCAGTAAGCCTTGTAAATACCTGTGGTAGTTAAGAGCTCAGCTGTGGCTGGCCAGGGCTGCACATAATATTTTGACTAAAACCTCATCGGTGTCTTACAATTTTGGCAGTACCAGAAATACCTCCACCAGTGCAAACTAGGTCACGTTCATCTTCTTCATGCATCATGCCGACTTTATAAGTGTGGTAGGAAGCTTAAGGCGGAGCGCTGTATACAGTTTGGGGCTTTGCAAATGGGAAAAAAAAAAGAACTGGAGAGAGTCTGGAAGAAAGCACCGCAAATAACACAAAGTTTAGGGTGTTTGACCTAGGTTTCTCTAGTGTAGAAAAGCAAAAAAAAAAAAAGGATGAGAGTATATTAGTATATAAAAGATTGTTCTACAGCAGGCTTCTGCTTTTCACATTCATTGAGCAAAGACCAAAAGTAAGTAATTTGTCTCAAGGCAGTTTTAGGTTAGATATTGGGGATAACATTTGACATGTCAAATATGATAGCGCCAGCACTGATTACGTAGGAAAGCTGTGAAACCTGCCTTGTTGGCAGATCTTACAGACGTGTACGGAACATTCTTCACTGGTCTATGTGCTTGTATATAGACCCCGTACTCAGAGCAGGGGAGAGAGAGGATAGGGGAAGGGAGCAGAGAGAGGGATTCTTTGAGGTCTCTGGCAAAAAAATATTAATTTTTCAGCAAGTAATTTAACATGTGTATGTTTTTGTTTTAATTTTCTTGAAACAGCCTGTTGTAAGACTGATAGAAGAAGCCAGCTGCCGTGGTCTGAAAGAGGTTCGGTTTGTTACCTGGCATAATCAGTATATCTTAAACATCAAAGACGGATTCCAGCAAAATGCGTGTTTCAGGAGAGAAATCAAGAGGAGACCCCTTCTGCGCTCCTGCGTTGTGCTGATGCCATTTTTACAGTATGTATCCCAGCAAAATGGAACCTTTGCATTTCTTCTCCATGTTGGTCTGTCCATGAGAATTGTACCCCTTAACAGGTGGCAAGGAAACGGGTACCATCGGGTAGAAAAATCAGAAGAAATAATTAAAAATCTCGATCCTGTTGGCAGCTCTTGTCATTTTTCAAGATAATCGATACCTGAGGAACTCCTTACTGCTAGGCTCCGTTTGTTATGTAAGAGTTCTAATGTACCTTGCGAATCTCGGAACATTGGAAGCACAGATGTACTTCAAGTTTGCCAAAGTATTGTCCGGCTTTCAGCATCTCACTGGCTGTAGTGATTGCCAGGCTATCACTTCTAGGTCCCGTAAAAACGGGCATTCAAAAACATTTTATAGTTACCAAGCACAATTAAAGCATGCCTTGTTTTTATCATCATCTCAACTGGGGTGAACGTGCTTGCCCCCGTCAGAGGCAGAGTGAGGAAAGTGTTGCACTGTAGTCACTTTTGATTACAACCCCTAAAAATGCCGTTTCTGTGGTCTCACCAGCACAGCTGGAAACCTTATTGTCAGAGTTCGGTATTAGGAACGTGTTGTCCTGTTAGCAGAGGGGTGGAAGTCATTAGTGTGACTGGCAGCCTGGCGTGCTGCGCCAAGCAAAGGAGCTGTGACCGCTGCAGCAGGGCTTGAACACTCATTAGCTTGCAGAGTCGTTACCGCGTCTAACTGCGAGGTGAATGTGAATTTCGTCAGAGCCCCAAAACGCACGGTTGTTAGAAACGGTTTTAGATACAGTTTTGCAGGAAGGAAACCCCAAATTACTGAAGAGATACTGCGAGGATGTGGGTAAAAAGGCCAAGCGTGGACTTTCTGCGTATAGCAGTTCTGGTTCTCATCTCAGTGACAAATAAGGATTTTGGGTGTTCTCCTGATGTTTTGCTACCAGTGACTGTTTTACTACAGTGTAAGTCTACAATTTTGAGAGATGCTAAAATTATGCAATTCCCACAGATTTTGGCGGACCCTTGAGGCCTCCACACTCCTGGGGACTTGACCATAACTATTCATGCCAGCTGCTAAGCTCTGACATGTCTGTTGTTCTGCAGTAAACCTCTTTGTTACTTTCTTTATCTAAAGGTCTTGCTATGCTTACTTAAAAATCTACCGATTCTTAGCAAGGAACAAAAGAGTATTTTCAATATTTATGGGGGCTATCCTTGAGGAGTCAGTACGTGCCTCCACTAACCACACGATGCCGCCTGAGATTTTTTATTTCCCTCCCACCTGCTTAAGTCTCTTATAAAATCGGGAAAGAGTTCTTGAATAGAAACTGTGGGAAGTGGGTGATAGTGGTTAACAAGTGTTGACTTTTTAATGGCTTCCCTTGTGTAATAAATGCTTACAAATAATTTACGCTGGTCGGAAGAAATGAACAAAGTACACCAAAGGATGGCTGCATTCTTACTGTGTTTGATGTCTTACTCATTAATCCATAACTTACTGTTAATCTGTGCTTGCTCTTCCAGTCAAGTGTGAGTGAAGGAGGTTTTACAGTAATATTTTTTTACTCATTGACTTCAGGAGGAAAAAAAACCCTAATTCGCGCTGTAATATTGCAGCCTGCTATTTTAATAATCATTGGAAATCATGGAAAAATCCATCTTCTGGGTTTCTGTTAAACTATTGATAAACAGTGAGGAGAGTTTTGAGTTGAGTCAAATCCATGCAAATGAAGCGAGGTCTCTTTTTAGCTTTGAACAGCAGGTGAAAGCCACGTGAACGCTTTTTTCCAAGAGTATGTCTACTCTGAAAAGTGTGAGTGCTGTTACAGTTTGCTTTCTGTCCGATCCGAATCAAATGCATGCATTTTGAAATAGGCTTTTTTCCCAAAACTTTTTTTTAGACCTGAAAAGCTCAACCTGCAATCAGAAAATCACATTAAATTATTTCTGGGTCGCACAAAAAAAAACCCCAGAAAAACCGCACGCGGTTCTTTCAGGCTCGTGTATCACCAGCCTTAAATATTCTGAAAGGCACCCTTAATTGCCATTCCTGTAGGTAAGATGTGAATAGCAGCAGAATTCTTATTTGTCTAGATAATTATGTTGGCTCTGCAGAGAAAAGCAGGCTAACGAGCAGGGACAATCGGCAGTTGCTCGGCGATTGTGCTTCGGCGTACCTCGCGAACAGCTTGCCTGGGTGCAGAAGTCACGGCTTTTCAGGCAGCATCCTGCCAGAACAAAAGAAGATTGATTCTTCAGGAGTCACTCTGGAGGAGGCGGCTTTGCCTTTAGCCAAGCTTTGAGAGTTCCTTCCCCAGCAAACTTTCTTTTTACAAAGACAGCATAGGGAATCAAGTTCGCCAGTCGCCCTTGTGTGCGAAATCCAGTTGTGTGTGTGCAGGGAGGCAGGATTTGGCCTCAGACGCTGTCAAACCTCAGCTTGGCCAATGCAAACAGCCAAAGGATTCACTTTCCCCATTTCCTCCCAGTCAGAACAGGTTTTCTCCTTCTGCTTTGGCAGTGGTGTGTTACCAGAACACAAGTGACCTGAGAAGTGTCGTGAACTTTAATGTTCATTAAACTTTAATTTAATGGAGTTTAGTTTAAGGTCGTCTTTGCCGTCCAGAGACAAGATTCCCCTTGGGTCTGTCCAGCCAGGCAGTGGGGACCCCGGCTTCGTAGTCCTTCCTAGCAAGAGCCGCCTGCTTCTGAGTGCCCCTCACCCATCTGCATGCGTTGCTGGTCAGTCCTGGAGTCAACAGCACCTTTTTCTATGAAATAAAATACTCATCTGGTGAGAGAGTTCCATAGATTCTTGCAACTGAAAGGGAACCTCAGCAGCTTGCAGGGGCTGAAGAGCCGTGTGCTTGAGTGTGAAAACCAGAGCCTCACACGTTCCAAGTATTTTCATTGACGTAAGAGGGAGAACTCCAGTAAGTACGGATTATTCAGTTGAGTAAGGCTTGCTTGTTCAGATTATAATCGGGTGAGCGTAAGCCACAAATGCCGCATGCTCTATCTAAATTTAGCAGCTTCAAGAGAGTGAAAAATTCCACAGAGGTGCAGGTATTTATTAAGAGCCAAGTCTTGCTGCACCACAGCTGGTGTCCTGAACTGGATTTTACTGGTGTCTGTTCTTTTTCTGGCATCCGTGGTACTTTCCTGTCACGGCCATCGCAGGCAGCAGCTCCCCTCCTTCACCCTTTGCTGACTTCTTACCTGGCGGCGTTCCCGAGGGGAGGGCCTGGCCCATCGCAGGAAAATAAGCAGCTGCAAATGCAAATCTACATCTGGCCTGTGCAAACGAGAATGAGAGCGCCTTCCTCCGCATGATACGGGGGAGTACTGAGAGCACAGCTTCTCTTCTGCTTAGTGCAGTGAAATATCGGCAAGTTTTGCCTGTAAAATGCTATTAGTTGGGGTTATTCGTTACTGATGCTGTACTAGAAAGTGTATCTTTCTGCTCCTTGTACTCTTAAGGAAATCGGGTCAAACGTTGCCGCGTTATCCGTCTTATTCTGTATGTTAAAACCACTAATAGTTTATAGCTAACGTGCAAAATAACTGTATTTGGTAGCGTTCTGCCTGCCCGTGCTTTATAACCCCACCCCAGGATGCGAATAATGACGATGGTAGGCTTTTGAACACCACTGAGCGGTGAGATTTCTTTGTGTGGAACAGCATCCCTGAAAGTCAAGGTTTTGTTAGTAGTTTGTATGGATGGAGGGGCACTCAAGCAGCAGAAATAGCTGTCGCGTTTGTTTTGAACGTGCGGTAAAGGTACATAAGTTGTTACAGAACTGAAGAGCAGCAGTTCATTAAGATACGTTGGTGATGAAGGAAGTGTGATTCGATGCTCTTCTGCTGGTGAAAGTCTAAGCGCAACCTTTTTCTCCTTCCCCACGCAGGACCTTAGGTGGCAACTCTCCAGCACCCTCCCCGTCAGCTGAACCAGCTTCCTCGCACGTCTTATCTCCGACTGCTGTTACCTCTCCAAACTTCTATCCCGAAACCTGGATTAGTATGGATCCATCTCAGGACTTCATCCAAGTGCCTGTTCTGAAGGAAGATAAAAGCTATAGAACCATTTATAACCTGTTTCACAAGACTGTGCCGGAGACCAAATACAAAATCTTGAAAATTCTGAGAGTGCAGAATCAGTTTCTTTGGGAGAAATATAAAAGGTAAGATAATGCGAATACTAGCCTTTTACAATAGTGGGAAAATACCTTAAAATAAGTAATTTGGGCTGCAAAATAGACGCTGGTTGTTAAGCAGGGTATGTAAGCTCCAGATTTTGTGAAGAAAAGGAGCGTCTTCAGTTGAACAACTTTATCTGAAAAATATTTTACCTTGAAATTTCCTGCATAGTTGGTTTAGGGTGCTACCTACCGATAACTTCTGTAAGACATATCTTCACAGAAATGTCAAAGTAAGCCTAGGATATCCAGTTGAAAAATGTCTCCGTTCGCTTTCAAGCTGAATCAGGAGGCGCTGTTTTCATCCAGTAGTCTCTCTGTTGAAGACAGCATTAGACCAGCCTCGGCTGCTGGGAGCACAGCGGTCTGTGCTGAATGCCCGTGTCAGTCAGGCCCAGTCACACCAAAGCCGCTGTGTCCGAACGCAACCCTCCTCCGGCCGCTTTGTGACTGACGTGAGATTAGATTTCCAGGTTCTCTGTCCCGTCTCGAGAAGTGCAGAACGTGAGGAAGAGCCGAGGGACGGGCTGTGCGAGCAGGGACTGCCTTTCCTACAGCATTCGTGCGGTCGAGAGCGCCTTTGCCCACCCTGTCTCTCAGCACTCCCTCTTCGTGGCCTCTTCCAAAGCCGTAGTGGGATTTAATTTTTGCACAGCCCTTGTTTTCATTCTGAGGTTCACATCCGAGGTGAAATACGGGCAAAGATAAGCAGGCGCATCTCGAGCTGCTTTGCCTTTGCTGCTGTGCAGGCGAGAGAGCTCCGGCCCTGTCAGCTCCAGGTCCTTTCAAAAACACTTGTTTCACACAAAAGCTTTATTTGAAACTGGGAGACCCGCTCTGCTATCCGTACAGAAATGTTTTACTATCTCCTCCTACAGCTCTGCTATTCCAGAGGATAATACTGAGACTTTAAGAGCTGCAGTGAGAACTGCTTTTCCCTTGCAGATCTGCCGTCAACGCTCACCTTCACTTCCCGTTTTCTATTCCAGGAAAAAGGAATACATGTCAAAAAAAATGACTGGGCTCGACAGGATAATGAACGAGAGGCATTTGTTCCACGGCACCTCCCAGGACGTGGTGGACGGAATCTGCAAGCACAACTTCGACCCGCGCGTCTGCGGGAAGCACGCCACCATGTTTGGACAGGGCAGTTACTTTGCCAGAAAGGCAAGCTATTCCCATAACTTTTCCAAAAGGTCGCCCAAAGGAGTGCATTACATGTTCCTGGCGAAAGTACTGACGGGAAGGTACACGGTGGGTAACCACACCATGAGGAGACCCCCGCCCGTGAACCCCGGCAGCATCACCAGCGACCTCTACGACTCCTGTGTGGACAATTACTTCGAGCCTCAGATTTTTGTCATTTTTAACGATGATCAGAGCTACCCTTATTTTATTATCCAGTATGAAGAAGTTAGCAACACCGTCTCCATTTGAAAACTCATGCTGCTAAATTATTCATTTTAGTAAACTCTCTTATCTGGCATTGGTAGCAGTTTTTGTGGAAAAAAAAAAAATTTGGACGTTGCAGAACTGATAAAATTACTTGCTTGCAAGGAACTAAATCTGAAAATATAGAAAAGATCTGAAGTGACCAATTGTGCACTTGCTGTTTGATTACGTATGTGCAAATTGTAAATATTTTTCCATTGTTTATAGTTGAAAATCTGTGCCTTTTGTTATAAAACACTGTTTATTTATGTTAGTAAATATTCATGTTTAAAAATGGACGTGTGTATGATTTCAGTTGTGTTCTGTTCATATTAGAGCGGCCAGAAAATTGCTTATGCCCTGATCTTGAAATCTTAAGGACGGCCGTTCCTAGATAATCAGAACCACATAATTTTCATCCCGAGTATATTAACTGAGAGATTCTCCCAACCGCTATTTTTTATTGCTGTATTTCAGAAAGATTGGGAGAGATTACAACGCCGACATCCCGCTCGTACTTCGTATTACTAGACAGGGCAACACAAATAAACGTGTTGTTTTCTAAAACCAGCCCTAAGTAAAATTAAGAAGGTTAGGATGGCCCACAGTCCATGAGGGTTTAAAGCCAGGTGGCTTCCCAGCAGCTCCTGGGCTACCCAGTTCATCGCTTTTGCCCGCTGCGGCAGGGAGGGCACCTGGGCCGTCGGACCCGTGTGCAGCCGGGCACGTGCCGCCAGCCCCGTGGCTGTCAGACACCCGTGTTAACGGAGGGAGCTCTGGGGAACGGGTTTCTCGGAAAAGAAGCGCCCCCCAAGCAAAGCTTGGTTTTGCTGAGGATTTAAATGTGATCAAGGATGAAAATTTGTGTTAATGTCACTTAATGAGGCTGATAGCAAATGAATTTTAAAATGTTCGATACGTTAAAATAATTGACACACAATCCTTGTGCAATCAGGGTCATTTTTGTGTTTCCTGGGCAGCTGCGCTTGGCTCGGGGCTCTTCCGTACCGTTAGTGGTGTGGAAAAGAAACAGAAAGCAGGGACTGATGCTTGCGGCTGACCCAAACCAGCCGGCGTCGATGGAACAGGTGTGTTGGGTCGGGTCGGTCACCCCCAGTTCCCACATTGCTTGGGAAGATGAGCTCTTGCGAACAACGTGTGCTGCACGTTAACGCCTGTGTGTCTTGGGGCGCTGTGCAGGGCTACAGAGCAGAAACCGCGGCGAGGGACACGGAAGGACGTAGCAGTCTCCGGCAGCCGCCCCAGCCAGCGGTAATGCCGTGAGCTCACGGCACAGCTCGCCAGAGCTGGCGCTTGCCGAGGTTTGGAGGGGCTCCCGTTGGCCGCGTTGGTGGGGCAGCTGATGCCTTGGCACTAGGGGTTTCTCTAGCCATGCGTTACGGAAAAAATGTCTCTAAGGTGGGATCAGAATAATTTCAGAACTATCATTTAAGATTCAGGAAGTCACCTCCCTTCCCAACCTCGGCATAGTTTGTGTTCCCGGCTCAGGCTGTTTTTCTCCGAGTGGCCTCAAGCACCACGGCACCGCCGGGCCCGTGCCACGTGCTCTGCAGCTGCTGGCCTCCCGCAGCCGGCTTGCCTGCTGACCGTCGCTGGGGCTCCTTCGCCAGCATCACCAGGAGCTCCTCACGGCACACTGGGTGCTCCACCGCCTTGCCGTAGCCGTGACAGGCTGGCCAGCATTACAAAATTCCAGTTACGTGGCGGGTGATACCGTTCCTAGCCTGGCGAGGTTCACTTTGATGCTTTATAATTGTTCACCTCGAGGAGCCCGAGTTCGATGTACCCGAGGTGCCCTGTCCTCATTAGCATCTTTACAAAGTGTTGTGTACCTCGTTACAAAAGCTACACCCTTACTAGCGCAGGTGCGGCCTTGGAGCGCTTGCCTGACTTTCAAGAAGCTCAGGCGGCCCCAGTCCCTCTGCCCGCCCAAGGAGCAGGCCTGGGGGGTCTCTGGGGTGGGAAGGCGCCTTCAGACTCAGTGCTCGTGGCGTCTGCGGCTCAGCAGCGAACCTTCAGCTGAGCCTGGAGCTGTGCCTTCGTGATAACCTGCTCGGTACCTGCTTTCGCTCTGGGGCCTAATAAAAATGTGTTTTGCGGTGGGGGAGAATTACTCCTGCCAGCACTCCCGCTCGTTTCTGCCCCGCTGGATCACTCCTCATGGCCTGCAGCAGATCAAGCCAGCTGGTAGGTGAGAAGAGGGGAAAGAGCCAAGCAGCTGGTTCCAGTTAACTCCCAATCTCTCCTGAGGCTTCTGGCAGCGCAGGGGAGAGCTTAAATTTGAGGGGTTTTGCCTGGGGGGAGGAAGAGAGGTTGGCGTGGTGGGATGGGAGCGACCAGCTGGGATGTGCAAGCACAGAGGAGCTGGTCCTGGCCATCGCCTGCCTCCCCAGGAGGTGACTTTGGAAAGGTAAGGTGGTTTATGGAGGAAGGGATTGTGGCTGACGACGAAGTACTGCTGAGGTTGCCTCCTTTTAAAAGCTTGCCTTCCCTTCTTTCTGACGATAATCAGGCTTTCCTGCAGCAGCTAAAGGAGCAGCCCGGCCGGTGAGCTGCTGCGAGGTCGTGGTGCGCTCGCGTGCGTGCTTGGTCCGGCCACAGTGACGCTGGGGTGGGAAGGTGAAACTCTCTAATCGCTCGTGCACCCTGCAGCCGCCTCACTGGAGAGCCCCGCGGCACGAGCACCGCTCCGGTGATGCTTGGTGCCTGTCCCTGCCCTCCCCGGCAGCATCCTGGGGGTGGCTGGGGCCGGGAGCTGCTCTGGCAGCACGAGCCGGTTGTCCAAGGCGGTTGCGTTGCGCTTACAGCCGCTCCGCGCGTGCGTGTTTTAGCAGCGTCACACCGGATACTGAAGTGACTCCAGAACCGAGACTGAAGATTTACGTCAGAGACAGATTTTTGAATCGGGGTTGACGTTCTCGTGCTCTCGTGTTCAGGAGCTCCCCCCATCAAAGAGACGCGGGTGTGGATCAGCGTGGGAGGTGGGGCCGCTGCTGGCAGCAGGGAGGGCGCGTTGGGGCTGCAAAGCCTCGCGCTGGGGGACCGGAGGTTTCCCTCAGTTCTCAAGCCACCATGGGGGAAATTGGTTGCAGTTTCCCCTTTGGATGTAATGGGGTTTTGGTCTTCTGGGACCTTCTCCTCACTACAGGTTTGCTGCTGGCCGTTCGCTCCAGCCGGGGGGTGCTCTGGCAGCCCCACGCCCGCTGACGCTCCCGGGATGGTTTTCCCGAACCTTCACCTTTTTAGACTTTCCTCGTGAGCACATTGAAATGGCTGCGTGGATCGGTGGCAGCCGGCTCTGGCAACACGCTGCTGGCAGCGTATTGAAAATATTTGTGGTGTTCCCATGCCAATCTGTTCCAGGTGTACAAACCACCCCGTAACGGCCTATCGAACCAGCGGCTCCCCGGCATGGAGGGCACAGGACCCGCTTTCCCCTTTTGCGCCCGAGTAAGTCTGACCCCGTAGCTCGTGTTGTTGCTGCTGCCGTTGCGAGCCTGGCAAGGGAGCGTTGGGAGCCCCACCACGAGGGTGTGCCGGCCGAGATTCGGCATGGCTGGTCTGCGGCAGCGGTGTGCTGTGTCGCCACGTGCTGCCGACGCACGGCAAGGTGAACGTCGATAACGCTCCGGTGTCCATCTGTAGCTCTCCTGGGGCTGGTGGGAGGATCGCTCTTGGCTTCCAACTCCCAGGCGGGCCAGGACCCGGGCAGGAGCGACGCAGCTGCGTGGGTGTCAGGGCAGAGCCCGGCAGGAACAGAGCGTNACGTCGATAACGCTCCGGTGTCCATCTGTAGCTCTCCTGGGGCTGGTGGGAGGATCGCTCTTGGCTTCCAACTCCCAGGCGGGCCAGGACCCGGGCAGGAGCGACGCAGCTGCGTGGGTGTCAGGGCAGAGCCCGGCAGGAACAGAGCGTGCCCCTAATCACTGAGCTGGCTGTTAATTGCCTCCTACGTGCGTCGTCGCAGCTCCTGCCGCAGCGCCGGTTGCTCAAGGGGTGTCTCCGCAGAGCGCTATGAGAAACTGCCTATTGCTAAATCCTGCTCCGGAGCCATCAGGACAGAACGGGCCTGATCCCAACCTCGCTAATGGGAGAGTTCCCGCTCGCTCGGGGGGGCTGCTGCAGCTCTCCCTCTGTGTGTGTTTGTGTATATTAAAACTACACATAAATATAACTGAAGCGAAACCCTCGCACGGCCGTCGCAGCTGCTCTATTTAAACGCCTGTCGCCAGATTTCCCACCCCTCCCACTTCCCCCTTGCTGTTTGTTATTGAACTCGACTTTTGCCTCTATCGGCACACAGGGTTACGGAGCAGGATGTGCCCCAGCTCGCACTGCGTGGGGCTGTGCCGCGGCCCCGCAACGGGGTCCGGGGGTTTGACGTGGTATGAATAAATCACAGTGTTTTCTTGCCCTGTTTTTGGTGGCGTCACTTGCCAAGAATTCAAGGGTGAAACTAGGTGAAAAACGAGTATTTGTGATAAAGATCTCGCCGTGTCATTACTAAAATTGTGGGTGGTGACACCTGCTCTGGGCAAAGCCATGTCGTTACGAAAAGCCGATCGGCGCGGCTGGCGTGGGGGAGGCAGCGGCGATCGTGTGCGCTGGGGGGACCTTGTGGGCTGGCCAGGCTGCGCTCAGCGCTTCCAGCCCCGTGGCAGACGGACATGGTGTGCGCCCTGGGCATCCCGGCAGCTCCGCTAACTTACATGTGAACTTGGGGACCCTGCCAGGGTCACGTTCCCGGCTTCTGGAGGCGGCAGTTCGAGCGCTGCTATGGGTGACAATGAACGATGAGGTCGCATCTGCTTTGGTCACTGGTGGTGCCTGGGCACGGCGAGCGATGACAGAGGGCTTTGTCGTGAAACAAACTGTTCTGGACAGCAGGATAAAGGCGTCTCGGTGACCGGGAGGAAGGAACAGCTCGAGTGTGTGCTGGCTTGGAAGCTGGGCAGAAGGTCAGGAGGCTGCTCCTCAAGGAGACGTTTAGGTGCCAGCTGCCCAAGAGGCTGCGTGAGAACAGCCTGACCGCTGCGATTCCCATCCGCTCTTCCCACGTGCGTGGGTACGCTGCTCGCTGCTGATCACAGCCGCTCTCCTAACGGAGGCTTGAGCCTGGCTGGGCTGTAAAGTGCCCTGGCAGGGACCCCAGCGGCACCTCTAGTTTGGCCTGCGTCTTGTACCGGTGATGTTCGGGGCTGTTGAGCTTCTAGGATTCTTCAAAGAGTAATAACCTTGGAGTGGGAGATGCTCCCTGTCCTGTCTTTACAGGGACTGCTGCGCAGACCTCGCACCGCCAGGCGAAGCGGCTGTTGGGGCAGCTCCGCGGCAGGTGTTTGGGGAAGTGGCTTGAAGAAACGCGGCAGCAGTGGGCGATCGTGGTGGGAAGGTTCCTCAGGAGGTGCCGAGACCAACCTCCTGCTCCAAGCAGGGTCAGCTCCGAGGTCACACCAGGTGGTTCAGGGCTGCATCGAGCCTGCTCCTGAAAACCTGTGAGGGTGGAGGCTGCGCTGCTTCCTGGGCAACCTGCTCCACCGCCCGCGATGCCCTTGTTGTGGAGGGGGGGGAAATAAAAACCTTGCATCCAGGATTACACTGCCCCATGATTACATGCCTCGGCTTCTGGTGTCTGTACGTTACAACCACTTTATACAACTTCCAGACCCGGTGCAGGGCTTTCGACGTGGTAGTGATGATGAGTGAGACCATAAATCGATGCAGTGAGATGCTTCTCGGCAGCAGGCTGCGAGCACTCATGGCGGACAGCTCTTCCAGGGACTTCTGCAGGGCTTCTGGAGCCGCGCGAGGAGCACATTGCGACAGCAGAGGTGTGAGGTGTGAGACTGAAGCAACCCCCTGGAGCGAGCACGGAGCCGCAAGCCGGAAGGGTGCGTGAGCAATCCTCCGAGACCGTGCTCTTGGGAGTATGCGGTGTTATGTCTGTTACCTTCCTGGAGAAGTGTGGGGTGATGGATATAAGAAGAAAGCATTCATTAATACTTCCACCAGGATCACCTGTCCAGCAGTGGAGGGAGGGGATCCTGCCCCTCTGCTCTGCTCTGCCCTGGGGAGGGCACATCTGCAGGGCTGGGGCCAGGGCTGGGCTCCCCAGTTCAGGAGAGACGGGGAACGGCTGGGGAGAGCCCAGCGGGGGGCAGCGAGGGTGGGGAGGGGAGTGGGGCGTCTGTGCTGTGAGGAGAGGCTGAGAGCCCTGGGGCTGTTCAGCCTGGGGAGGAGAAGGCTGGCAGGGGATCTCCTCAGTGCTCATCGAGATCCAAAGGGCGGGTGTCCAGGGGACGGGGCCAGGCTCTTTTCGGTGGTGCCCAGCGCCAGGACGAGGGGCACCGGGCCCAAAGTGGAGCCCGGGCAGTTCCCCCTGAATGTGAGGAAGAACTTGTTTGGCATGAGGGTGCCCGAGCCCTGGCCCAGGCTGCCCGGAGAGGCTGTGGCGTCTCCTTGTGCGGAGAGATTCAGCC
>VZSC01006600.1:92105-120714 GCA_013398225.1 Steatornis caripensis
TTTCCTTGATTTCCTTCGGGCTCCCTTCTCTCCAGCTAGCTGGGTACAAGTTGTTTCGAGCGTAAGTTAGACTATTATAAATCCTCTTCTGCTTGTTTTTTCTTTTCCCTTCCACAAGGAACGCACTCTCGCACACTGATACACGCTCAGGTTTCTTTTGTCCGTCAGGCTTTGCACAGTCCTCGTACCTCTGCAGCTGACCGGCACAAAAGCGTTTCCCAAGCCTCACCAAGAAGGCATCTGCCATCTCGCTCCCGGCAGCGTTCTGAAGAGGAATCAGCCGTGCAAGCGAGTATCGCAGGCGCCTGGACCTGCAGCGCTCCACGACGCGCTCGTGGTAGGACACGGGCTCGGGGTGCTGGAGGTGCCCTACTGCTGTCCACGCGGCCGGCGGCCGGACCTGTTGGCCCGCTCTGAGACCAGGTCGCGGATCAGCTTTGAGAGCGAACTTCTCTTTTTGCCCATCCCAGCCGACGGAGGGGAAGGTCTGAACCGCCTTCACTTTGGTTGTCCATGCTGCAGCATCCCAGGGCGGTGCCCGGCTGCACCTCCGTGCCGTGGTGGCTTCCGGAGGGACGCTCTGCCGCGTTCCCCCGCTGCTGGATGTGGATGGGAAAGCAATTTTCCTCTTGCCAAGCAAACGTGGGGCACCAAAGCAGGCTCGGCCTGCGGCCGCAGTGCGGACGTGCCCTTCGGGCTCGTGCCAGCGCGATGTGAGTTACGGGGCCTCCTCTGTAACTCCACCTTGATCCTGGATGAGGGGAAGGGGTTATGAGGGAGGGAGGACGGGTCCGAGCTGAAAACGCGCCCAGGACCTTCTGCATACCCAAGGGGAACGTGCTGTGTCGATGCCTTGCACGCGGATACCCTCTTGGCGTCGCCTGGCTGACTAGATCTGAGCCGACGAAGGTAAAAAGCCGTGGCCAAGAGCTCAGCGCAGAGCCGGTGCTGGTGGGGGGAGCAAAGCGAAGGAGATTAATGAGAAGGAAAGGAGGAAGCGATTTAAGGAAAGTGAGAATTGGTTTCTTGTGGGGAGGAGAAGGAGGAAGGGAGGGCGAGAGGAGCAGGAACAGAAATGGGGAAAGGGACGGCAAGAAGCACTCAAGGAAACGTCCAGTGGGGGGGAAAAAACACAAACAGAAAGTGAGAGAGGGAGAGAGGAAACGTAAGGAAATGGACACCAAGGTGCCGATGGCAAGAAATCATCGACAGCCAGGGAAATAAGGGCATGCAACCCCCCGGCAATCCAGCACCCGCTGCTGAGGGAGGGCAGGGCTCTCAGAAGGATGGGGGGGTTTCTTTTCTCTTTTTTCCTTTTTAAAATTTCCACTGAACTTCTGGCATCGTGCGGGAGGGTGCAAACAGGCCCTCAGCCCCTGAACACGGACGCGGCTGCTGGAACAGTTTGTGCCCGCGGTTTCTGACGTGAGCGCTGGCTTCCACGGCCCTCTGACGGAGGGAGAGCCGCGCGTCTGGAGAGACTGGGCGGGCACCGGTGGGCACGCCGTAANTGCGGGAGGGTCCAAACAGGCCCTCAGCCCCTGAACACGGACGCGGCTGCTGGAACAGTTTGTGCCCGCGGTTTCTGACGTGAGCGCTGGCTTCCACGGCCCTCTGACGGAGGGAGAGCCGCGCGTCTGGAGAGACTGGGCGGGCACCGGTGGGCACGCCGTAAAGCGTTTCTGGCGTTTGGTTCGGTTTTTGGGAGGGCTCCTGAAAATTCTTGCGTTTCAGCCTGGATTTAAACGGTAACGAATTACATTACGTTACAGCCGCTCTACCTGGATAAAGCCACGCTCTCGTTACCAAACGCTTTGCGAGAGCTGGTGCCCGCGGACTGCGGGGCCGGGGACCGTGCCGGCCTCCCACGCGCCGCGGCTTTCAGTGGGGCTCACGGGGTTGTGGGCACGGCCAGGCCGGGGCTGCGTTTCATGCACCCAGCCGATTTCTAAGCTCTCTCGTGCCAGGAGCTTCTTGGAACCATGACTAAGCCCATAGGAGAGCGCTGGGTGACAGATTAATGCTTTATGGGTTTATTGCCACCGTGCACTCTGGGGTGGAAATTTTGCCCGTATCTGCCTTCTGCTCTTTGCTCCAAACGCTGAGCGGCTACCAGGGCTTTTACGCGCTTTCCCCACAACATCCCCGTGCGCAGCAGCTGAGTGACGTTAAAGTGGTGATGAGGGAGCAGCCGCCAACACGTGCTTGTTGCCCAGCTCTGGCAGCGGCGCCGGGGGCTCGTGCCCGCACGCACCGTGGGCTGGCGACGGGCAGCTCTGCCGGGGCCGCACCGAGGGCACTGAACGGGAAGCGTCCCCCGGAGATGGGACTGCGGCTCACGGGCTTTGCTTGGGGCTGGTGGGCGACAGGGTGCAACCAGGGCAGGGCTCAGACCCGATTTCTCATGCGTTCCCTCAGCGCCGCTTATGCTGGCGGTGTCTTGCCCGGCACCCGAGTCACGGCGCGTCGCCTTGTGTTGTCAGAGCTGACTGCTCCTGGTGTTTCCTCCTGGGAAACAAAAACGTAAATGGTTGTTCCAAAAAGAGAAAAAGGTTCTGTCTTTCCCATTACTTGGAAAATATGCCCAAAAAAAGGGCTAGTGATGAGTTTGTGCTCTGAGCGCAAAGCCTGGCCGGCTGAGCTGCGAACGAAGCCCTTGCCCGCAGCCCGGCTGCAATTGGTTCCTAACGAATGAAATACTGTGGTACCAGAAACAAAACCAGGCGGAGGTGACGCTTTCTCCGTGCCTCAGCTGTTCAGGGCGCTCAGGGCTCCCCTTTTCGTTAACGTCCATCCTAAACGAAGGCTCTCGCAGGACATGCTTGCCTCGGGCTGGTTTTGGAGGGCCAGCTCCTGCTCCCCTTTCCGCCAGCAGCGGGGCCCCACGCGGGATGCCGCGGGTCACCCTCCGCCAGAGCCGGGCTGCTGCGCTCCCCGTGGGCTTCCCATTGCCCCTCGAGCGAAGGGCAGGCAGGCTGAGTGCCGTTTGGGGGCGTTTTGGTTTATTGTCTTCGCTTCTCTCGCGCTCCTCGAGTAACACCAGAAGCGTAAAAACTGAGGCTGTAACTTTTCCGACAGCCGTCACTGATACCGCCTGCACGTCCTCTGCCGCTTTTGCAGCGCCCGCTTGGAGCGAAGCAGCAGCCGTGCTTTGCGTGTCGAACGGGCCGCGTTGAGATGCGTCTAAAACCGCACGAAAACATACACCGGGCTTGTGAAAGCACCGCGATGAGAGAGCTGCCCAGTTCTCTGGGTCCCACCGAGGGCTGCAGCAGCGGGGACGTGGTCCCGGGCGGCTGACGCTACCTGGACAAAGCCAGGAGCGCGTGCCCGGAGCGCGCATCGACTGCGCCGGTTGCTCACGCCCTGGCAGCAGCGATAGAGCCGCACTCGGGTTTTGCTGCCCTGATGGCCCTGGTTGCAGGGAGAGGACGAGGTGCAGAAAGGAGCCGTCCTGTCTGGCTAGCACGGGCTCTGCCGGCGCCCGAGGTCTTCACTGCTGCCTTCGGCGACGCAGCCGGGCCAGGCTGGGACAGAACCAGAACCCAGCGAGTGGCAAATCCGCGTGCAGGATACGCAGAATATCTCTGTTCCTGCTTTATTTTTGGAAGGCCGAGCCTTCTGCAAGAGGAAATGGAAATGGTGAAGCCACTGCCTGGAGCGGTTCCTGCTGATGTTTTTCCATAGAGTGAAACTGGAAATGACTTTTTAGAAAAAATACAGGGTGATTTGTGAGAGTGTTTTTGTCCTGCAAGAATACCTCATCGTAATCAACAGCACCCTTGCTCGGCAACTAAAATAAGCGCTCCGCTAAGGATGAGCTCATGTTTTTTCCTCCTTGCACAGCAATAGAAAGCTGACTGGGTTCCAGTCACTGACACTGCACAAACCCAGAGAATTCCCGTGGTGTTACTACAGGCGTGTTTTGCTTAGCGGAACACTACAGGTAAAACGAGTCAGGGAAAGGGCTGGGCTGGGCGCTGTTTAACCGTGAATGTTTGCGGGGGCAGTCGCTTGCAGCGGTGCTGCGTCGGTCACGGTGCTGGTTTGATGGCGCGGGCGCCGCTGGGCTGAGACCCAGAGCCGCTCGAGCGCAGCCTTGAGCAGACTCATTAAATTCTGATTATTCTCTCTCCTTCCTTACCTGGAAGACGGCCTCAGACTTGCACCAAGCCTTCACCGGGCAGTGCGCTGTCTGGACCGCAACTCTTCCCTGCTCGGCAGGAATAACAGTATGCTTCACGTGTCGTAAAAAGACCTCGGTGCCTGGCCTGAGGCAGGATTCACTCCTGAGCCTGCCCCAGTTCAAGTCAGTCCAACATATTTCTGAAATCCTTCAGAGCCTTCCGAACGGCCCAGCCTGATGCTGAGCCTGGCTTTTTGTTGCTGGAAGATAAACCTGTCACCGCACGTCCTCCCCACAGCAGTCGCGGGCAGCTCGTGCCCTTGCCTTTGCAGCAGCCTCTTGCATACTTAGAGCGCTCTGTCACGCCGTGCCCCCGGCTTATCTGCCGCAGCCTGAACAAGGCAGGTGCTCTGGGGGCTTCCCCCGGGCTCCGCTCCCCAAATCTCCCATTGCTCCCCGTGCCTTCCTCTGCCTTGCGCCGAAACGGGCTGCGCCTTCGGTCACAGCCGGTGCCCGGAGCGGGGTCCTGCGGGGCCGAGAGCAACAGCAGGGCTACTGCACGCCTCCTTCGGCAGCGCTGATACAAACCAAAGGTGATATTTGGGGGGGGTTCGGTTTGTGTTCATGGGTCGGTTGGTTGTTTTCATGGCAAGAGCTCATAGATTGCACAGGAACCGCTTTTCCAGCGAGCAGCAGGCTCCCCGGTGCTCGGGGATAAGGGGTGCGCTCAGCCGGGGCTGTGCTTCGAATGCATGCCGAATTTAAATGTAATAAGCGTCCTTATTCATTAAATATCAGCAGGGTATTAAAACCAGCTGTATTGGAGATTAGCAGCTGGGGAGGAGTGACATGGCCGTCTAAATAAACTGGGGCTGCTTGGGCTGGGGGTGTTGGTTGGGGTTTTTTTGTTTTGTTTTAAGCTTGGAGAGCACGTGAAAACCCCTTGTTCGGCCCGTACAGGTTCTGCTGAAGGTGACTGACCTCGTGCCTCGGCCTTTTTGGTGCTTGCCCCTGGCCAGAGCGCAGCAGCGAAGGACGGCGTGTCTCCCCTGCCCCGTGCCCCTGTCTCTGAGCACTGGGGCAGCCTTTGCTCCCCATCCATCTCTCTCCAGTTAAGCCTGACACCCAGGACAGCGCTGGGGCCGATGCGCTGAGGGCGCTGCCCGCTGTGCGCACGCCCTGCCCCGTCACCCTCCGTCCATCCCCACCTCGGCCGCGCTCTAGCACAATGCACAGAAATGGCACCAACCGGGCGCTGACGCTTGCCTCCTGCCCCGGCTGGCCCTGCAGAAGCCAGACGGTGCTTGGTAGCAAGGGCCCTGTTTTGGGCCCTTACTCGTGCTCCTGGGCAGCCGCTCCCCTGCTCGAGCAGTCGGTTTGGGGTGTGGGGAGGGGACCCGCGGCCGACGCCTCCCCGCTGGGACCCAAACACCCGTCGGCAGCACCCGAGGAGCCCTTCCCCTCCGCCCGCGCTCCGGCTCTGCGCTCAACCCCCCCCTGCAACTCGCCTCCGCGATAGACGGGCACTGGGCTAATCCTCTGCCACGTGAGAGCCCCAGCCGGCGCCGGCGAAGCGCTCCGTGCCAAAATTGCTCTCCTGCGGATTGCGCCCGGCGCCGTTTACTCTTCCATGGATAGCTCCTGTTGAACGCCGCTCACAGAGCGAAACCCAAAGCGGGTATTACCAAAGGGTTCTCGAATGAAAACGTACGTGTATGAAGCAGTTCTGCTGCCAGTCCCCATAACTTACAGCTTCCACGCCGGCAATTTTTGGTAAATGCTCTAATGCGTATCGTTGCACGCTGGAGTTAGCAGCAAAACCTGCCTTAGCACTATGTACGGACGTCTTGTTCTCGGCTCGGTTTGCACGTCCAAAGCGCTCCATGAACACAGCCCGCGGCCTCAGCACCCGATGCCTCACACGAGCGGCTGTGCTGGATCGTGGCAGGGCTCCAGCTGGTGCCGCTTTCTGGCCCTGCCAGCAGGCGCTCAGAGGAGGGTAGCGGAACACAGAAGAGTATAAAAACCTCCTCGAGACAGAGCGTGTCCGGCGGAAGCCCTCCGTGTCTTCCGTGGCCTCTTATGGCTCACCCTGCCACGGCCTTTGCCGACGACAGGAAGCAGGGCAGGGTCCCACCGGCCTTCGAGCATCTTCTCCCCGTGCAGGTGGCCGGAGTAGAGCGGGCTTTGACGCTGCGCGCCTCGCTCCTCCCGTGCTGTTCTGTTTTCGAACGCTGCGGCTTTCTTTTCATGAGTTTCCTCACGGAACGCCACGGGAAGCAGCGCGCTAGCAGGCAGGCTCCATGGGTTTCCTGCAGAGCCTTGTCAGNTCGTGTCCGGTGGAAGCCCTCCGTGTCTTCCGTGGCCTCTTACGGCTCACCCTGCCACGGCCTTTGCCGACGACAGGAAGCAGGGCAGGGTCCCACCGGCCTTCGAGCATCTTCTCCCCGTGCAGGTGGCCGGAGTAGAGCGGGCTTTGACGCTGCGCGCCTCGCTCCTCCCGTGCTGTTCTGTTTTCGAACGCTGCGGCTTTCTTTTCCTGAGTTTCCTCACGGAACGCCACGGGAAGCAGCGCGCTAGCAGGCAGGCTCCATGGGTTTCCTGCAGAGCCTTGTCAGATCCTCTCTGCAGGGATTTTTCCCTCTCTGCTTCGTGTCAGAGGCGCTGGGCTGTGGGAACCCTCTGCGCGTTCCTGCCTCTCTCCTCCATCCGCACGGTTTCCCAACTTCTGCAGGATCTCAGCTATGGGGAATAAAAGGCTGTCTCGGTTGATCGAAAAAATGGATTCTGGATTTTTTGGGTGGCTGAATACCCAGAACCTGTGGCAGTGCCTCCCCCTCCCACCAGCCCCCAATTCAGCCACGCACGCACCTTTTGTAGTAGCTTGCCTGCGGATCAGCGCAGTCGAAAGAGTTGGAGCGAGTGGCCCCAGGGACTCGGCCGTGCCCTCCTAAGCACAACTGTCCTCGTTCAAAGGAACGCTTGCAGAAAAAAGGGGAGGTTTTGAATTAGGAGGGTCGCGGTGACGGGGCCGGCTGTTGCTTGCTGTGTTCGTGTGAGTAGCTGCAATGAAATGGGAGTGCTGCGATGACCTGTGATCGAGGGATCGGTTTGGATTAGTTTGGCATGGGGGTCAGCGTTTGTTCGTATGCAATATTTAAAGCTAACGGGGCCTAAACTGGCTTTGATAAAAACACCACGGCCCAGCATCGCTGTGCAACGGCTCCAAAGCTGCTCTGTGTTTCGAGGCTGGGCTGGGTGAGGTGCGAGTTTACAGCCTGCCAGCCCTGCAGCTGAGCAGCCCCACGAAATCTTGAAAATCATGCTGGTAGCTTTAGCGGATCCCTCGAGGCTGCCCCTGAACCGTTAACAGGGCTGCTATTAGGCAGCCGCCCCAAACTGCAGAGACAATCTTAAGCGTCGATTCTCGCGACCGGAGAAGGGAGAAATGCAAACTCGGGACGGAGAGCGGGGAGCTCGTCGGCGGACGCCGCGCTCTGCCCTTTGCCGGAGAGCGGTGGAGCCAGCGTGGGTGCTCTCGCTCTCTGCTCTGCGGCGGCAAGGAGAACACAAGCAATGGCGTTGCCTCCAGGAAAGAAAAGCGGTTCGCTTGCTGCCTGTGCAAAGGGCCTGGCGGTTCCCGCAGAGCCTGAGCACGCCGCTAAATACCTGTGCGGAAGCTGGGCTGGGAGCTTTTATCTGGCAAGTGTTGCGCGGCAGGGNCGGCGGCAAGGAGAACACAAGCAATGGCGTTGCCTCCAGGAAAGAAAAGCGGTTCGCTTGCTGCCTGTGCAAAGGGCCTGGCCGTTCCCGCAGAGCCTGAGCACGCCGCTAAATACCTGTGCGGAAGCTGGGCTGGGAGCTTTTATCTGGCAAGTGTTGCGCGGCAGGGTGCTGGCTGTTGCCTGCGTGTGGGTGCATTGCTGACGACGTGCGGCTTTTCTCCTCCGACATCCAGAGAAGCCCGAGTTCCCGGGACTGCGCTGCTTCGGCTGCACTGCCCGGCACGAGAGGCTGCTCTTGGTGCAGCTGTGCTGGCCCTCCTTGGTCCAGCAGAAACGGCCGGAGAGAGAAGGGGCAAAGNGCTTCGGCTGCACTGCCCGGCACAAGAGGCTGCTCTTGGTGCAGCTGTGCTGGCCCTCCTTGGTCCAGCAGAAACGGCCGGAGAGAGAAGGGGCAAAGCTGGAAAAGGAGCTGAGAGCGAAGCCGCCTTGACACGAGCCCAGCACCCAGGGTAGGACGCGGTCTCCCCAGGGCTGCTCCGCGCAGCCAGGATGTGCTCCGCAAATGTCTTTATCGTTGGCTCGTCTCTTTTTGCTCCAGAGATTGTTCTTCGTGCTGAAAAGCCTTTCCCAACGCCGGCTTTTGCAAAGGCGCCACGTCCCTCCCAGTGCCCAGGGTGGCTTTGTCCGCGTGGGCGTTGCGGAGGGGAACTCTCCCAGTTACTTCTGCTCTGACGGGGCAGGACCGACGTGCCTGGAGCCAGGCTTACAGATACCTGCGGCCCTTTTCATTTGAAAGCAGTGCAGCCCTGTTGATGCCACGAACCTTTAGTAGCAAACCCTCTTCTTTAACGATCCTCCCAGCAGGCACAGCACACCACGGGGTAGCTGCGCTCTCATCTGCAAGGTTATTCTTACGAGAGCCGCTTGCCAGCTTTCTGCTTCCAGTCTCCGGGCTCTCCTGGCCTGACTTGTGTGCGTCGTGCGTTTGTTGTGTGCGTCATTGAGTTCGTTGTGTGCGTCGTGCATTTGTTGTGTGCGTCGTTGTGTTCATTGTGTGCGTCATTGTGTGTGTCGTGCGTTCGTTGTGTGCGTCTTGCGTTTGTAGTCTGTGTCATTGAGTTCGTTGTGTGCGTCGTTGCGTTCGTTGTGTGCACCGTTGCGTGCGTCATTGTGTTCGTTGTGTGCGCCGTGCGTTCGTTGTGCGCGTCGTGCGTTCGTTTTGTACATTACACGTTCATTTCATACATCCACTAAGTTATTTCTGCCCGCGGTGAATACGGCACTTCTCCAGCCACTTGGCTATCACAAACGCCTCAAACCTTGCTGTATCCAAGGTGCAGCAGATCTGATGAGGAAGAAGGAAAATAAAGGTCCAGAGAGCATAAACAGCTTCTTATAAGATCGCGTGTGTTTTTCGGTCAGTACAAGAGATCAAACCCCATTTCTAAACTAGTGTCCCAATCAGTGGACTGTCCTGCCCTCGCTGGGGCTGTGGATGCTCAGTACCTAGAAGAATTCAACCCCAGGTGTTTAGATCTGGAAGAGAAATACGTGAATAGGGTCCCTCACTAGAGGTGGCTGCTGTCACAACATTCTAGGCTAGAGTTTTGTGATCCACTCCTTATTTTCCTTTTGGTTGTTGGGGCAACCAACAGGACCTGTGCAAAGGGACTCTTCTCCGTCCCCTCTATAGGCGATTCCGGAAGATGTTAGTACGTGACCGCAAAAAAGGCTCCAGGATAGGAACTCATGGCTGGCTGTCGGTGCCTGGAGCCCTGGTACTGCCAGTGTCAAAGCCTAGTTGAGCTTTCACTGCAGAACCCGCCTGTGTGGCCAGACCTTGGTCTGCAGGCCGCCTTGGTTTTCAGCAGCATCTCTGCTCATTGCCCATCGATGAAATTTTTGCCTTTTTCCTTTTGGAAAGAGCAGTCTTACTGTCCGGTTGCACAGACATCCGAGGAGCACCGGAATTTTACTCCCCGTTGGACAATGTCTACTTGCCTTCACCCAAATGATAAAAAAAAACCCAAACCCTGATGCTTCAGAGAGAGGAAGCGGTGCCAATACCTCCCTAAACAGCCGGTCTGGAGCTGCTGTCCGCTTGCACGCACTCGTACGTGTAGTAACATTTCCCAGGAAAGCAGCCTGGAGGATGAGGATTTGGGCTCGGGGTACCTGAACAGGAGAGCGTACTGTGGGNAGCTGCTGTCCGCTTGCACGAACTCGTACGTGTAGTAACATTTCCCAGGAAAGCAGCCTGGAGGATGAGGATTTGGGCTCGGGGTACCTGAACAGGAGAGCGTACTGTGGGTGTCATGGCAGAAAAAGGGTAATCTGATGTACTGACACTACTGATAGCAAGGTGGGTTCGCACTGGCCAAAAATAACTTCGTAAAGCTAATGTCGCTTAAAGTGGCGTTAATTGCATACGTTCACAGACCTCGCGCGCTCACCCGCATGACGAGCAGGCCACTGGAAACAAGGCTTTGTAATAAACTCGGGGGAAGAGCTCTCGGCCGGGCTGTTGCACAAGGTCGTCCTCCGGTGCTTGTCACCTGTAGCTTTGGTTCTGACTGATCCCATCACAGCCACAAAGAAGCAGTAGCCGCAATTTTATCAGCTCTAAGAAAAGGTGTCTCTCAGGGCGCACAGAAAGGAGACGTGTACCTCCTGAAATCCAGATCTAGCCTCAAAACCTTCAAAAGGAATTCACCAAACTCAGGATCTTCAGTTCTAGAGCTGCTTTGCATGGGGATAGGCTGGGCTGCCTTCTGTCGTTTTGTTTTAGGAGCTGGGACACGGGGTAAGAATTTGAACAGCTGTGGTAGAGTTTTGGATCGGGCCTAGGTTTGCAAGGCGTTTTACGTTCTTCCCTTCACAGGAAAAGTAAAGCCCGATATTTAATTGCAATGGTATTTCAATACTGTAGGCTAACAGGATTTCGTTTGCCTTGCATGCCAAGACAGACGATGTACAGATGTGTAAGAACCGGGACCTCCTCCAGAAAAATCCTAAACAACTAAGGTTTACGCAAGGGTTCATACCGTTGCCCACCAGGACAGGTTTTTATTGAAAATATCGGTACAGAATGCCCGCCGCACCACGCTGCACGAAGGACAGGGCAAAGAAATTTTGCAGTAAATACCGCTATGGAGTCAAATTCCTGTTTATTTCCCGTGAACTCAATATTTGCATCGTCAGACCAAACGGCTTTAATTTTCATGCGGAGGTAGCGATGAGGCCAACAAGCCAGCTGACGCCTTTTCCCGATAATCTCTAGCCGCGATCTGCTGAAGTCAGAAGACTCCTGCTGACGGAGACGTTTCAGGTGCTTTCTCTCTCGTTCCTGCATGTTTTCCATACGCAGAGCATTAAGCATGCGAAGCGGATTTCAGAACCGTTCGATAAAACCACAGAAGCGTTTATAGGAGTCTACATTTTTACCACATTCTAGATTATTGCCAGCAGCATACCAGCTAAGTGACGAATATTGTTTTGCATGAAAAGCACACCATGTGTCCCAGCCCGGCTTGCTGGCGGGTTCCTAGCATCAGTTGACCAGCTGCACCTACCAAATGTCGCTGCTCGGTTTTCATCACCTCAGATCTTCAGCGTAAGCCCTAAAATGCTGAGAGAGCCGAATATGCAGCGAGCCGTGAACTCCACGTAACCGTCTGCAGTCGCTCACCGCCACGTCTGACCTCGGTGCTGGAGGTGCTCCAGAGGGAGAAGGGGAATTCTTCCTACGGCCCTGCTCTCGCACAGGACTTCCTCGTGAACGAGCTGTTGCGGGGAGGGGGCAGGTTTAATTTACTGCTTGAGTTGTGAAATCTTCTTTTCAAGCACTGGAGACTTCTTGTTCTGTCGCCAAGTGATAGTTACGTGGCTCGAGAAAATTTCTCGAGCGTGCAGGATGTACGTGCTGGGACACCTGGGCTTGCACGGGGCGGGTGTTAATTAGCAGCGCTGTCAGGTCCTTTGTCAGCACCCAAATAGGCGATTGAAAGGCAAAGAGGTCCAAAGACAGGCGGTTGTTATCGCTCTTTCATAAGCTGTGGTTGTGCTTCTGGGAAGCGGTTGTTCCCCTGTTAGCTCCTGCCCGGGCACGGGATGGCGGCAGCTCCTCCGCGGGGGGACACGACCCGTCCCCGTCCCCAGCCCGCGCTCAGCGCAGGGCTTTGCCGAGAGGCTGCTGTCCTGCCAGGGCTGAGGAGGGGTTGTGAAACTTGGCTCCTGTGTCTTTTGTTTTGAAAAGGGGATGAATCTCGGCCTGAAACGCGGGCGGTGGGAGCTCCCCTCGGCCATTGCTGTGGCTTCGTGGACGGAAAAGCTGTACCAGCACAGCGCTGCGGCATCCCAGCTGCTAGGGCTGCGTTAGGTGGGCCCCGCACACCTCCACCTGTGTGTAAAGCAGAAGGATTGCCCGCTTTTCCCTTTGCATACGCGGCCTCCCAAACCTTTCACTGCTCTCACTGCCCTTCTTCGAGCATCTTTTGGTTTCGCTCGCCCTCGGAGGAGAGGCTGAACCGACCCGCGCGGCCCGGCACCCCTCTGCCTGGGCTGCGGGTGACGATGTGCGGGATGAGGACAGCGGCAGCTGCCGCAGCCCAGGGTCTCGCGGGGAGCAGCTGCCTGCTGAGAGCAGCCGTGAGGAGACGTTTCTGTGTGGGCAGACGCTCGCACCAGGGGAGACTGAAAAGTAGCAACACTTCTCGCCAAAACCAGAAGCGCCAAAAGGCTCCTTAATGCTCCCGTCCTCGTATTTGCCTCCCCTGGTTGTGCGTAACAGATGCTCGAGCCTCTCTCTTGAGCTGGTGCTAAAAACCTGTCCTGAAGGAAGACTGAACCTGTCGCCAGCTGCGCCCAGGGAAGCGTTTGCTATAGTCCCGGTGCTGCTAGGGACCTGCTGCTAATTCTGCCTTAATATCCAGTGGGCCCAGCTCATGTGTGCGTTGAACGGAGCTACCTCGAGGAGCGACGTGCTCCCAAGCCTCCTTGCTGTTGGGGCCAGAATGCAAATAAACTTAATAGCCGGTGGTAGCGACAGGCTGCAGGAGCCAGAGCCACGGCGCTCGCTTCAGGCTCGCTCGACGCCCCGCAGAGTTCATCTGCGCTCCCCAGATGTCTCCGTTTCTGCTCGCAGAGGCTGTTACGGCACGAGAGCCCTGCGTGTGAGTTGTTCAGATTGTTCCTTGTGATACGCCGGGTCTTGCCTGTGTCTTCCCGGCACATCGTGCGCTGGCCTGTTGCTCAAGGAGCTACCCTTGCTACAGTCCTGCTGAGCTCTTGTTGAACCGCTTGCGGTACAGACGGAGTTTGCTGCCGTGCTCTTCTCTTCGTCTGCTAGGTTGAGCCTCAAGAGAAGCGTGAGGAAGCGCTGCCGTGAGGCTGGCTGCTCTCTCCGGGGTGGTGCCCAGCTGCTTCTCTTCTTCTCTCCCCCCGTCTCTCACCCACACAGCACTTACTTGGCAGCTGGGCTTTACCTCTCCCCTACAGCCTGCGTGCTTTGCTAAGAGCTTCCCACGAGGGGCTCTGTCAAAGCTGCAAGAGCTCTTAATAAACGATTTTCCACTGATAACGCTTCAGAAGTGCAGTAACAGCTGAAGTAAGCACGACCAAATGCAGAAATGCTGCAATAGGTTGTCCTTACCCGTTAACTCCTCTTCACGGGGGATGCTGCCTGCTGGCCAGAGCGTAAGCCGGGCGGCAGGCTCGGGCAGGATTACAACCAACGCTGAACGCAAACCCCGGGGAGAACATAAGGCACAAGCGAGGGCCAGCAAAGCTGAGCCGCCCTGCAGAGCCGGTCAACCCCACAGCCGGGGAGCGCAAAGTTCAGCGTGAGTCTGAGCGTCTCAGCCGAGGAGCGGGGAGCGTGGCAGGGCACGGAGGAGCCCGTCTGCACCTGTGAGACACCTTGATGCCTCTAACGACTGCAATTCTCATCGTCTCCCATCTCTCCCTGCCACGGGCAGCTCCGGGATGCAAATAAGGAAAACGCAGTGGTATGTCTACCTGACTCTAAGGGATGCAGCACCAAAATGCCACGCTCCTGCTTCAGCTTCTCCAGCCTGGCTTGGAAGTGCAACAGGAGCATCAGCTTCTCCCGTGAGCTCTGTGTTCCTTAGGTTTGTGTTGCAAACATCTGGCAGGCTTTTCTTTGTTTGTTTTTCCACACTTGCGCACTTTTTCACAGTTTCTGCCGTGCTCTGGACGTGCTGCTGTGGACGATGCTGCGGGGAAGCCGCGGCACTCTGCAGGAAGCGAGTCTAGCCGGTGCAAATCTGCGCTTGCTTTGGGAGGGAAATGGGGAAGGGTGAATATTTGCCCTGTGGCATCAATTTCCTGTCTAGCATTCTCCAAAAAGCAGCTGGAAAACGCCCAGGAGCACAGATGTACGTGGGCCCGGCATCCTCCTGGCAGGAGTGAGAAGGAAAGCCTTTGGTCTTTCCCTCAGCTTGTCATAGACCTTCTTCCCCAGCCCCGTCCGCTGTCCGCCTCTGAAATTCCCAGAATCATCACTTTGCTGGAGACGTCCTCTCCTCCGGAAACATGAATTCATTCTTCAGTTTAATGTACCATATGGGCCCGTGTGGAAAAATGCGGATACTGCCTCGAGACCAAGTGATGCAATCGACCGGGTCAGCACAATGTGTGCGAGGGAGGCTGGCCGCACGACAGCTCCCGGGCTGGCCGCGCAGCCGGCGGCTCCTCTGCCAGCGCTTAAAAAGCCTCGCTCGGCTTGTCGGAGCACCTCCGAACTACTTGACCTTTTTAACGACAGTGAATTTTAACGATTTCCTTTACGAGTCTGGCGCGTGGTAATTCAGCACCACGTCCACTGCTGACATCCTTCGGTAGGAGCTGGGGGGATTAGAGGGCAGAGGAATCTCATTCATTAATTGTAAGGAATTGCCCCTCGTTGCTGTGTAGTTTCAATAACAACAACAAAAAACCCCCGAAGTTGCTTGGTTTTAGATGTGCCTTACCCAAGAATGAAATTTTGTTGTGGATTTCATGTAAGCGGCCTCTAACGCTGAAGTTTTGCATGTGTCACGAGTAAAGGTTTGCTTGAGCGTGAACGGCTTCGGCAGGCAGCTGCCGTGTTGGGGGCCTCGCTGGGCAGCGAGCGCAGCGCTGGTGCCTCCCGCACGGCTTCAGAAGACCCGTCCGCGTGCGCTGCTAACCGGGAGAGTTCACAGTGGGTGCTGAGTCCACCTTCACGATGGGGCGCTGGATTATAGCCGCTCAGTTTACTGCCTCAGTAGGTAGCATCTGAATCCTGCTCTACTAAATGACGCTGCTTGCACACGAGGTTTCTAATGAAACACTGTGCCGTCTTGGCCCGTGCAGATCAAAGAAGTATTGGCCCCTTCCCAGGCACTTCTCGTGCCCCTCTGACGGCGCGGAGCAGAAGGACGTTGTCTCTCCCAGCACCTTCCCACGCAGGCAAATGCCAGTGAACAAAAGTTGGCTTCCTAATCTGACCCGGAACAAAACTTCTCAGTCCGCGTTCTCGCTTTCCTTCTCAAGAAACTCATTCAAGAAAGACTTCGTTTGCCGCTTCACAAGCCGTTCGCGGTTATTGGTTCTGGGTATGGAAGTGCTCTGTGTGAATAGCTTATGGGTACGAATTTCAGCCTGCGGCTCCGTTCAGTTCCAATCACCTCCTCGAAGCACTGATGCTGCTCTGGGCCTGCAGGCACCGGTTAGATCTTCTCCAGCGCTGAAGTTAAGGGGTGAAAATCAATAACTTCCTGGGATCTGGCCCTTTGAGAAAGGGCAAGGGAAAGGGAGGCCGCAAGGGCGTGTGAAGGCTCCACGTGCACCCCGCCGTAAGGTTTCACCTGCTGTTCAGTCCCATGGCCACGCACACAAAGTCATTGCTGCTGTGTTTGCAGCGCAGGGACTGAAACAACCGCGTGGCAGCAGTTCTTCTTGAGGAGGAAGGTAGAAAAGACTGCAGAGGTTGTTTTGGGAAGGAATAACAACTGGAAAGAGCTGTATTATGGTAGCAGCCGGAGGACGGCGAGCCTGCAGCGGAAGGCAGCGCGCAAACCACCAAGATGATCTTTGCCCTAAGAGGCTCAGAGTCCAGCTCGGGGCAGGCAGTGCAGAGGGGAAGAGCGCTCGACGGACGTGAGAGTGCGGCGGGGAGGATTAGCTGGCTAACAGCAACAGATTGCACGGATCAGCTACGCCGGCAGCACAAAGCTACGGGGGCAGCGGGGGCAGGGAGTGCCGCGTCCACGATGAGCCTTTCTGATAGCTCTTGACATCGCTCTCGCTCCTCTCTTGCCCCAGCACAACCCCGGCTGTAACTGGCCATCTTGGCCTGCGCGCAAAGCAATGGGTGCCAAGACTGCAAGACTCCCGACACCCTCCAGCGCCTTGCATCATCAGCCGAGATTTTTTTCTGATTTCATCAGCCATGTAGGTCCAAGTCAGACACGAATTTAAATCTCATTTGCAGTTCAAATACATGCTGAAAGCAAAGCAGACGCTACGTGCTCCCCTGATACGGGGTGCTAGTAGCGGCTTTGGGTTTCATTTTCCTTTCTGTATTAAATCGTGCGCTGTTATAGCATAAAGAAGGCGACTGAATTTATTTGGCAGTCTTTTCATCTGCAACCTATCTCGCGGCTTTTGAGGGGAGGTGAAGCAAAAATAGCTATAGCACTAAATAAGGCTGTCACCAGCTCCAGCTGTGGAACAGGGGGCCATTACCTGTCTGGACAAATAAGTAGATTTTTCTGTCTTCCAGGGTACTTTTTCCCTCTGCTGTGCCTCTGTAAGGCCAATTAACATTAATGGGAGTTGTATGTACACGCCCAGCGGAGAACAGACCCTTACAGGAGGATCTCATTAGCTTTTTCTCACTGTGGCTTTCATTCCGAGTTGCTAAAGGTTATGGATTAGCAAAAATGCTAAAAAATATGGAAAAGCCATCCTGGGTATTGCCATACCAAAGTGCTTACTTAACGAATTTTAACGGGTCAGGTTCGAGAATGAATTGGTAGGTCCGTGTATAACTAGACCTCTGGAAAAACTATACAAAGGCAATCTGATCAGCCAGCTGTGTAAATATCCTCTGCGTGGTCCTGACCTCTTCCACTCGGATAGTCTAATTCCCTGAGAAACTCTGTTTCCAAGGGGAAAACGCTAGAAATTCTCATAAACTTTTCTTTCTCAACCTGCCAAAGGCGAGGCGTTTGCAAAGAGGCATCACGCATAGGAGAAGGCCCAGAGGATCTCCTTGGGACGACAGCGCTGCAAGGATCGCTCGTGTCCTGGGACAACGCTGTGAGCCCCGACCATCCTCCATCCTCGAGCAAACTGAGCCGGTATTTTTAAGGACACTGTGTATTTAAGACAACTGTGAGAAACCTGCAGCCACTGACGTCATTTCTCTGGCCTCGGGACGCTTGATTTTTCCCACGTTATGGTGGGATAACATTAGATGTGTTTTCATGTGTGGTTTCCCAGTGGTATTTGAAAGGCCCTCAGCAAGGAAAGATTCATCCCCGTTTCTTCTCCTCCTCCCTGTGGGTTCGAGGGAATGTCATTGCAAGAGGAAGGTAGGTCCAGCAGCGAAGCTGTTTCTCATCCCCGTCTCACCGTACCCTGGAGCGAGGGGCCTGGGTTGTGTGGGAACAAACACGACGTTATTTGCCGGTCAAACAGCGAAGCGTGTGAATTCAGCGCCTACCAATGTAGATTATCAGGCTCACGGGAAAAACGAACAGCTGAAAAGGAGCGACGAAACCGTGATAAAGCACGCGGGGGCTGGGAAATCGCCCTCCTTTTTAAAGAAGTGAGTTTTGGAAATCTGAAACAAATGTAAGATTTAAATAGAAAAATGTCCCCGTGCAGCAGCGGTGTTGTTTCGTCCTGCCGGAATCCCACCACAAACTCTGCCTCCCGTTGCTGCTCTCCAGCGTGCAACACGTCATCTCCTGCTACGTGATGCCCTCCTGCCGTCCCCTTGCAGAACGCCCATTTACTGCTGGGGTACGGGAGGCGGTATACAACCCCGCGAAATTCAACTCGTGACTTTCTTAAAATGAATGAAAGCTGCATTTGTGGGGAATTCTCGAAGGCTTGGGAAGTCTCAGGAGTGTCCGGATACTCTCTTTGCTTCCCTGCAGTCATCTCCGGAAGTATTTCTGTTCATTTCTGCTCCTCCGTGGATCATTTTTTCATTCCTAAATGGATGATTTGTCCTTTATGATGTTTCCGTGTGAGGATTTACAGGTCCTTCAATGAGGCACATGAATAAAAACCTGAATTCTGAAGGGCGAGCAGCCTGGATTACGTATCTCTGAATTGCCATGATTTTTCTCCTGCCCGCTCACCCTGAGCACCCGCTTATCTCCACCTGCATCTCTGCCCTGCACCAGACAGGTCTCGTGGAACTAGGCTCGCCACGGAACAAGACCTAATTCATCGCGCTTCCTCCAAACAGCGCACAGACTCAACACCGGCTCTGGGGGAACTGCGCTAATTTCACTAATTTGTTTTTGAAACCCAGTTACCTTAAATTGCACCGTGCCCTGGTTGGGGCTTACTTGCGTTCTCGTCTGTAGTACGCCGATTTAGCTCGGTACCAGCTCTAATTATTGTGTCAGCTGGTGGGAAGTGCACAGGCAGGGATGCCCAGGGAGCTGGGAGACAGCGAAGCCTCCAAATACACTTGGGTACAGAGGAAAGGGAGAGTTAGAGCTCTGGAGGAAACTCGGAGTGGGAGAGCAGGGAGGTCCATGAGAAAACCCAGTGAGGAAGGGACGTGGGAGTGTCGTCGTCGTGCTCAGACGTGGCCCGTCACTCCTCTCCCTGCCTGTCCCCACTTCCCGAGTCGGCAGAGAGCGGCCTCGTTTACCTCGCCGTTCACCAAGGACAGGCGTGCAGCAGAAACCACGCCAAGGAAGGAGAAGAGGCTCCTGCGGCCGTCCCGTGCGAGCCACCTCATTATTTTGTTATTCGCATCTCGCCTTCCAGGCCCTGTCATTTTGAAATTAGCTCCTGGGGTTGAGTTTAGCGTTCTCACTTTCAAAAAGGCAAGCGAACAAAAAGACAAGGTTTTCTTTTCCATTTTTATTGTTGTTTCCAGTCCCGCTCTTTAATACTATTTTTAGAAATGTGTTTTACTGCCGTGGCATGACTTGCTGGGATTTCCCTTTACTAGCATAAAATAGACGATCTGCACTTTGGTATTAGCAGTCAGCCAGGAAATCCATGGGTGATGCCAAAAGCGGGCGTTCTTTCATACATCTGTATTTGTTTTAATTTCCTTTTGCAGCGATGACACGCCAGGTCAGCTGCGTTGGTTTCTTGACATACTCTGTAGTGCCATGTAACACGATAGGCTTAACTGGAGGTGAGGGACCAGATTTGTCTCTGTTTGATTCACTGATGATACACACAGCTGGGAAACAGCGGTTTGCAAGAAATCGGGGAAGGGACTATTTTCTCATCCCTATAAAGACACACTGGCAGCAGGTGGTTGTTCCGCAGGGGCCTGTGATTGTTTGAAAACATAAACCATGGATCCCGTGTGCCTTTAACACCTCGACCGCAGTCTGTTTTACTGGTCGTGCATGTATCACAAGGCAAGGAAGGGGTAATCAAGTAGGCTGAGATCAACGGAAGGTTCCAGAGATCCGCATCCTCTTCCAGCTCTGCCGCTGTCTGAGCAACCGGACTCTGTTTTGCCGTGAAATGGGAATCATTCTGTTGATCCGCCTTCTGTGCAGCCTGCGACGGAAAAAGGCTCCGTATAAATAACTTGTAATTATGCTTCTCCCTGGATCAGAGTTTATTTCCAAAGCACTCATGTCCTGTTGCTACTGTGGCTGGTCTCTTCCTCTCAGCCAGGAAGGTATTGTGTGGTAAGGATTACGTGAAGTCGTTTTGTAACTTCTATTTTTAAGAGTTCTGAAAGGCGATACCTAAATGTTAGCCATTGCCATCCTTAAAATAAACAACATGGCAGCTCCGGGCACTTTGACATTCACGGTTAGCAAGGAACACACACAGTACAGGGAACGCAGGGCGGCAGCGTGCGTGGTGTTGCTCTGTACGGCTCGCTTTCGGCTGGGGAGAGGTTCCCGGTGCGTCGTACCAGCTCCCTGGCGCAGTTCCCTCAGGGCGCCTCGCAAAAACTCAGCTCGCGCAGATGTGGTCCAGCCAGGACCGTGGCAGCCAGTGCCTGGGACAGCGGGTCAAAAGGGCTGCGGTTTATCTCACTGGGATGCACTCCCTCCTCGGGGGGGTCAAAGTTCGGCACAGCTGGTCGGAGCATCTCTGCGCTCGGGGCTGGGAGCTCCCCAGTCACCCGGCAAGGGGCAGCTGGGGTCTCTGGGCTAACCTGTTCAAACACGCCGGCAAACAAGGCCAGGCGATTTGTGTACCACCAGCAACACATGCGTAGTGAGGCAGCTGCCTACAAGCAGATTACTGGAGACCTAAACTCATCTCACAAGCGGGTCCCCGGAGGCTAACGAAGTCCCACGCTGGCCCGAGCACTCCTCACTAGGCCGTGCAGCAGCACGATGACGCGCAGGCCCGTGCACGTCAATAAGCAGGTCGCAGGAAGCGCCGACAGAAAGCAAGGCACAAACGCAGCAGCAGGTATCGTGCTTGGTTTACTCCTCCGCAGTTCGGCTCACAGTAATGCGCTGCAGCTGGCCCCGTGCCCTCGAGCTATGCCCGGGGCCTCGCGCAAGCGTCTTGCCTTGGCGTGCTGTGAGCCACAAGTGTGGCTGGAGGTAAAGGTGGGCTCTGCCTCGCTTGCTTGGTTGTGCTAAAACTGACCGCTTCAGACGCAGCAGGCACCGTGGAGAGCAAGCGCTTTGAGTTGCTAGAGGAAAATAATAATAATAATAATCTTCCGGTTGTGGATAAAGATGATGCTTAGGGGCGTGTTACGCTCCTTCTTGGATTGCTGAGTGCTAGACCTTATTTACTCGCGAGGCAGACTTGCATTAGGAGACGAGTCCTGTTGACGCCACTGCTGTCCCAGCCAGCGAGAGGTGCAAATGCCACCCCTGCACTTCCCTTCAAGGGCACCTGCTCCCAGGACGTCCTCTGCAGTCGGTGCCACCCGCCCTGACCAGAAACTGTGACTCTCACCCGATCCCCAGCCCTGGGCTTAGTCACTTCCAGCCACTCGGTTCTGCTTCCTGCCCTGGTGCTGCCAAGACCTCTTCTAATTGTGAAACCAGCGGTTAATTAACATCATGCCCAGCGGTGAGCAAGCACGCCCGCCCCACTGCGTGTGCAGGCCGCCCGCCTGAGGCAGCCTTGCCTCCTCGACTGTGTTAACGCCTGCAACACACGCGGGACAAGCAGCAATACTTGGTAGCTAAGGAGTTGCACAAGAAAGGAGCGGAGTCACTTGCCCAGGATGTCTGAGGAATAGAAATTGAATGTGGACCTCCCACGGTCAAGGACTGTGCTTCTCCCTACCTGGAATCCTCCTCTTGTAGTGGGGAAGAGGTTGTTTCACGAGAAGAGGTACTTCTCCATGCAGAAAGCATTTCCCCTGCTGTACGGTTTGGGTTTTTTCCCCCAGCTCCCGTCCCGCCCGCTTCAGGAATGGTGCATCTTACAGAAGCCAGGCGTTTTTAGCAGAGGGTCCTCATCTGTAAAAGAAACGGGAGCCAGAACGCAGCACTAAAACAAAGCCTCCACCCTTTAGTGCCCCCTGATAACTCAGCTGGTGTTTCCGCGAGCAGGAGGGTTATGAAAAAAGGCACGGCAGGACAGCTCAGGCAAACAACCACGCCAGGGCAGGGGGTAAGCCTGAGCTGGGGCTGCGTTCTTCTGGGGCAGGGACTGGCTCTTATCTTAAGTTTTTAGAGCACCAAGGACTGTGGACCTTAATCCTGATGGGGCCTCTAGGCGTGACAGCTATATAAATATTTAATGTACCTTTAATCTTGGGGTGGGGAATGTGACTTGTATCCCCAACTGGAAGTGCTGATCCTCCGTTCTTGCGACTGTGTCATTGTTGTACTTATAAGATACTACGTGGAGTATCTACTACAGTATCTCCCAAGATACTGTAGAGTGTACTGAAAGGGATATCGCACAAAGAGCAAACAGCAGCATGGGAGAGCTTTTCTTCTGCAGGCACTAATCCCAGCTCAGCAAGTAAAACACTGCAGAACTCCCCAGATTGCAGTCTTTGAGTCGTAGCTCACTTGGATCCTAGAAAGGGGGGTTCTGCTGTGCTGCACGGTGCTCTCCCGCGGAGGAATGGTAAGAAGGAAGAGCGTGAAGACGGTGGGACGCATTCTGTCCTGGTGGGCTGTCCCCAGCCCGCTGGGCTGCCAGGCTCCTCGAACCCCACGGAGGGAAGGGGGAAGCAGCCTCCCCACGTTCAACAACAGCTGCTCGGTTTGGCTAGAGAAGGCTTTCCGCACACCTTGTGGAACAAAACCACAGCCTTTTCTCTCATGTGGAAAGAAAGGCCATCGGGTAAAGGTCAGGAAGCTTACATTTTTGTGCAATTTTGTATTCTGTAGGGAAGAAAAATATTGACTGCGAAAGGAGCCTGTGAACTGTCGGATGCAAGATTTGTTCGTCTCTGCAGCTCTGCTGTGGCTAAGGACGTGACTAATGCCCTGTGACAGCCCCGTGCTTGGAGCCCGCTGCTCTTACTGGTGCAGCTGGGGACTCCGTCGCTTTTCACCATCACAATGTGAAATGAAAACTCTTTTTGCAACGGAATTGTTTCTGCAACGAAATGGAGGATCGCTAAAGCACTCGCCACAAACGCTGGGAAGAGATTCGCTTTTATTTGATTCACCGTGTTGTGAATAAACAGTGAATCGCGTATTGCAAACGTCCCCTGTGTGGTATGATGTGGGTGTGTATAGTCCTGAATGAAATGTGAATGCCTTTGGTTTTAAGCCATGAGCTACTGCACTTTACGATGGACCCAGAAAGCGTGGCAGCACCCTCTCAGCCGCACTGGCGGAACCCCAGCGCAAGCCTCGCTTCCCAGTGAGGTTCAGTCTCGCACACGTACCAATGAAATGCAGCTCATACCTTGCTGTTCCGGATTCCCTGGGGAACAGTTTCACCCCCCGTGACATATCTGGGCAACCTTCCCGTCTGTCCCCCCTTGTACCTCGGCGGCTGCAGCCTCAGTGGGCTTTCAGCAGAGAGGAGGCCGTGGCTGCACCTCCTCTCAGGCCACTGCGCCGCAGCCTCCTGCACCGCAGGACGCTGCGGCGAGGCCAAGCTCGGTGCAGCCAGCCCCGTGCCCACTGGGGAGCCTCTTTATTTCAGACCGTAAAAAAGCTCTGGCAAGTTTTATTGCCATGGCATGTCAGTGTGGCTTGAAAGCTGTGGCTGCAGTTCACCAGATGGGTGCAAAGCTACTGGTGAAAGGTTATGTAAACCAGAAGAAAACACGCCTGTTCCCTCAGTGACTCCACAGCGACAGGGAAATGCCGTCCAATTTCACAACCATCTCTTGCCCCTCAAGGGTCAAGTTCTATTTGCCGGCTCCCCTGACTTGGCCTGCTGCTGTCAGGTGAGTAAGGCAAGCAGGATTCAGCCCTCAGCAGCACTTTGCCCTGCACATCATGACACCTCTCTGCCTCTGGACTGCCGACCTCCCGCTTCTCCCTGGAGACGAGCTGCTGGGCAGCTAAAGCGTACACCATAGGCACCCAGCTCCGGTAAACAGCAGGACGTTAACCTGTCATGAACCTTCCCTAGGGGTGAAGGGAGGGTAGAAACCAGACGGCAGAGCTACGGTCACTCGACGTGCTGACCCTCTCTTGGGGCCCAGCAAAGGGCATGCTGCTGGTGAAAGGCTGCAGCCCAACGCCGGCTGGCGCTGGGTATGCTCTCAGCGGGAGCTACGCACACCTCTCTGCGTGTGCCGTTGATAAATGCTAGCCTCCACTCGTGCTCCTTCTGGGCCTTCTGCTGACAACCACGCCAAATGCTTCAATAGCTTTCTTTAGGACAAACGGCAAAGAAACCTAGAGCTTTTAAAGCAAGTATTTTGTCTACAATTTCTTTTCTTAAACCATTTAGGATAATTACAAGTAGCAAACCGATTATGTAAATCATGACTTGCTGACAGATAATTCACGGGAACAAGAGCTAAATTAATGCAATGACTTGTGGTGCTGAGCGGGTCACCGCGCTCTTCTGACGTGCTACAGGAGCCACGAAGCAACCCCCTTGTAACTTCTGCTGATTTCTGTTCCTGACCTCTCATAAACCAGCTTGCACGCTGATGGTGATGCCTGCCACAATTCATTTAACAACAGGAGCTCTCAGGAGCGGCCAGCTTAGCCAGCATCGGAGCAGCGACATGATGGGGGTTACCCGAGGCGGCCACGGGCCACGACTGCTGAGCTCTCTCTTGCTTAGTGCATTTGCTCACGGCAGCGCAGTTGGTCATGACAGCGCACGGGGGTAAGGGAGCAGGATCAAGTCATGCTCGCTTGGCCATCACCTACCCCAGCATCTATCCTTAGATCCCAGAAATAACCTTCTCTGCACTTCAGTAAATGTTACCTACATTTTGGGTAACAAAAATACAGGCCCCCATTTTGGATGGGGTCTTGGCCTTGCCCCACTTGAAGTCAACGGGTTTAACTGATGAGTGCAAGAGAAAACAGGTTCTAAAGCAAAGCAAGAAAAAACTCATTCTACTTTATTTTCATCCGAGTTCTGCACACCAAGGTATAAGGGTATGGCTGTATTTTAACAACAAGGTTGTAGCAACAGCATGCAATCGACGTACACATGGTGTTATCTCGTGGGAGATAAATTTAGATTGTCAGGCCATGCCGTGGAAATGCAACATTTGCATTTTCCTACCAGGATGTGCCAGGGCATCACACCGCAATCGCAGATCATGAGGTAGTAACGTGAAGTGGAGGAAGGAGTAGCCTGATCTACTGCAAAGTACTCTGTGCTGTTGCTTGGTATTTTAAAAGGGTGCCCATAACATCAGGAGATGGGAATGGAGCCCAAGAAAAGCTCCAGAACTGTTTTAACGGGAGGTATCATAATACAATTTCAGGGCTTGCAAACCTCGATGTTCCTTATTAGCGTGGACAACCCCATTCCCTTCACTGTAGGCTGGGAGACCAATGCATCGTTTTCGCACGCTGGCTCTCGGGAAGATGTACGCGCCCTGATCTTGCCACCTGGATTCAAGTCAGCCTCACCACCCTCCCTTGGTATGCTCGGTCCTCTAAACATCCAGGCTTCCTTCATTTGTTTCTTCTCTTTATCTTTTCCTGTTTCACAGTGGCTCCATAGTTCCTTCATCATTGCCCGAAATGTCTTCCAGTAGCTCACCAAGACTGTAAGGAACATGTGTCTCGTCCTGTCCATTCTCACCCTCTTCCAGCGGGGAGGGCTTTGTATGCAGTTTCTATTTTGGCAGGATTTTCAGTTTGGGTTTTATTTTAAAGCCAACAGTATAAATGTTTTCCTCCCTACAGATTGTGTGTTTAAATTAGGAAACAGCAGATCGCTCCGCTCGTGGATGGGGGGAAGGGCAAAGATTGATGGGGTTTCTGAGTTCCCGTGGGAGTTTCCTAGCAGGCCCCTGGGAAACTGCTGAGTCCTGCACAGATGAACCTCACCCTGATGGTAAAAGTTCTGTTTTGCCTGAGGAGCCATCAGAAGCGCCACCATCGTCATCGTCCCGGAACATTAGGTGATCTTTTAGATACGCTGAGCCCGGGCCCTCGAATGCCTGAAAGATAAAGAACAAAACCTTGAACCCTTCTGCACCGATCTCCCAGGGGTTTGGGCTTTTGCTTGCTCATATCCTCCCCAAACCTTGTCCTGCTAGCTGGCTGTCCGTGCCCTCTTCCCGTTTGTGCTCGTTCCTAACCTCTCGGCTGCTGAAGCTGCCTCTGTGCGTCTATTCCCCTCTCACTTCAGGCTCGGATCTGTGACTCTTTTCCTGGCACCCTTCCCAAGTTCTCTCGCTGCCAACTCAGGCTCGGTATGAGCTTCTTGGATTCCCTTCCAAATCCTTTTCTGTCGTGGCAAATAAACCCACTGTCCTCTACACATACACTCCCGAGATTATCCTTGACAGCTCTTCACTTCTGGCACTCAGCTGCTGCTTAATCATACAGATTCCTTCTCTGATTCACCTCATGTGCTCTTGCAGCCAAAAGCTTGACACTGATTTGGCAATGTCACAACAGCAGTACCGGGATCTCCTCCCTCAGGATCCGATTCCTGCCTCGCATGCCCCCCTGTCATTACCGCGCCCGTGTTTTGCTCTACTTGGGCCAGCATCACGCCTCCTTCAGTGTCCGGTACCATCACCTCACCTCTGCCTTTCCGCACATACCGCCGGTACCCTGCTCCTTTAGGCCTTTCCTGATTTTATCATTTTCATGCTGCTTCGGGGAGTTTCTATCCTTTTGCAGCCCCTTTGCACAGAACGACCCACCTGACCTTGATTCCCAGGTAGCCCTCACGTTCGGATCCCTCCTCCAAACACCCTTCCACCGAGCCTGCTCTCCCACCACGGTCTCGTCCTTGTGCCATTTGCAAAGTGGCGGGGGGGCAGAGCAAACCACACCAATCTAGCACACAATATAGCTTGAAAACAGGAACTAACACAATGTGCACGCAGCACCAGAAATAACCCCGCTGCCGTACGCCGTGCGAGCTCTGTCCTTCCCCTGACCCCTCCCTCCGCACGTCCCCTGCCATCTCTCCTCCTCGCGCCAGCCTCTGCTGCGGGCTCCAGCGCCGGGACCCCCCTGCTCCTCCGCAAAGCCCCTGCGCACCTACGGCACAGCAGGTCTGGGCGGTAAGCACTTGAGCTCTGCTCTGCCCTAGCAAAACAACTGGAACCGCCAGCAGCTTCCCAGAGGAGTTATTTTCAGACAACGCTGCAAAACCACTTCCCTGCGCTGGCCTTTGTATTGAACAAATAAAAGGAGAGCCTAAAACAAGAGGGCTAGTATAAAAGTAATGATTTTTCTTTTACCAGGGAAACGTTGCAGCTGCAGGCACACCTATTCACCCTTGCACACACCCGGGCCGGTCTCTCTTTGTGCGAAGAGGGCGTTCATGTTTATTAGCCTTTTTCCCTAGCTGCCCACTGGCACGGACTTTGCTCCTCCGGGTTGGGATTTGTAAGCAGCGGGAGGCTTTCCACGTGTGTGTGAGAAGGTACAAAGCCTGCCGGAAAACAATGGAAATAGCTGGCTTATGACTGCTGCGTGTCACGCACTCATTTCTTGCCTGTTCGTTCGTCCTTGGAGCTGCTCGCACCGCCTGGAACCTGATCTCGAGCGATCCGGGTCGCTCAGGCTGGCACGCACGCCGGCCTGCCACCACGCCACGTGGGTGAGACACGGCCAGGCTCGCGCCCGGCCTCGTGGCCCTGCGGGAGCTGGAGGCCGGCAGGCAGGGGCAGACAGACCCTGGAGTCCCGCGCCACCCTGGGTGCATGGACCGGAGTGCAGGGGCCATGACAGAGGGGATTTTGCATGGGCTTCCTGCAGCGGGGGAAACAGCCGCTTCAGAGCAGAGAGTGGCCAGAGCAGCTTCTCCTCTGCTAGGCTTCCCCTCAGGGACCCCGTGAGCGTCCCGGCTGGCAGCAGCATGGTGCCTGCCAGGTTCTTCTTGCCTCCAGGACAGTCTCTTCTCACCCCCCAGGACAGGATCTCGTCAGCCCCCCAAGCACAGGCTCCCCCCAGCGCCCGCAGGACAGGCTCTCCTCAGTCACAGAATCATAGAACGCCTTGGGTTGGAAGGGACCTTGAAGATCATCTCGTTCCAACCCCCGTGCCTTTACATGCCTGAACAAAACCAAACACAAAAAGCTCCCCAGGATGGGCTCCCCTCAGCCCAGGATCTCCTCAGTCCCCCCAGGACTGGACCCCCTCAGCCCCTCAGCACAGGATCTCCTCAGCGCCCCCAGGACTGGATCCCCTCACCACCACCATGTCCCCGCCCCGAGCAGGATCTCCTCAGCCCCCCCAGGACTGGATCCCCTCACCACCAACACACCCCTGCCCCTAGGACAGGCTCCCCTCAGCCCCTCCAGGACTGGATCCCCTCACCACCAACACGTCCCCGCCCCGAACAGGATCTCCTCAGCCCCCCCAGGACTGGATCCCCTCACCACCAACACACCCCTGCCCCTAGGACAGGCTCCCCTCAGCCCCTCCAGGACTGGATCCCCTCACCACCAACACGTCCCCGCCCCGAACAGGATCTCCTCAGCCCCCCCAGGACTGGATCCCCTCACCACCAACACACCCCTGCCCCTAGGACAGGCTCCCCTCAGCCCCTCCAGGACTGGATCCCCTCACCACCAACACGTCCCCGCCCCGAACAGGATCTCCTCAGCCCCCCCAGGACTGGATCCCCTCACCACCAACACACCCCTGCCCCTAGGACAGGCTCCCCTCAGCCCCTCCAGGACTGGATCCCCTCACCACCAACACGTCCCCGCCCCGAACAGGATCTCCTCAGCCCCCCCAGGACTGGATCCCCTCACCACCAACACACCCCTGCCCCTAGGACAGGCTCCCCTCAGCCCCTCCAGGACTGGATCCCCTCACCACCAACACGTCCCCGCCCCGAACAGGATCTCCTCAGCCCCCCCAGGACTGGATCCCCTCACCACCAANGACCTTTGAGCGTCTGCGACGGGCGAGTTAACGTTTGCGCTGCAGGGCCATGAACTTGGGTGACGTTCCCACGGCCCTCCCCCCCCCCCCCCCCCCCCCCCCCC
>VZSC01006601.1:38657-52707 GCA_013398225.1 Steatornis caripensis
GCTGGTGAGGGCCCTGCCCCCCCCCCACCCCCCCCCTTCCCGGCCCCGCGGAGCCTCTGCGGGGTGCCCTGCCCCAGCACGGAGCCCAGGCTGCGTCCACGGGTGTCCCGCGGGGCCAGGAGCCCGCCGTGGCTGGGACCCCCAGTGCGGCCAGGACCTCAGCACGGCCGGGACCCCTGCGTGTCCGGGCTCCCGACGCGGCTGTGACCCCGGCGTGGCCGGCACCCCCCGGCACAGCCCCCCCAGGCAGCAGCCCCCAGCACCCCCGGGGACCTCACCTGGTCATTACCTTCCGGGGGGCTCCGGCGCACGATCTCGGCGTACTGGGGGTCAGAGGGGCTCTCCTCGGCGGCCGCCACCGTGGGTGTGGCAGCTGCAGGGGAGCGGAGTGTTGGGGGGGGCTGGGAAACAGCCCCCTCCTCCCACTCCCTCAACCCCCCTAAAGCTCTCGGCGGGGGCTACACTTGCCTGGGTCTGCCGTCTTCTCGCTGTTCATCCGCCAGCACCAGAAGGCTCCCCCCAAGCTCACCGCCAGCAGGATGAGGGTCAGGACGATGTACCCCGACTTCGAGAAGGACGTCTGCCCCCCTGGCAGGGCAAAGCGGGGCACTGAGCGGAGCCAGCCCCCCTGCCAAGGGCTCAACCCACCCTGAGGGCTGGTGTCGGACCCCCGAGCACCTCCGCGGTGAAGGCCTCACCTCCGCTTTGGCAGATGGCTTGCAGATCGAAGAGGACGACCTTCTGGTCGGCGGGGTTGCTGACGGTGCAGGCATAGGTGGCGTTGGTGGCGGTGGGCGGCAGGGCCAGCCGTAGGGTAGTCCCGTCCAGGGAGAGCTGGTGGCGGTCCGAGGTCAGGTCCCGGATGACGCTGTCCCTCTTCCAGGTGATGTTGACAGCGCCTTTGCCAGTGCCTTGGCACTGCAGCGTCAGGTTGCACCACTCCAGGGTGCTGGCCAGGAGCTGGCTGCGGGTCCGGGGGCTTGGCACTGGCTCTGCGTCCGATGGTGGGGAACGACAGATCAGCGCCGGGCCACATGGGTTTCTCCACCCTGCTCAACCCCACCATCAGCAGGGCACGGCACAGCCACCCCAGGGACCCCTGCGGTGGCAGGATTTGGCCTTTTGCAGAGCTTTAGGGGCTGCAGGCACTGGAGTGCAAATGTTGGGGTCTGGTAAACCCCATCATTGCTCCGTGACTCAGTTTCCCCACCTGTAAAGGGGTCAGTGCTCACACTCGCGGCTTTCTGTTTTTGCCCCCAGCGCCTCTGCCAAACACCAGAGCGCGGCCACTCACCGTAGACGGAGAGGTTGAAGAACTGATCCTTCACCAGCGCCGGGTGCAGTTTAATCCGAGCCCCGTAGACCCCACTGTCGCCCCGCTCCAGGGCCCCGATCTTCAGCGCCGTCTCGTTGAACATCTCCAGCCGGTCCTTGAACCGGTCCTTGGGGTCCGGGCGCTCAAAGCCGCCGGGGCCGAACTCTGCCACTTGAATGGTGGCACCGGCGCCGGCTGAAAAGCTCCACTCGATCTCCTTCACCGTCTTGTTGGGGGGCAGAGCTGGGGAGAGCAGCACGGACCCCCCCAGGACGCCGTTCACCTGCCGGGGCTGCCCCTGGGCTTGGCCAAAGAGGAGCTCTGCGGACAAGGCAGAAAGTCACTGGGCACACAGGGACACGACGGGGACAAAGGGGACACAAGACGGGAACAGAAGGACCCCCGGGGACGAGTCCCCTTGCAGGGGGAAGAAGCAGCGTCGCCCTGCAGCCACCTGGTCTCCTCTCCGCCGGCCGGTCCCTCTCCAGGCTGGGGACAAGGATGTCCCCCACCAAAGACCCTGTATCCCGACAGAGTCACCTCCTGCTCCGGCAGGGAGGGGAGGATGCTGGGCTTCGGAACTGGTAACCAAAAAAACCCAATAAAGCATCCAGTGGTTCAGATGCGGGTGCCCCATCCGAACGCTGCCGTCCCCAGGGCTGCGGCCGGGCTCTCACCGGAACAACGCTCCAAACAGAGTCTGGGAGGAGTTCCCAGCCACCGTCTGCAAAACCTCATTGTCCGCCTTAAAACGCGCCTCGGCCAAGGTGCCTACGAAAGATCGACACGGGTTAAGGCCACGGGGGAGAGCGGGGCCGGCTGCGGAGGTCCCTGTAGGATGGGGATACCGGACCCGGGAGGGATGGAGCCACCTCCGAGCTGCAGGGCCCGGGCGGCTCCCGCAGGGACGCAGTTTGCTGCCTCCATCCCGCGCGGCTCCCCCAGCCCACGGGCCAGGTTTCAGCCCCTCCATCTGAGCCTCCACCGCGGCTCTTTGGGTTTTTGGCAGCATCGAGAGCTCTCCGCAAAATCATGCCAGGAGTCGCTCGGCACCACCTCCCTCGCTCCTGGCGGCTCCCGCCTACCTACAAGCTGTCTCCTCTGCCGGCCCCTGCCCCCGCGGCCCCCCACGCTCCTCTGGGATAACAGCGTCCCCTTCTCCCGGCCTTGTCTCGCGCGGGGACCAGGATGCCTGGCGGTCGGGACGGCGAGGTCAAGGCGAGCGGCTTTGCCCCCGTCCTGGCCGGGATGGGTCCCCACGATGGCCGGGCTGACGGGTTCTGCCATCGCCGCCTCCCCCCCCGCAGGAGGCAGGAGCAGATGTCGCTGTATATTAAAGCAGATTAAACACAGACAGCCAAGTGTTTACTTTGCATAAAACCCTGCAGCAGCCCCACATTACAAGCTGCCTCTTCTTTTCTTTATAAGAAGGGTGCCGCGTCGCTGGAGCTTTAGTTGCTCTGATCCGGCTTATCCCAGGCTCGATTCCCGTTCTCCCAGTCAAATCTTAAACCTGACCAATTTTCTGACGCTTCCCCAGGTGACTATGAAGTTTTCGGGGCCCCGAAAGGTAGAAGCTGCCCCGGCTGTGGGCACCGTCCCCGCGTGGCTCTCGCCCAGCCCGGAGCGAGGATCCTGAGCCCACGTGTGGGAGCGGGGGGATGCGGGGGGATCAGCGGGGCATCAAGGGGGGAGCTGGGGGTCCTGGGTTTGGGGTCCAGGGGGGACAGGAGGGGACAGCCACCACCCTGAGCACGAGAAGGGGGCTGGGGGGGCCGTGAAGAAGCTCCTCGGGCAGACGCTCTTCCCCCATCCCTCGCTGCAGCCGTGCGAAGGCTGGAGGTGCACGTGCGCCCCGTGCGCCCCGTGCGCCCCGTGCGCCCGCCGTCCATCCGTCCGTCGACCGTGCCGCCCCGGCAGCGCTGCCCACGCGTTTAAGCCGGGGGCCGCTCACCCAGGGCGCTGCACACGCAGCAGCAGGGGCAGGGGAACGGGCATCCTGCCTGCACCCCTTCAGGCACTTTCCACCCTCCCGTGGCCGTGGCTCTCCAGCAGGGCCCCCGCCGCCGGCTGCCCCCGTGCTATTGTACAAGCGGCTGGAGGAAATGACGGCTGGGAAAAGCCAGCTGGTGCCCGGCTGCCGCCTCGCCTCCCCGGCATCCTCCCGCTCATCCTGTTTACCCTGGGATTCGGGGAACCCGAGCCTCTGCAGCCCTGAACCCGTGGCAGGATCCAGCGGGCGAGGGAGGGGGATAAAGACGTTGATGCTCGATGCATCGCGACGCATTCGGCACCCGGATTAGTCCAGCTCGGGTCTCCGGCAGACCCTAGACCCCACTGCTATGGGGCTGATTTAAGCCCAGGATTTGTCCACCACGAGCCCAGGTTTGGCTCTTGCTCTTCACCCCCTGGCCCCCCAACCCTGCTACGCTCTGCTATCAAATAATTTTGATCAAAGAAAGCAGCCGGAAAACTCTGAAGCATTGTTAACAGCCTATTTTCCATCGGGATGGGTCAGATTTTTGTCATCAGCACGGCAGGGCTGGCGTCTTGTGCCACGGCCCTCCCGCCGACGGCTGGCGACGGCCCATCTTCCTCGTGAAGCCAATTAATCCCCCCCACAACCCCAGCTAATCTGCCCGTACTATTAGACGCCTTCCGTAGAAATCGGAGGTTTTACGGGAATTATTAAATGTGTGGATTAGCAATGCCGGGATTTAAGGGGATTCCTCGCTCCTGCTTTACGTAAGGAGCCGCTTTGCAGCGAGATCCGGCACGGCCCTGGGGGGCTAAAGGTCTCTGTGGGGTGGCAGTGGCACCCAGCAGAAGCCACGCTAAGGGCGAGGGGACCCTCGCGGGGGGATGGAGACGGGGGTGTCCACGGCCGCACGGCCGCCGCCTCGTTACGAAACCTCTCCTTAAGGCTGGACCGCCGAGCCAGCATTCCAGAAACCACCTCGCACACGGCCGGGAGCGCAGAGGGGTGGAGGGGCAGCACCGAGGTGGGCTGCAATGAGCCCGCAGCAGGGAGGGAGAAGGCAGGATGGGGTCAGCACCCCTGTCTGCAGCCCACCCCGCCGCCAGCCCCCTGCCTCGAAGCTCCCACCAGACGAGGGCTCGGCAGCGGCCGGCCACGCACTCACCTGGCCCGAGGCCGAGCAGCGCCAGGAGCAGCGAGGGCAATCGGGCTTTGCTCCTGGCCAATTCCCCCTCCATTTCTCCTCCTCGGCTCTTCATGCAGCTCAGTGGGCAGAGTTAGCAGCAGCAGCAGAGACGGGGAGGAGCAAAGCCGCCTCTCGCTGCAACCCGTAGGAAGCTGTGCATTGCGGGGCACAGCCGGCTTATTAATTAGTTCGCCATAAATGATTCAGCGGCCAGGGGAAGCACGCAGGACCCGCTCCGCCGAGGACGCTAAGTGAGAACGGCGGGGGCTGCCGGTGACCCCCGACCCTGCGGCATCCCTCATCAGCCCGGTTCAGTGCCCGGATTAGCGCCGGCGACGCCTGGCACAGCTGTGCCAGGTCTCCCGGGGACGACCAAGCGGCTTGTTGAAATGGGGCTTCCCAGTATCAAGAGCACTTCCCTGGGGAAGCCTGGGTGGCAGGAGCACCCCCAGCTCTGCTCCCTGGGGTGCTTGGGGGTGCCCAAGCACCCTTGGGTGAAGAAAGCAGCGCAGGAGGGGACGTCCCTGAGGGGCTGCGAGGTCTCAGCTGAATCACAGGGGATGCACCTGGGGAACAGATGCCCTGGCAGGCTCCGGTGGCGATGCCGAGGCAGCCGTGGACCTGCCAGACTGTCCCTGGGGGCTCCCCCCACTCCTCACGCACCTTTCCTGCTTGGGGGGGGCTGCAGAAAAGCCCCCCCCGAGCCCTCTCAGCCACAATTTAGGAGCCCTGAGCTGCTGCGGGGGCTGTAGCGGGAAGGAAGCGCTTTCCATTAGCAGCACAGAACGCTTATTTTTTATTTAAACCCTCAAGCAACTCGAAGTGGAAAATAAGGAGGGGGAATGCAGCCGCCGCAGCAGGGCTGCTCTCCCTGCAGCAGGACAGAGCAGTGGGGCTGCCGATCGTCGCTCCCCGCCCACGAGCAAAATCATCCACCTGCACCCAGGAGGCTGTTAACTCCAGCCCTCCTCCTGGGGCACCTTCAAATGAGGACCCTCAAAATGCTGGAGAAACCGAGGCTGGCACGGGGAGGAACACGAGCTGTTTCTGGCCACGGACTGTGCCAAAACGGCCTGCCGGGGTCACCCCGAGCGGAGCAGGCAGCTGAGCCGGGGTTGGACGTGCTGCCCAATCTGCCAGTTCCTCCCACGCCTCTCGATGGCAGAAGGGAAATGAAAGTTGCTGAGTTGAAATTTCCAGCTAATGGGGAAAACCGGCTGGGCCTCTGAGAGCCGAGGAAGAGGGGAACGACGTGGCTGGATGGCACGAAGGCCATCCGTCCTGAGGTGGGGCTCCACATCACGCGCTTGCTGGGGAGGACTCCGGCTCCTGTGCACGGCAGAGGCTTCCTCCTGCCAAATCCTTCTGCCTGCGAGCCGGCGCTGTGGGGTTGCACAGGCTGGGACATCCCCGATGAAGTGAAGCATGGCTATGCCGGACGTTCCCCGTAGCTCCCACGTGATGGGGAGACGGGCAGCGACTCACCGGGGCTCGTCTCACCAGGTGGGGTGAAGGCACCGGGTGCTGGCTCAGGACTTTGGGGAACACCAAGCGGAGCTGCTGGCTCTGTCACTCCCCCACCATGGCGGCAGGAAATGCCATCAGCTTGGTCCTCTGCTGGCATGCTGGGGTGTCCGTGCGACCCAGGGGAAGGACATGGGATCAGTCCCAAGGTTATCATTCCCATTAGCACGTGTTGCTGCCACAGCCGCTCCCAGCGGCTGGGACCCGCCGACGCCGGCAACGGGCTGCAGCTCTTGGTACGTGCCGGCGAGGGACGGCCCCGAGGCACGAGGAGTGGGCGCGAAGGGGCGGCTGGGCAGCACCAATGCAAGGCTAAGAGCGTCTGAGCTGTCACCGTGTCCCTCTTCATCAGGGACGGTTCTGCAGAGGGACTTCGGGGAACCCCTTGCGCGGCGGCACAGGCCGCGAGGAGAACCACCGCGAGCACTGCGGCGCAGCCGCTGCAGCCGGGCTGAGCGGGTCGGCCCAGTGTCACAGACGGTGATGGCACCCTGTCCCTCGGCTGGGAGAGCCCGTGGCCCCAGTCTGGGTGGGTCAGTGAAAGGGTTCCCAAGGGGTGGTTAAGACCAGCGCAAGGTTTTAGCCCTGGCACCTTGCCTGTCAGAGCAGTCGTCAGACATTTGCAATTTATGGAGTCGGGCTTGGCTGGACGCCCCGCCGTCACAGAGGACGATGGCGCCCTGTCCTTTGGCTAGGCGAGCCCACGGGCCCAGTGGTCGGTGGAGGGTCGGAGGCACTGGTGAGTCGAGTGAGCCCCTTCGGCGGAGCCGGGAGCGTCTCCTGTCAGCTGGCTGCCCAAGTGTGGCGGGTCCGGAAGCTTCAGACCACCCACCGCGGCAGGCTGCTGGGCGGCTGGAGGCGAGCTGGGACAGGCCAGCCTCGGGGACTTACCCGAGAGCTGATGGAAGGGAAGAGGGGAGGGAAGAATGGGGGGACCGCTCTCCAGGCGCAGATGCTGGGCACCTTCCCAACTCGCCAGAGTTCCCCTCGGCAGCCCCCGGCCCCGCTCGCCCCGTGCAGCTGCCCCCAGCTCCAGCGCCTCCCCCGAAGCCTGTCCCGGAGCCCCACGCGCCCCCGAGCCCTGCCGTGAAGGCTGCACGCCGCCCCTCGAATGCGCTGGGTTCTCCCTTAACGAGGGCGCAGTTGGCAGCAGCGCGGGGAGAGAGCGGCGTCTCCAGAAGCCCCTGGGGAAGGAGAGGCTTCAGGCAGGGCCGATCTCCACTCGTAACAGTTGCTGCTTCCTCTTCCCCTCTGCCAGAGGCCGCGCCGAGGATGCGGGTGTCCATCCCTGCCCCGGGGACGCCGCTGCCTGCACCCGCCGCAGGCGAGAGAGAGCCTGCTTCTCCAGGTGACGAAGGGTCCCTCTTCGCGGTCTGCAGCAGACGAGCGCAGACGAGCACCTGAAGTCCGTGTGCGTGACGCAAAGCGCGGTACGGCCGCCTCGTGCACGCGCAAGCGAGGCTGCGTCTCTCGGAAGCCTCGTCCCGTCAGAGCTGTGAGACACCCGTGTATCCTCTCAAGTGGAGGACAGCCGAGCGGCCGGAGGTGCAGAAGAAGAAGGGAGGAGAGAAGGCGCTGTCAAACTCTCCTGACCGTGCCAAGGGCGAGTGCTGCTGTGAGTCCTGGGCCCTCGGGGCCCTGGCGCCCCTCTTGTGCATCCCGGTCCCCTCCTCACCCTCTCCTGGCCCCTTCTCCAGTCCACGCTGCTGCGATTTGGTTTCTGCTCCCCTGTACCTCCTTTCTCCGTCGCACACTGAGTGGCTCCCTGTCCCCATCTTTTAGGGCCTTCCGCTCTCTGCCCTGTAGCTGTGGCTATTTTTTCCTTCCCTGTATTTCTCTGTCCGACTCACTGTCACTCTATTTTGCGTTCCTCCCTCCCTGCCCCGTAGCCCTGTCGCAGAAAGAGTGACGTGCTTCACTCGTATGTGAGCAGTAGCCATATGTTTATTGATACAAAACAGCGATTGAATGAAGTTTGATAGTAAACGCGGCAGCGGTTTCACAAGGTTCCGTGGCAAGGTTATTTACTGCGTCGAGGACAGGGTCAGACAAAGTCTCAGGGAGACCCTCCCGCTGAGTCACGAGGTTCAGAAAGGACCCATTGCTTTCCAACCTCCTCCTCGGAGAGGAGTCCAGGTGCGCCTAGACCCAATCCTAGCCCCAGACTTGGTCAATGGTTCATATATAAAGGATTATATATGTGCACAATCAGTCCTTCGTATCACTTAGCTGAGATTTCGAAGTTTTCAGCACTTATTCCTAATTCATGTACCGAGTATCTGATGCGATAAGGACTCTCTCAGCCTCGAGCAGTAACCTTGACAGGCGTCCCTACTTGAGGGGACATCCTGTCGCGCAGCCTGCTGCCGTGCGGGAGAGCCCGATGGGCCCTGGGCTGTCCGCTATTTGTGGAGTAAGATAGCTGACGTACAGTCCTATCGGCATACTAGCTGTATTTTGGTTAGCGCACGCTCAACTGGCCCTCAGCTGCTGAGCAAGGTTTATAGCCCTCAGCTAGCGTGCTGTTCTCTGTCTCCCGAGGTTGACTTAAGCCAGATGCAGCCGTCACGACGACCGCGGGTGGCCGTCGCTTAAGCAGAGGTGAGGGGTTGGGGGGAGCACAGCCCCACAAGCCCGTCATTATTTTTTCTTTCTCTGTCTCTCTTTGTCCTTGTTGTTCAGTTTCTTCTTTCTCACCCCGTTGCGATTCTGTTTCTCCGTCTCGGCTTTCCCAGCTCCCCGTCGCTCGCTTTGAATCCCTCCTTGCTTTCTCCAGCTCACTCTTGCTTCCTGCCCCTGTTTTTTAATTTCTACCTCTCTGCCACATAGCCTGTCACTTTTTTCTTTTCTCCATCTCTGTCTGTCTCACTGCGCCCACTTTCTAATTCTTCCTGTCCGCCCTGTACCCTGGCTGCTGCTGCCTTTCTCCGTCCCTTTCTGTCCGTCTCCCTGCCCCTATTTATTAATTCCTCCCTCTTCCCCCTGCACCCACCGCTATTCCCTCCGATCTCTGTCTCTCTCCATCTGGCTCCCTGTCCCCAGTTTTTAATTCCTCCCTCTGCCCCTCGCAGCCTGTCTGGATTTTCCCCCCGGTCTCTCTGCCTGTCCGACTCCCTCCCTGTGTTTTAATTCCACATTCTCTGTCCCGTAGCCCCACGCTATTTGTTTGGAGAGAAAGAAGTACGTGCTGCCCAGCTCCAGAATTTGCTGTACGTACCCAGAATAAGGCTGTCTCCATCTCGCTCAGATCTGTAATCACTGGTTGGTCCTTGCCAGGGGTTGCTTTTATTCTTACGAGAAAATTGCCGAGGACTTTGGTGGAAAACGGCTTTCCCAAGCGTTTGGAGGAGATGAAAGAACCTGAAACTGCTGCTTCTGATAAACCCGTAAGTGTGCGAGGCTCTGTGAAGCTCACTGCTGTAACCAGCCAGTAACTTCCGTTGATATTTTAACTATTAAAAATTATNCTTCTTTGCGGACTTTTGACGGACAGGGAGCGGCGCCTGCTCAAACCCTTCTCGCCTCACGAATCGAAGAATGCGGCTGCAGAATGGGTCAGCGTTGTGTCACGTGGCCCTGTTGTCCCTTTGGCGTCACCCGCTCTCGTGTGCCGCAGGCAGAGCTCGCAGAACATAGACGCCCTGCGTCCTCCCGTGCGCCTCTATTCGATCTTTCCTCCTCTGTTCTTGTGGAACACTTTCGGGACATCAGAAGGGTTCCCGTGTGCCCAGAGGAATAGTCTGAGACCCCTAAATATTTCACTGAAAAGTAAAAACCGATGGCGTGCAGGGCATTTAAATACATTGCAGCTGGGTTCTCGATCGGCAATCATGGAACGGTTCCGTGTTGCCAGTGGAACTTCCTTGCTGTGTGTGAGGCAGGCTTCGCTTAGCTGTGTAGCTACAGGTTGCGTGGCGTCCTACATACTCAGGTCACTTTCTCGAGTAGTGTTTCTTTATGCTGAAACGTAGTCTGTAGGAGTTGTTTAAAGAGTTCCAAGTCAAGCAAGAAGTCGATAGCACGGTCAGTTCGTTCCTGCTACGTGGGGATTAGGTAGAATTATTTTCCTGCATTTTAAGTAAACCTGCTCTGATCCTTCAAGTTTCTGATGAGAGCGATTTAGAATCTAATTGCAGCTTTGTGACTTACTGGGAATGATGCTAACTTTCGTTCGCTAGAAGTGACACTCATTTTCATTTTGTGCAGCTGAAGGAGAATTTTAAAGCCCCACGAAAGGCCTCTCCGGACAGTCGTCAGCTGCTGGAGTATGTCAAAGCTCGCTAGCAGTTTTTCTGTGCGTCCTGGTTCCCGACAGGCCGGGTGCCTCTGTATAACAGGGTGTAATGAGGGTCTCCTGGGGCAGCTTCACTGCCCTGGGGGTGCAGGAGAGGGGGCAGCGACTCCCCAGTACCCGGCAAAGGGGAGAGAAACCGTCCGGTCGGAGCTCCCGGGGTGTGCGGCCCGGCCCTGCGTGGCCTCCCCGGCAGGATCCTTGAGTGTCTTTTTACCGTTGAACCTGACAAAACAGGTTCATTTTTCGACTCCTTTCTTCCCCAGCATCACCTCCTGCGTCACGTGAAGAAAATCCCGCGTCATTGATTATTCCGCTTGCTGCTCAGGTAATCGGGCGCATGAGGATGAGGGAGCGGGGAGAAACGCTCGTGATTTCAAGGACGCTAGACATAACCGTATGGAGCCCAGAGATAAGGCAAACTTGTTGTCGCCGGTGCAGAAAAGCTGATGTAAAATTGCAGCTGAGAGAGCGTGCCTCGTTCCCGCAGCGGCTCCTTGGTGGTTACACGCGTTTTCCTTTCAGGCGCTAAAGCTGCCAACGCGTCACAAACAGGCACGGTTGTGTAAAAACACGCAAAATCTCCAGTGGCCTGTGTCGACGACTGTAGCAAAGACCACGCAAAATGCTTTTTCCTCCACTCAGTCGTAGTCTGTGCAAGCCTTCACCAAAAAAGGAAGCTTTAGATTCCGACCCAGCTTCACGCTAAAGGGTTTTTTCCTCTCTCAGCTGGATGTCAGCCGCCACCGTTTCACCGTGGTTGCCCTTTCTTCTGTGTGAAAGTCTGTGACGGATGGAAAGGATCCGTGGTGGTCTGTGAGCACAAGGTACGTCTACGATGAGCGTCTGCGTTTTTCCTAAGGTACTCGTAGTACGGACTTTGAAGTTAACATTAAGAATGTGCCAAACCTCCTTAGGTAGTTTTCCTGTCAAATATTTTAATGCCATTACCAACTACAAAATAAGGTCTGTTCTGGAGGATGTTACGTCTGTGCGGATCTTGCTTCCCTCTGTGATCTCTTGCTGAAAGCGGAATCTTCTGTTTCTGCGCGCTTGCTATTAAATGATACTGTGAAAATAGTTTTGTACTAAAAGAAGAAAGAAACTGTTCCTAAGAGTTCAGATGTTCAGGAGAAACAGGCTTTGTTTTCACGGTAAAAGCATTAATGCTTTTTCAGTCACTGAGTTTTTAAAATACAGGAGCACTCTGAAAACTCACCGAGATCCGAGCATCTGCACTAACAGCGTCGAGGTCGAAGAAGAGACAGGGACAGAACAGGACAAACAGGCGTCGCTTCCGTGTGCTTTGCAGGCTTCCCCAGGAAGCGTTGTCAGCCTCGTAACTGGTGACCGTGAGTCGGGATGAGTTTTTGGTGAGTCGGGATGTGTTTTTGGTGAGGCAGTGCTTCAGTAACATCCTTTTCCTTCAATTGCAGTGTGGGTTTTGGTTTTTTTTTTTTTACTTCAGTTGGAAGCAGTTTTTCTAGAATGGGAATCTTTTTTTTATGAACTTGCCATCAGGAGGGATCTTCAGAGACGACGTACTTGGCAGTAGAAGTCCCCAGCAACAGGACTTTCCACTCTCTTTTGAGGGGAAAAGGAAAAAAAAAAGACGTGGCGGGGGGAAGGAAAGGCAAAATGTGCATTTCCTTCCAGTTACCCGAGTGCAGCACGACTTCCAAAAGTTGATGGCATGGCTGGTCTTTTGTTTCTTGGTTGTAACAGCTGAGATACCGCACAAATGCGTTCCTCGGCGTGTTTCAGTACAGCCCAAAGCGTTAGCGAATCTGCCGGTCCTTTTTGGGAGCTTTGTGTGTGGCAGCAGGGTGGGGATTTGATCCCCTCCCCCCCCACTGCCGAAAGTAAAACCATATGGGGGAGGCTTTATCTCACCGATTTTTGTATCGTAAGTGAAACTTTAAAAAAAATTTAAAATAGAACTATTGACAAAGTGACTTGCATTGCTTAAACTGCAACTGCCAAGCAGCTGTGGCGTACAATTGATTAGGTGTATTCGAACAGTCAGGTGTTTGTTCTAAATCTTCAAAACCAGAGGTAATGAAATGCTAGGGGGGGTTCTCCCAGTATTTTGAGGGAGTGCTCTGAAATACTTGATTTCTGTGTCGCCTTCAACGGTGTCTTTCCCTGGCGTTTTGGTAGCATCCTTCTTGGGCAGCGCGGCTGGTCAGGTGCACCTGCCAATTCCGTAACACACAAAAACGCTTGTCGCATGCTAGCTGTGTGTTTGTGGGAGAGCTGCCAATCGGTGCCATTGAATTATCTGAGCAAGTTAAGGCAAAAAGAAAAGAAAATACATTTACAGCGTGCGTATTTTTACTGCATTGCTATAAACATACGCGCACCTTTCTAGCATAAAGTAAGTTATTGAGATTTGTTCTTTATTTTTTTATTTTACTCTTTAAAGGTTTACACATCAGTTTCGGCTTTATGGACCGAGCGCGCGAGGTGCGCAGCAGCAGCGATGTGAGGGCTGTAGCTGTCGCGGTGGATCCATCAGCGTAGATTCTGATTGCCGTACGGCCTTGCCCCGCAGCCTCGCGGGGTTGTGTCCCTGTGGCGGTGCTGTAAGGAAGGGACGAGATGTTCTCCGACACCAGCAAGAGTGTTTACTTCTATGCTAAGAATGTGTCCAAAACCGTACCGACAAGTTTTAATACGGATTTTAAGTGCCGAGATCATTCTGGCTTTTAAAGGATGTCGAGCTGACCTGTTTACCAAGAATCCTCCTTCAGACTGAATTCCCTCTGCTTTCTTCTGTGTTATTTTTTTAATGTGCTGAAATACAATTTGAGACGTGTGTTTTCCCGATGTTTGGTTGTACGCGTCACGTGTGGCGCGGCCAATTCCTCCCCGCCATGGTTTGCCTGCCGGTGGCTGAGCGTACCGACGGTAAGGGGCCAACCCTGTGCCTAGAGGCTCCCGGCTCTGTCTCCCGTGGGTGCCCCGCGGGTGCGGCAGCGAGGGAGGGGAGGGCACAGGGCTGCCGGGGACGTTTGTTGCCCTGGGGAGCCCGACCCGGTGCGGGAATGGAAGGGGAGCGTGGCGGAGCTGAGCTGAGCGAGAGGCACCATCCTCTGGCACGCCAACCCCCTGCCGTGGGGCAGCCGCCAGCCCTGCGGGACAGGGGCTGAGGGGCCTGCACCCCTTTGTGGGGGCTGCCCCCCCTTTATTTTTCTAACGGAGCTCCCATTTTTGAGGGGTGTGTACATATGTAAATGGCATTTTTAAAGAAAGAGGTGCTGTTTGGGGCAGTTCCCCTCGTTTTATGCCTTTTTTGAGGGTAAATAAAAAGGACAGCGGGGGTTATCTGGGGGGTGCTGACATCATTTGGGGCACTGGAATGTTGAGGGGGGTGGGGGTGATGGAGCTGATCGGTGGATGCGGAGGTCGTGAGACAGCCCCCACAAACAAGGGGCATCACAGCCCCATGTGAAAGATCATGGAGGGGGCTTAAAACGTATTCAAAACTGTAAATATGAATGCGAGGTGTTGAAACAGAGAAAAATCTCTACTTTTTGTATATATTGAAAAATACTGTTCATTTATATATAAATGGATTTAAAACTAAAAACCTGCACCTACCATACTATATAAAGGATTTCAGAATATAAAAAATGTCTAAATAGAGATATATAGGGACCCAACAATTCTTTTTAATATAAATACGTCAATGATTTGGAGGTCCTCGGAAAGCCGAATCTGCCTGGATTGTGCATGCGGAAAACAAAAAAAAAA
>VZSC01006602.1:1397-47204 GCA_013398225.1 Steatornis caripensis
CCCCCCCCCCAGCTCCGCCGCTCCCCCGGGCCCGCCGGGGCTGGGGCACCCGGGCAGGTGCCGCCGCCGCCTCCCCTCGCCGCCCCTCGCGGAGTTCAGCGGCAAGTTTGTGCGGAAAAGGCACGGGCAAACACAAGCCGCGGTTTCGGCGTGGTGGGGGTGGGTCGTTCCCCTCCCCCCAGCCCTCCCGGTGGTGAGCAGAAGTGCAAGAAGAGTTGCCGAAAAGCGGCGCCTCGCCACGGGGTTTGTAACCTGCAGAGCTCCTGTTAGCTGCAATGAAAGGATGTTATTTATTTTTTTTTTTAAAGAGCTTCCTAGCACAGACCGTTATTGTAGGAATGTTGTAGTTCCTTCCCTTCCCGGAGAAACTCTCATCCCTCGACCTGCTTGACAAACGTTCGTTAGTTCCCTTCCTGACAGGTAAGTGCGGTTTGAACCCATTTGACAGATGAGTTCGTGGAAACAAAAAGCAGTGAAGTGACTTCTGCAGGACCACAGATCCCAGCGAGCGGCACATTTGTTTATTGTGTTCGGCAGATGGCCGTGCTGAATTATGGAAGAAGTTATCTGGAGTTTAGTCATGCGTCTGTACGGGGATACGCGAGACCTCCGGCCGCAGTGCCGGCGGTGGCAGTGGAGCATCTCCGGGTGTGGACTCACCCAGTCTACGGCAGGACTAGTCGTGCACCCTCCTCTCCCGGCACCTGTGATGAGCCTGTCGAGCGCCAGCGCTCGTTCCCTTCTCAAGGTGCCTGTGCCCGGGAGGGGCTGTGCCTGCTGGACTCTTAAGCAGGGATACGTATGAATCCAATGCAGGACTAGGCTAAAGCTGTGGCTGGATGTTAATGATACCACAAATTGCAAAGAAAGCTCGTTATTTTTCTTGGACGTGTGTTGTTTCTTTATGTGCTGCTCGGTAATTGAGCGAACTCTTTCAAAACAAAATCTAGTCAACTTTAAAAAAAAGCTTAAGCAGTTTCAGACCCTATTCCCATGCTTCCAACACTGGCCAAATTTTGTGGGTTTGCAGCCACATTTTCCTTTTTTTTCTTGGCAAATATTTTAATTCCAGGGTTGCTGTGGGAAGGACTCCCCGCCCAAAGCTGCCAGTAGTAAAACTGAGCAAAAGGGCCAACTGCTGTCAAATGCAGAATGTAAACAGTGGAAAACTAGAGGCAACGGTTTCTTCTGTCTTTTTCTGGCATAATTACTTGAGACGCTTTTTGTAGTAATAATACTTTTAAGACAGGCAGATAGGTGTCATTCTTTTCCCGTTGATGGTGTCTTTTTAATGCGATTAAGAACCACTAATGAGCTGTTTCTGCTCCTGGAGCACTGTGGGGCTTCATTTCAGCTCCCAGCTTGCCCGTCTTGGTTTTTGCAGTTATTTTCTTTTTTTGTGTTCCAAAAGATAAATTGCCTTTCTACGTGCAATTACAGGCTAAAGTTTATTTTAAGGAGACTTAATACAAGCCAGAGGCCTGACCCTTATTTGGCTTGAGCCTTGTTGCATGGCTCTAGTTAACACAATGGAGTGTGAAAGTGAGTAAATACAAACAGGATTAACAGTGGCACACTTTACAGCCTTTTTGCACCCTGTGATTCTTATAAAGCAGCCTCACATTTAATAAGCATCTGGTGCCTGGTATTGTTCTCTTTCTTTACCTCTTCATTTCATAATAGTGCGACTTTAAAAGCTATGTAGGAGGTGCTGGAGAAGTCCATGATAACCCACTTGTAAGGAGGAAATGATGAGCACGATGAATTTAAAAGGCAGGAGGAGAAAAGCATGGAAGGGTTGCTAAGATGCAATGCAAGGGAGAATATCTCTGAATTTTGTATAAAATCAGAGATTCCAGATCACAACAATCATTTAACCAATTAATTCAAAAATTAATTCATAAATTAATTCATTTAATCAATTAATCATTTAATTTTAATTTACTGCAAAGATATCTTTGGGCTAGGTTTTAACGTGCAAGGGATGCAGAAGACCCATCTAGATGCCTATTGGCATTTTCAGTACCACCTGGACACTAAAACTCTCTGAATCAGCATTTTAGATAGCTGAACTATGTATAATTTAGCTCCTAAGGCTTGTGGTGTTCTCAAAGAATTAATTGGACTTGCATAGCCATAACTAATGAGGCTGAGGGTTGCGATGCTATTCCTGTCGTTTAAAGTCTGTCGTTTATTTTGTCACCGTGTTATTGCTGGTATTCAAAGTAACCAGTAAAGCGAATGAAAATATGATGCCACCTTGATGCAAGATTTCCGGTAAAACACTTTAGAACAGGGTCAGTGGGTCTGAATATTTTATGCAAGTCGAATTGTCCCCACAAAGTTTTGCAGTCATTCTCAGCAGGTGGGCTGGTTAGAAAAAGGTGGTCCAGCAAGTGACTCTGTCATCCAGCAACACTGAATCATCTAAAGGCGTGAGGAAAAGCAACCCCCTCCGGATGCAACCCTATGAATTGCCTCAGCTGTGTGCTGTGTGTAGGTGCAGAACTAAATAATTCAACCATGATCCTAGGTCAGCTGAGGTGGAAATCAGTGGCTGTGTGCTTTTGTAGCGACACAAAGCAACCGTGGGCAAAACTGGGCAAGCTTGGAAAGCGCATACTCAGATGAGGTTGGTATTTTTCTAATTGCGCCGCCATGGCTGAGCACTGTGGTCCATCCATTTGCCAGCAGCCCGCTTCTCCCACTGCAAAGAGGTTCTCAAGCATCAGGGTTTTTCCAGGAAAAGTGTCTCCGTATGCGCAGCCTCACTGACTGCTCTAACTTTCTAAGCAAGAGCCGAATCCTCAAATTACATTTGTTTTTATTTTGAGAGGCAAAAATTCCTTTTGCCGGGTCCTCTGAGATGCATGAGTCAGTGGTGAGACTCAGTTCCTGCGCTGCCTCCATGCAGAGCTGAACGTCCACAGAGAGCTGTAGGTGCAGCTGAATATATAGGTGTTAGAACTCTGGTCTTTATTGCAGTTAAGGATTTTTCTTGGGAGGGGTGAGGAGAGGGGGAAGATGAAGTCAAGCCGTTTCTGAATGAGATGCATGCACTAATGGCACGTGAGACCTTTCATAGTGTGTTTGCTGCTACAACCAAAGTTTCAAATCTTCAGCAGGCATGGAAGTTGTTGGAAGCCTTACTTATCGCCTTACGATGCTATGCAAAAAAAAGTCTCTTTGGAGGCTCAGTGAGTTACTCTCTTAGGTTTTCCCCTTGTGCTAGATCTTTTTTTTCAGTGCTGCTGCTGAAAAATTCAGGCTGGAGTCTAAAACGTGGTGCAGCTTGAAAAGAGTCTGTAAGAACGTGACAGGACAACACGGGGTTAACTTTCCGTGGGGAATGAACTAGCTATTATTTATAAAAGGGCAGGGCCTGATTTTCGTTTATGTGGAATCTCCTGTGTATAGCTCTGGTAGTCAAAAAAAGCCATGATTTAAACAAGAATCAGGATGTTAGCGGTCATAATGGTTTTATACGTATAAACAATTACAACGGGTTTAACACGGGCCGTGAAATGCCAAGCTGCAACATCCATCTCTTCAGTTTGATGCAAAGATTAGAAGTAACCAAACAGTTATTGCTAACCCTAAGCATTAAGAAATGGTGGGCCAGACCTCCAAAATCTTGAGGCTGTTCTTAAAATGTTGTGATTTGAATGTGTTTATTTGATATTTTAAAGAGGGTTCATTTGAGTTCGCTTCATGTACCTTCTGCCTTTTTAGGCCATAGAAATCACCAAGTGCAGACTTTTTTTTTTTTTTTTTTTTGTAAACAGAAGCTGCGATTTGGTTGTATATTTATTATTTATAGGACCACAAGGCCCATGACTCTTAAGATGGCATGAAGTATCATGAGACTTGTGGTATGTGCCTTCGAGAGTTGGCAAGACTGTAAAGGACTTATTTTTATTGCCAGACTGGTTAAGAGATGACTCTGGTTATATGGAAAGAGCAAAACCTACTCAGTAAGGCAGGACTCTTAATAGCAAAACATTTCACTGTGTTTATGCTTGTAAAACGCAACGAGCAGCAAAGAAAATGTAGGTCGAGTGAGGTTCATAGCAAGGCAGTTACAGTTTTCGTCTTGAAGGTGCAGCTTAGGTAATGTTAAGTAGAGTTTTCTTTCGGTAAGTGTGAAACTGCATCCCTGGCAGGTGTTCACCACTGAACAGGAAGGCGACATGCAAGCCTTATGTTAGGGATTGAAACATCTGTCGTTCTGATTCTTTCCCTGAATGTTAGTTAAGCTTCAGAGAGACCCTCCTCTTCCCTTGTTTAAGCATAACCTACTGTTTATAGCACAGTAAAAAGCTGCACGGCACTTTGGGGAAAAGAGCTGCAGTGCAAAAACCCTCTATTTTTACGAGAGTCTCAAACGAATTTTGCAGTATTATGCTTCTCTGTGTAGCAGACTGCCTAAGACAGTGCCATGCATAGTCTTCAAAAAGAAGGTCTTTAGAAGTATGCATTAGCTTGTGTGCAAGAAGCGTTGTTGCCTGAGTGCTTCCACCATCGCTCACCAGCTCTGTGTCAAACAACCCCATAACAGCAGAATAAGCATCGATTTTGGGAGAGGCTTCACAGAGCCAGGCTGGGGAACCAGCATCTCCAGAGTGAGAGCAAGATGAAAGGAATATCCCAAAAGGGTTTAAATGTGCCTGCCCGGGAAGAGAAGATTGGGTGTTGTGAGTGCCCAAACGTCTGTCCTTGGCTCTGTGTCTGACCTGCGGGTATATTTTGCATCTTTTCTTTTGCATCGTCAAGACAACTACACATCAAGTTCCACCTCCAGGGTTGCATCACACTTGCACTAATGCCAGGAAGACAAAGAGAGGCTTTAGCTCTTCCTGAGGGCTTCATTGAGGCAGGTGATGCGGAAGAAAACCCAGCGTGACTTCCAGGTCTGAGCAGGGCTGCTGTCAAACGAAAACACCTTTACTCATAAAACGCGCGTGCGCAAGACGTGCGTACCCTTCATTGCTGGTGCAGTGATAAGGCATTTTCTCTTCTGAATCGATTTCCCTGCTTTCTGATGCATCGTGTTATTATAAAAGCAAGGTTCCTCCTCAGAAGCATGGCTTCTGAAACAGCCTGCAATGCCCGTCACCAGTGCGAGTCTGAACGGCAGGAGGCCCCGTGTTTACAACATGTCACCTTATAAAATCACATGAAAAGGCCGGCATGAATTCCTGTTGATGCGTTTTCTTTCTTGTGTTGCTGTTGGCTTTCAGCACGTGTGGAGCGAAAGTGAGGACTGCTTACCTTTTCTGCAGCTCGCACAGGATTACATCTCCTCCTGTGGGAAAAAGACACTCCATGAAATATTGGAAAAAGTCTTCAAATCCTTCAGACCCGTAAGTGCCTCTTTTTTACTTGTAAACGTTGACAGTTACCTGTGACTTCTAATAGACTAGCACTGGATGGAGCAAGATGGTTTTTCTTCTGCAGGGAGTTCCATCTCCAGTCACTTGCCTGGGCGCAGGCATGTTAGCACGTAAGTTACTATCAGGCAATTGGAAATTGTTTGTTGGAAGCCAGCTGCTTTTTCATTTCCATCTCTGCGTTTGAGAGGATGAGATTCCCTTGCAGGGTGGGAGACCAACTGGTGTGGCAGCCGGTGGCAGCGGCTCCCCAGCTGCAGAGGGGCTCACATCATGCTGGTGCAGCGCTGACTCCGAGGAGCGAGATGCGAGTCAGCACCACAGGACTTTGCGGCAGAGTTTATTTCCTGGCGCTGGAACTGGGGAGTTTTGCAAGGATCTGAATAGCAAGAGTAAACCTCTGGGAAGCTGGAAGTACAGTCTCTCCTCAGAGTGGTTTGTTTTATTTTAGGGTTGGCTTTTGTTTCCCCCAAGTGGTGTAGATTTTGCTGTTAGGATGGTTGCCTCTTGGTATTTGCGAACGCCAGTTCGGTCACTGTTTGAGAAGAAGTTGGAGCAGAAGCTGGGTTTTGTGGGGAAGAGGCTTGTATTTTTCTGCTTTGCTGCTACTCAGCTTTCTCTGTCCTCATTTAACACCAACATTTGGGTCAAAGCCTGGGTTTTGTCAGGTTGAGGTGACTTAGGCTGGCTGTTGTCCTCCACTTTTGCCAAATCCTTCCTTTGCACAGCCTCTCCTTTTGAGTGCCTGAGGCTGAATAAGGGACAAAATAGCGCGGAGTTTGCTGCCGGAGCCATGCTCCCGTGATGTCCATGGGAAAGCTGGCTGATGGGACGTTTATGTAGTCAACTGAAAATGCAGACCTTTTTCCCTCCTCTCTTTTTCTGGCTGACTACCCGAGAAGACTGAAAACGTATTCCAAGTATTTAGGGCGAAAGGGAGGGCCTGAAGGACCGACATGAGAACGCTGGCCCTCCCCGTGTTACACCCTTGCATTGCCTGGCCGCAGACCGCTGCAGCTGGTTGACATAAAAGAGCATCATTTTAAAGAATCCTTTGAGAGACTGGAAATAAATAGAACAGATGCACACTTTTCTTAGAAAGGACTGGAAATCTGATCCATCAGGACAGCTGCTTGTAATTGTGAAAACATACAAAAATATAAATATGTTTCCCAGAACAACATTCAGCTCTTGGATCTTCATAGCTGTTTTCTCCTGCTCGGAAAAGCTGTGTATTTGAGAAGGAACTTCCATTGGTTTAACTGAAGAGGACTTCAAAAAGACTTTATTAAATTGGTACAGATCACTTTTTTCATTTAAACCACATTTATTTCATCATAGCTTAAGTTACTGAGAAATTGGCTTCACTCAAACCAAGTTAAGCTGCTCTTCAGAATAAAAAGGTTGAAAGCAAGGGGAACCATTGTGCTCATTTAGTTTGGGCCCTTCGTTAATGCATCACATTTCACCTCATGATTCCCACAACTGAGCTCATAAATCGTGGTTGAGCTGGAGTGTGTCTTTTCCAAAGACACCTAGTCTTGACGTAAAGTCTTCAGTTAACTTAAAAGATCCAACACTGCTGGGCGCTGCTGCTTCTCATCGTTAGTTATGCTCCTGTGAAAAACTTTTATTTACAATCTGCATTTTTCTAGTGTTGCTTCCTAGCTGTTGAGTTTCATTATGCTTTTGTCTGCTCAAAAATGGCATCCTCAATTGTCAGAGACCTCTTGCAGATTGTAATCAAGTACCTCTTCATTTTCTCTTGGACGTACCACAAAGATTTAAGTTTCTCAGATTCTCCTTTGACCTAGTATTGAGGGATTTGCAGCAGCGTAACAAAACAGGGTTTATCATTTGAGGTATAGTTGTGTGTAGACAAGTCTAATATGGAATGTATTGACATTTTTCCCTTATTGTAATTATTAAAAATAGCACATGTGTGGTAGGATAGATTTTTAAAAATAAAGGGTGTTGCAACAAATGTATGAAAACAGTTATTTTGCATCCTTGCAGCCTTTGCCAGAACAAAACCACTTCTTATCAGTATTGAGGAATTACTTCCTTAGCATGACGCGCTGTCCCGCATCTTTTCTCTGCTGAACCTGTTTTGCTAATGAAACCACCTTGCTGTCAGCTTGGAGGTAAAAATGCATTTGCAGGACGTTTCTTCTCCACTATCCCAACCAAGTCTGCCGTGAGGGACCAGTGTGGAAAATTTCAGTTTGAAAAACGGCAGTTTAGGAAAAACTGCTGCTGAAGGTCAGACTGGGCTCTTCTGAAGTGTCTGACGGTCCTGGCTACTCAGTCTGAGGCACTGAGGAGGGCCCGGGTTTTTAGTATGTGCTTGGTAAGCACCTTCTGAAAGTCTTTTCCATTTCAGTATTTGCAGCCGGACATCCAAGATTTATTAGACAGTTTTGGAAGTCTTTGTCGGGGTCCTTCAAAGGGAAATGTTTAGGAGGAGACACCGGTGGTGCATCTGCAGCTCTCCATGCCTTCGTGCATGCACCTGCCCTCCCTTAACCGAGGGCCCCCAGACTGACTTTTGCCCAGTAACTCAGCTCGGCCCTTCTCCACACATTCGTGATGATAACAACCCAGCCTTGTCTCCACAGGCTTGTCCTTGGGCTGCGGTGTGGGAAGAGACTGGCTGCTCATGCTGCCGGGCCCCGTGTTTTGGAGGCGGTGAGAGCAAGGATGCCCTGCAGTTGACATCCTTCTCAGCAAGGGACAGAGGTTTCCCTCTGCTCGCCGCTCTTCGCTGAGCGCAGGAGGCAATGAGGGCAGTCTGGGGGCTGCTCACCAGCCCTCACTGCTCTCCTGTATCTCTCATTTACGTTTTATGGGCATAAACGGAGTGCCAGGGCAGGATATTTATTTAGACGAGGCTTTTTAAAAGTGTTGGTTAATGCTTGACAGCTAAACTGCATCTCTGAGTCCTGCTGTGGACAAGGTCAACCTTTGCTGAAGGTGGTGGTGGGCATGTTGTTTCTGCCCATTACTGCCTTCCAGGGTCAGTTTCCACAAAACTCTGTGATTTGCCTTATTATCCATTTATTCAGGGAACATCGGAAAGTGCCAGACACCACGCAGGTACCTGAAGTGATACCAATAGCATGGGGCTCAAATACCACTGTTTGCCTCAGAGCATCCCAGCTCCTCTGATGCCCTTGTCTCTGTGGTGCCAGAGGTGTCCATGCTGGTGCTTGTAAGCACATCTGCGTGGAGACTAAGCCCTTCGCACCGGGATTCGACGGAACCGTGTTATCTCTAGTGTAGCATCATGTGGACCACTAAAGTTCGGTCTTGTGCTTAGCTTATTTTTCAGCGTGTTTGTACATCAGCTTTTGGAAGGAGCCAATGTCACTCTGCTTTTGTGAGTTTGCAACTTAAAAACTGCCAGGTTATTTGTATAAAATCAGGGCAATTTGAAAGAGTTAAGAAAAGAAAGACAAATAAAAAATAAAAAATGCCTGAGGGACATTGCACCAGCTGGCACAGTTTGCAGAGAACCAAAACATGAGTTCCAGAATTCGGCAGCAAGTTCCAGGGCTCCTGCATCGAGCTCACCTTCAGCCTAAAAAGGCTACAGCCTACGCTCATGTAAGCCTACATGTAGGCTTCAGCCTACATCTGAACTGAGGAGTCTGCAGTGTAAAAGCCATTTATCCCATATTCATTTAATTCATACACATCCCAGTGACCCCTCCTTTGCCCCCAGATGGGTAACTTGGCCAGCGGGAATAGAATAAATAGGTGTAGTTCAGATGGTGCTGCCACTGGTTGTTGTCTTCTCTCCCTCCTCACCACCCTCCTATGCTCCTTCTCCACATGGGTCCCCATCTGGAAGTTTTGTTCCTCTTGCCTGTTTGGCTGATGGATCAGCTCTCTCTTTCCACACCCCTTTCCTGTTTTACCTCTTTGTTTTCACTCTCCATTGAAGTCCTTTCCAGTCTGCTACATAGCTGATACTTTAACATATAAAGTAGATATGGGCTAGAAGCAGAAACTAGTGTGTTTGAAAGAAGACAAAGTGGGGATGGGTCTAGGGTCGACTCACACCACCTTCATCATCTTATTTTGTCCTCATCTTTTATACTCCCTCCTTTGACTTCGGCCTAATGTTTGTAGAGCTCCCTGCACATTAGACCCTGATCCTCCTTCCTCGGGGCAAGATGTTGGCTTATTTGTCACTGCAGTCTAGAGAGATGTCAGGGGTTAACAGCAGTGAGGGACCATAGCCCTGTGGGAAGTGGTGAGATGTGACCCTTAAAAGCAGGACCTGCATGGCCGGGGTTCTTGGTGCCTTGGAAGATCCTGAAGGGTCTGTGAGAGAACAAAACTGTGCCTCTCTTGGAGGAGCATCCCATCCCATCCCATCCTGTGCCATCCCATCCTTCCTACGCTCCATAAAACTGCTAACATCTGCAGCATCACTCTGGTTTACACTGTGCCCCGGAGAGGAGAGCTGGGTTTCCCGAGCGCAAAGGAAGAGAGGGATGTGTGAAAAGCAGGATGTGCTCCCTGTCCTTTGGGATTGTGTACGTCCTTGCAGTTCTCGTGGTGTATGTTGTGTTTTCTGTGCTAATTTTGCATGGGAAAGGCTTACAGTATCCTGTAAAATGAAGACTCGTGGCTCATTTCCCTACAAATCAAGGAGGAATTATAACCAGAGCTGGGGAAAAAAAAAGGTGATCAAAGCTCTTTCAGCCAGGTGATGTAAACGGAGCAGAACAACGCTCACATTTGACTGAATACACCGAATCACTTTAGCAAAAATAATACTGGTGGATAAGCAAGTCTAGAGGCCTTGCTTTTGCATTTTAAAAACTGAGTATTATTTTAATTTTAGCTTCAACATGAAACAAAACCCCCGCGTCCTGAAAATGAACCAAGTAGTTTCATGTTCAGTTAAGCATTTGATTTGAAAAATGTGTACGCATAGGAATATTTATGCTTTGTTCTGCTCAGAAAACAAGAACATTTTCAGCTTGAGGTCTCTCCGTAAGTATTTTTAAAATGCGAAGGAGGGGGTTTAGTCAGCAAATTCTCCTTCCATTTCCCTGCCGAAGAAACCCTGCAACTGAAAAACTGCTTTTCTTCCAGTGACAGTGAGGAATACAAGCTTCATTGGACCCAGAGGGTAATTCTGTGTATTGTATTTGTGTCCACTGAATAATCTTGAATGTTGATCACAGACTAAATTAGTTTAGGTCCCTAAAAATCTGCCTCGTCACAGCCTTCTCATTTTCCTGCTACCACTTAGCGAATGTCACCCTCCTCTCGATTTTTCTGGGCTTTGCCTCTTTAGAGAGCTAACAGCTGCGTCACTCTCCAAACAGGGTGTTGCATGCATCTGTGCTGCTCTTCCAGCCCTGGCAAGCTAAATAAATACATGGTATTCCAAGTAATGCCTGGCATATGATTTTGCTTTGTGGGTATTAATAGCTGCTAGTGTAGGATTCTCATATGAGATTTCCACAACAGATGCATTATTTTCACTACTGTTTGGTTTATCTGCATTCCTGACTTCTGTTGGCTTGGCAACCTTTTGGAGGAGAGGGGAAACATCGACGTTCGTTCCTTTCCCTGTAACGAACAAGTGCCGTTGCAGTGATTGGAGCCATCAGGTGGAGGCATCCAAACATCGTCCAAGGAAGATGGGCTGGCAGTTCTTCACAAGCCCAAACCTAATTTGTAGAAATTTAAGGGGACTTGGACAGTTCTGAGTTTAATACACAGTACTTCTCGCTGCGAGGGCTTCACCCAGCGTGCGAGGCTTTGTCTGGTGCGATGGAGTGAAGGGTTCAAGAGAAGCACTTAACGTGGTGGGATGTTTAGGTTTTTAGGGACTCCTTGCCTACTCCATGCTAGCCAGCTCTGCACGAGGATGCTTTCTTCTTTGGCTTTTATACTGTTGACAAACACAATCTTAAACCGAGATAACTACTGCTACAGTATTATCATGGTTCTTTCTGAAGTTAAACCACTGCCAAGTCTAAACAGTCAGCCATTTGTGTTGCGACCTACAGAGAAGAACGTGAAGAGTTTTGCAAGTGGTTTGCTTTGCTGTTATTTATCTTCCTGTCTCTGAGCACATTATTTGGTGTGAGGATGCATTTTCAAATGTTTCTCTATCACAGGAGGGAGAGAGAGAGAGTTGAGACAGTTGTGCAACACTGTTAATCCAGGGTTTGAGGTTTTAGAGAAATGGCAACTAGGTATTATGTGAAGATTTGCAGCGAAGCTGCGCAAGTGGGCAATTCACTGTTACGCAGTATTTTCTCTTCTTTGTAGTTACTTGGGCTTCCAGATGTTGATGATGACGCATTTGAAGAATATAACGCAGATGTGGAAGAAGAGGAACCAGAAGCCGATCACCAACAGATGGGTGTCAGTCAGCAGTGATTTTCTATGAAGCTAAAAAATTTGGAAGCCTTTGGTACCAGGTGGGGTCAGGTGGTCCCACATTAGCCTGTTCAAATTAGCACATCACATGGGGATATCTGACTCCCGGGATAAAAGTTTTACAAAACTATTTAAAGAAAAAATTAATAATAATCTGTGATGAGCTTTGCTAAGAAGTGACCTGAATTTTGCTCCTGCTTCAGTGGGTTTTCTATGGAGTTATCTTGGTAGCATTCTGCCATTATCAGTCTAGAAGTAGTTTTGTCGCTGACTTGTCTCTTCGATTTATGTTCGACCGTAGCATTCGCTGACATGAATGTAGAGTACTGAGAATGTAGGCAGCGTGTGGTGAGAGTGCCGAGTCTTCACTGGTGACCTTTCCCAGGAAACCAGCGCAGAGCGCAAATGCGACCTGCGCTTTTCTTTTTAGTTCAACAGCTATGGTTTTTGACGAAGTACCAAACTTGGAGAGATTTCTCCTGAGAAACACTAGTTTAATAGTGGTCAGTACTGCAGAAGTGCACATGAAGGCCTGACAAAAATTGGGAAGCAGGAAATCCAGGGGATTATTAGTGTCAGACGTATTAATGTTGTTTTACTGACACCTGAGTTTACAAGTGCTGGATTAATAACTGGGAGTAATTAGTATCGGCAGTACACATTATAACCAAGCCTGGTACTCCCAACACCATTTGATCCAAAGCCAAATGCTGCTTTCATACAAATCGGTTAAAAAATAACCATTGCCTATCCCACTTGTGCATGAAAACCAACTTTAAGCTTCGTTGTTTTTAATACACTGCTAAATTATTACTCAAACCTCACGGCATCGTGAATTAAAGTGCAACTTAACTTTGAAGCCATAAGGGTATAAACCAGCACCTGACTCTTAAAATTATGCTGGACCTGTTCCTCCCCCAAGCCTTTGAGTTAGCCCAGGCGTTAACACCTTGTCAGAGGGGAGCTAAGATACTACTGCTTTGGCTGACATAAAAACTAGTGGGGTTTTACTTAGCTGGGGACTTGCTCCCCAGAGAGGTTTGGTGGGGTCTTGGTATAAAGGAGAAGACGACCCCTTGTATTTTATACCTATTTTGCATAGATTTAAGTGACTCGGATGAGTGCAAGACTGTGAAGATGCAGGGTCTCTTTATTTACTTGCCTTTTTTACTGAAAATATAAGAAGCAAAGGGGATTCTGTTGTAATACAGCAGTTTTCCACAATCGAGCAAAATGTTCCTAAATTTACTCCTTTTTTCGAGATTTTTTTTAAATTGTGAAATGAAGATCACATGCTTCAAAAGCCCTTTTATACAAAATTAGCTTTATAAAAACAAAAAGCTAGTGAAGGAAAAACGCTTGGACAACTCCCAGGAACAAATCCCACCATTTTGAAAACCTTGTCGTCGGCAACGTCTCCTTTTCAATAGATTTTTTAAAGATTTTTTTTTCAAGGTTACTCAAGAGAGTTAAGTTTTCTTGGTGGTTTACGTTTCTGATGATGGCTTGAGAGATGCATAGCACTTGATTTTTGCAGTCTGGGGCAAAGACCTTCCGTAACCCGGACGGTGTGTGGTACCTGAGTATGCACAGAAGGGTCTGCAACACTGTAAAAGTTGGAGTTTAAGAATACAAAAAAAAAAAAAAGTGAAAGAGAAACAGAGCTTAATGCAACTTTGTACATTCTTTCAGCATGCAGGCATAAACATGATAGTCGCAGCACATTTTTCTGGACTAGTGACGTGAGAACCGTGGCAGTTCATTGTATAACACTGTACAGCAGCAATAGGCTATTTGCTTACTAAAATAAAGTGTAAGACCAGTGGTTTCCATCCCTGCTTTAAGTCCCTAAGTTTTTCTTTCTCTCCAGCTAAAACAGATGCCATAACCTTAAACAGAGCCTTGCTTCAGGAGAACCTTTCTCTTCGTAGCATCCAGTCCTTTGGTTGTGGCTTGGACAGGTAGATCTTTTGGGGCTGACTTTCCTCTGCTGTAATGTAACGCAAGACATAATTTGCAGTAACGCAAGCTGGTGGCGAAGTCCTGCCATTCAGCTTTGCTAGCCACTTGCACCCATTTCGCTTGGGTGCAGGTGACTGGCACCCATGCGCACGTGCACGCACCCACATGCACACCTGCACAAGCCCCGGGCACGACTGTGTCGTGAGCTGGACTGCGGGTCACTCTGGCTGGGAAGTAACCCTCTGCCTTTTTACGGACAGGCAGTTTTCCAGATGGATCAGTCCCGCCATCTGGTTCAGCGCATGGTTGCACAGACGAGTGCCAGCACAACAGAGGGGAGGGTGCAGGGGTGGACATGGGTGGTAGCTGAGGACCTGCAGCTGAAGGCACCTTGCACCCGTTGCACAGTGTTAGATGTCCGTGGCAGAGGTGCGGACGCAATCCGAACCAGCCTAAGTGCTATGAAGGATTGACTCCGCAAGGCTCAATGGAGGATCAGGCTCGGGATGGCAGCGGGATAGGCAGGAATTCATGAAATGAGGAAAGACTGTAAAATCCAGTGCTTGCAATTGCATACAGGGGGTTGTAATATGTACTGCAGTCTGCTACCTTTCCCTGCACATTGATTAAGTTCTTAATGAGCGATTGAGCACTAATGTGGTTACAAGCAAACATAAAGCTGTAAGTTACGTAGATGTATTTTCTGTATTCACTAACTCACTTTTTGTTTTGAATGCCATATGCCATTTGGGTGACTTCCATACCAAACTGCGAGTGCTGGACAGCCGGGGGGCTCTTCTACAGCTCCCACCCCTGAAAAATTCCCACTGAAGCCAGCAAGATTTTGTTCAAACATGACCTGCAGGACTGGGTGCTCCAGGGGATGCGTGAGGCTTGGTCCTGCAGAGAGCTGAGTGCTCTTGCCGCAACTCACTTTGCTGGGAGCCAAACGTGTTGAGCTCTGCTGCTGAATTGAAGCATGACCAGGCAGCAATGAGAATAAACTGGAATTTTATACATAGAAAATTTAATTTACATGTGTATTAAATGTGAATGATCATTACCATAGAATGTATTTTATCAAAAAATATTCATTGCTTACTTTGACCAAATACATTTCTGTATTACTGTGTTACTTGTTCCATACTTAGCAAACGACGCAAGAGATGCAGAACTGGATTAGTTGTATTAAATTTTATTTGTATTTTCTTTTTCCCTCACTTCCACCACATACTGAGGTTACTAGCCAATGAATAATTAACCAGGGGTAGCATGACCCAGTGGCTAGGCCGCCAGACTGAGGCACACAAGATTTGCAAACACATGAGTAAACGCTTGCAAGGCTGGGGACTTGGTGAGAAAACGTGGGTTCAGAGTTCTGTCGTTGCCTTGCCCTGAGCTTCAGGTGGATCTCAGCGGCTGGGAATTCCAGGCAGGCCTCCAGTTACGCATCCAGGCCTCCATGAAATTCAGTGGGAGCAGGGTAAGTCCATTGAAAGTCCCACCTTAAGCCTTTTGTAAAAGGGGCCGTTAGCATTATTTGCCCACCAGTGTATAAAGTCGTTTAGATCTGTGGGTGAAAAGAGGTATGCATTATCACTGCCTATCCTCAAAGCAAACCATTAGTGAAAGGACACAGAAGAATTGCCCTTCTCGCCCTTCCCTCGTAGGTATTTCATGCTCTAGCTAAATATAAATATATCAGAGCAGAGCCTCTTGCAGAACTGGTGCTTCTGAATAAGAGTTGCGTGAATGTAGTGAGCAGAGTGCTGCTTGGGGGATGAGAAATACATGGGATGCCAGAGAGAAGAGCAGATTTCAGAAATGTAGCGACTGGTTTGGTTAGCAGGGGCACGAGTGAGAAAGGCCCCTTTCAGAGAGCTGGCCGGGATTTCTCAGACAGCCCAAACCATCCTGACGTGTATGTGCTTACTGAAACCGTGCAGTTTGTGAAAAAGCTGCTCTGGACATTAATGGAACCTTGAGCTTGGTCGTGGTTTCCTGTTAGTGTCCTGCCTGATGAATGCATTGAGATAGCTGAGAGAGGAAGGGACAAAGAAAAAGCAAGCTAAAAAGCCTTCTCCTCTCTTCCCCAACACTATTATTTATGAAATTGTCTGAGTAGGTAGGAGCAGCAGTCAGGGAGCACAAAGCTGCTTTGTTAGGTGCACAGTAAAATCTCTTAAAGGACTCGCTCATGAGAGAAAAAAAGGGCAACCAGTTTCCTTGCAAAAATGGGGGGAATAGCACGCTCCTGAGCATGATGACCTGAACCCTACCAGACTTCTCCAGCTCCACCTCCTGCCCTGGCCTGGGTTGTTTTCCAGGCAGTTTCCACTCTGTGGCTGGTGCCGTGCTTTTGAAAGCCGCTTGCTTATAAGAATGCCACTTTTGATGGGAATAGCCAGAATTACTTTTCCTGCATCAGCGATCTGCATGCTAGGTGCTGCGTTTTGGTGCTGTGTCCCATGCAAGGTATGCTGTGTGAGGTGGTGGCTGGGGGCAGTGGGGAGGAGTTTCTGCTACAGCACTGCTTAGCAGGTGACTGCCCATTCCCTCTGGAAGCTGTGGCGTGAGTCTGTGGCAGTAGATGATGGCGATGACATTATGGATGTTGCTTTGGAAAGCTGCCATACAGGACAGGTTCCCAGTCTCTTTCAACATGTTTCTTGATCTTTCACTGGGACCCAGGGCTGAAGTCCATGGCTATTTTACTCACAGTCAGCTTTAGCTGTGGCAGGAGTCAAGGTTACCAGTTCATCCATGTTTCCCTCATGTCCATCCTTCCCGTGTGTCCATCCTTACCCTGTGTGCATCCGTACCTTGTGTCAGTCCTTCCCTCGTTTCCATCCTTACCATTCAGAAATTCCCACTCCCAGAAGAGGGGAAGCAGAGGAAGGGGGAGAGAAACACCTCTTACCTCGCACAGCTTGTGGAATCGGCGAGAGCCGCAGTTCAGCGCAGTGTGTTACGGAGCCACGTGGTCCTTGTCACAGGGGGATGAGGTGGCGAGGGACATGTCTTACCCTCTGAGGACTCGTGAGTGTTCCACGCTGGACAGGGGTTACGCAGAAGAGAGCAGTCATTTTAGGTGCCAAACCCAAGATCTTTTCGTGGGGAGCAACGCTTAGCTAAATAATCCAGTCTCTGAAGATCATGAGCCATTGAGGCTTTCCAGGCTTGGCATCCAGAAAATGAGACCTCTCTGGCTGCCAGTTGCTAGGGGGTCTGACCTAGCCTGCCGGTCTCTTTCTCAGCTTTGGCTGGTTTTGATCTGTCCACGGGACATGGGAAATTGGGAAGGATCCCTTCAGGGGCTCTAGCTGGATGCCCCTTTCTGTAAATCGCTGAGCAGAGGGAAATGCTTTGGTTTATATGTTTAATTCTGGCAAGACCTCCCCTCCTCCCCGGCAGCCTGTCTCTGCTGCCAGCTGCAGCCGGGAAGCCTTCGCGTGACAGGCAGGCAGGAGTGACTCAGGGCAGTGGCTCTTAGATCCTGTAGCAGGCTGGGCTTGAGGTGGTCCCTGCAGAGTCACCACGGAGCTTAAGGCTCAGGGACGTCACTTCCAAGGCAGATAGTAAAATAAAGAGATTCATTAAATTTAGTCCTTACCTCTGATAGGAACGACTCTGAAGGCAGACCCCGTCACCTCGGGTTTTTATCGGACTGCTTCTGAGACCTCCTTAGTTGTGTCGTTGGTATCTGATGTCCGTGGCAGGCGTACAAAAGAAACCTCTTCAGTTCCCCACAGTCACCCGTTCAGTGAGCCAAGTGATCGTTCACATGCTAGACGTTTGACTTTTTTCTCCCGGCTGCTTTTTTTTTAAAGACAAACAATCCCTGAAGGCGCAGCTGCATTATTGCAAACCTCGGTTTCTACAGAGCTGTGTAGCACTGCACTGTCAGTACGAGCTTGGTCATAAACAAATACACAGGTTAACAAAAAGGGTGTTCATTTGTCTGCAGGAAAAAAAGTTCCTTTGAACTATTTACTGCTGAGTACAGTAAAGCTCACTGGTTTCATGTAAAATGCATTGAACTTTGAAATTCCCTTTCTGTACCGATACGCTGTTGCTCATGTAGGCAAAGATCTGCGGTAACACTGCATGTAAAGGATGTCTGCTTTCATCTTTGGGGGTGGTGGTGGAAATTTCAGCTCTGGATTTCAGTCAATGCAATTTTTTTTTGCTGTCAAGTTTTCCTTTACTCGGCGGGGACCAGTCAGACCTCAACACGTCAAGCAGAAAGCATGTTGCGCCACGCCACGCAAAGGCTGTCTTTGGTGTGCTTTCCACCATTTTTCTGCCTGGAACATCTCCGCCTTTTGGACTACAAAGCTGTGAAATGGGTCGCCAAAAGATGTTGCCCTGTTTTTTCAATGCTTTAAAAGGTGTAATACATCGGTGGAGCCCTGCCTTTCTTTTGATCCTCTCTTCTCTCCCACCACTGAGGCATCAAATCCAGCAGTGTTTTTACACCATGAGCTTGCCATTAAAGAGCTTACCAAACTCTGATGACTGACGGATTTTTTTCTCTGTGAGCAAAATCAACTAAACAGGGATTTTGAGGGGCTAAAGCATAGCTACGATGTGTGCGGCAAAGGGAACAAGAGGCTTGCATTTCCTGGGCAGTGTCGGTGTATGGTGGGATAAACATGTTGTTTGCAGGTGTAAGGAGGAGGAAAGGATTTCATCTGAGCTTTGGGCACTGCAGAGCAAGCCTTGCTTTGCAGGACAGGACCGAGAACTGCCAGGTGATTCAGTCTGGTGCAGTCTGAGGCGATAGATTTGCTGTCGGAAGATGGGAATTGGTTGGGTTTTTTGTGGATGAGCCAGTATTTCAGACCTCCCGGGTCCTCTTCTGTTTTGCACAGATTAGGGAGACATCTGTTCTAATTAAGAGACATGTAATGATGCTGAAATGAGAATCGGTGGTTCTGTTCAACTCATTTGTCTCTTTTCTTTAAACACTGCACTTTTAATTGCTGCTTTGACATCTTCTCACCATGATTTGGTAGAAGAAACGCTGTCAGTTGTTACCGTTTGTTGCGAGCCTCTGTCTGTGGGTTGAAGAACATCTTCCAGTCCATGCAAGAGCAAGTGCTTTAACTTAGCACTGCGCCTTGTATTTTTGGCACTTGCCAGGGCACGAGCGCTCAGTAGAAGCGTGCAAATTACGTGCCCTGTGGTGTGTCCAGAGCCCTCAGCATTGACTCTAAAGCCTCTCCTGCAGCTGGTGGACTGCCTGCTGCGACTGACTCCGTTGTGTTGGTGCATAGTCCCAACAACACAAGCCCCACAACCTTTTGGGAGACCTTTGTGTATGCTGGAAGCCCCTGTTACAATTAGGCTCTGACTACAGTTACAGCTGCTCTTGTGGAAGAGGTGATGGTCCCAGCATGTGTTCAGCTAGTTGGAGCCCACTGCCCTCTCAGGTCTTCTGGATGAATTTCGTCCTGTGTCAGAAGGTCAAGTGAACTTGAACAGTTTAGATAGATAGATAGATAGATAGATAGATAGATAGATAGATAGATAGCAGCTCTATGCTAATACAGACCTCAGCCCAGGGACAACAAGCTCTTCTGCTGTGGTGGGGAGCTCCTGCACAAGGTGGTGGCTGCAGCTGGGGGGACTCTGCCATGTGCGTAACTTTTGCCCCTGTCCGGGTCTGTCCTTGCTCCAGCTCTCCAGAGTTATGTCATGCCTCTCCCAAGTCAAGAAATTGGGATGTTCCAGGGCTATGATAGATTTTGGCTTTGTATGAAGGAGAACAGGTCCATGAGAGGTGTGCAGTTTGTGTTGCCTCTGTAGGCTCCTGCCTAATGCTTTGCTTCCACCACAGCTATCCTCAGCAGAGTCAGCTGGGAAATGCCAGTTACCTTTCTCAGCAGCTCCATGTGCTGTTTTAAGGAGCATATCAGATTTTACACTTTCTTTCTACGAGTCTTCATGTTCCTTCTTCTCTGTGTCAGGGTTCTTGCTTCTACCACTTGTTTAGTAAGTGATGAAATGCCATAAAAAAGCACATTTATTTCCGATGCCTAGGTGTATCCATCCATGCTTTTTTCACCAGGTAGTGCTGCAGTTGTGACACCAAGGCAAGGTTTTTATACCTTTTATTGGACAAACTGATACAGAGGAGGGTGAAAGCTACCAGCTCTCAAGCTCCCAAGTGCTCCTCCACGCTGAAATAAAAGCAGCAATTTTATGGGGCAGTCTGATAGCAGGTAATATCTCTCCACAATAACCTTACCTTGCTTGTACACTTTTCTTAAGGTATTGCTGCTATAATGGTGCCATGGAAGAGGCAGTGTTGGAGACAGGTTTTTGTTTACAGCCTCTAGTAGTGCTAAAGGGCCCAGAAGTGGGTATCAGCAATGTTATACCCACCACAGGGCTCCTTAAGAGCATGTGAAGGGCTGTAGCATGCCATGAGCTTTGAAGCCTTTATGCTTTTGGGTTTGTAGCAGTCCCCTAGAGGTCAGCAGAGCCTAAATTTTGAAGCAACTCGAACCTATGTTAGCATTGCAGGGATGATAAAAGCAAGGTTGCTGCTAGCCTGCAAGACCCTGCTTTTGCTCTCTTGCAACTTCAGCTGTTGTTGGACAAGGAGTCAGGTTGGGAAAAAAGCAATCAATACATGAGACAAAAAGTCCTGGTTTGGAGATGGATGGGTGGAGAACTTGCCATGGAGAAAGGCCATGGGGAGGAGGGAGCAGAAGCAGCCTGAAGATGGGTGTTGGCATTGTCAAAGCTGCGTAGGGCAGTGGGAGCTGGTCCCTACACCTCTTGGCCCCGGTGGTACCCATCCCTCATGGGACTGCAGCTGGACTGCACTGCGTCAGGAGCAGTGTCACGTCAGAGTAAGCTCCACTGCAGCCATGCTTTCTGTGCATGCGTCCACGCTCCAGTGTTGTAGTGGCATAGCTACTGGTCACACTGGTCTCCTCCCAGCCCTGAGCTGCCTCCTCGATGCTGTTCTGGCCTCAGACAGATGTCACCTCTCTGCGTGCCCAGGTCCTTACAAACCCAACCTACCTTGCACAGGCACTTTTTTCTGTCACCCCTGCCCAGGACTGGAGGTGGAGCTGGTTTTCCCTGGAGCTTCTCAACTTCTGGGGTTGGAGTAGTCGTGTAAGGGAGCTAAGCTGTGCCACATTCAGATGACTTGAGGCTGACAAGCTGATCACGGCCAGCCACTCCATGTCCAGTCAACTTTCCACAGTGCCAGGAGAGGGACAAGAGTTTTGGCACAAGGCATCGGCAGAGATGTAGGCTAAAGGGTCCTGAGGAGATGACGAGTGGTAGGTGGTGAGTCCTACCCTGCATGTGCCAGCAATCGGGGAGTTGGGCCAGACCCCAAACCAAGACCCTAATTCCTGCTGCCAGCCCCTGGAAACACTTGACCTTGCAGCAAGGAGCCCCAGCGAGGAGACGAAAACCAGTGCTGCATTTGTCTGCAGGGCACTGTCAGCGCATGCATTACATCTCTCAGTACTGAGAAAATGAGTTACCTTGAGTGGATGTGAGCATTCACCGTACATACTACTCATCCTCTCCCCAGCTGCAGCTGCAGGCTAAATAACTGGAAGTGCAGCTAGCAAAATATGCCTCTTTCTCCCTGTTTTTTCTCCCATTCGGTGTGCCCAGGACTGTGGCTGCCTTTTTGTGTGTTGTTTAGCTGGCCACCCTCCAAGCACAGCTCTCCATTTTTCTCTGCATCCTTAAGGACCATACGCTTAGCTCCAGCAAAGGCATTTGATGAGAACTGAGACTTGCAGGCTTCGTTCAGGAGGACACGTTGTACTGGAAACACAGCGATTCACGCAGAAAAACAGTGCCAGTTTTTATCCCATCACACTGGCCCGTCTGGTTAATGATAGTTGGGAAATTTTTATATTGGCTCTTCTTGAAAGTTTTTCTTTTATTATTCTATTACTTCTTTGCCGTATTTCTTTTTGTTTCTGCAAAACCTTTACCAGAGAAGGCTTTGAATTGCCTGAGTCATGTAGCAGCAATGGGGAGCGGCAGCACAGAGCTGCGGGAGCCAAGCATGTAAATTTGTGCCCTGCTTGCATCGCAGGACAAGGGCTACTGGTGGGTCACCCAGCTATCGACGGACTTCCAGGCTGCAGTGCCTAGGGTGGCAAACCACAATGCCAGTCACGTCTCTCCTCCGTGTGCTGCTGGCTGCAGAAAGTGTGTGCCTTAACCTTGACGAGTCCAGCTCTAGTTTTGAGCCTTCTTGAGCCTCCTGAAGTCAGTGTAGCAGATTGCAACAAAATTGTTTATGAAAAGCCTAAACTAGGAAGCACAGACTCGTGGACCCTTTCTCACCTCTGTGAGATGTCTGAGCTTGAGGGCAAGACAGCTTTATGGATGCAACCAAACCATGAGCTGGAGTTGTAAAGCGGGATCATGGAGGGCTTGCTGAAGCTCCTCAAAACTGTGCGGTAGGACTTCCTTCCCCCTAGTCCCAACGCATGTGTATGTGTTTTTCCAGCTCTGTGGGATAACAGGAGGCACCTATCTGGGAACCACCACATCAAGGCTCTTGCTAAATTCCTTTAGGCTTTGTCAATGTGCAGTTTCTTTGTCGTGTCATCCAAAAAAGGGAGGGAGGGCACTACCTGCAGAACCAGTAATGTGATTGCTAGCCCGGCTGCCTCAGTGCTCCCTGAACCCTCTGAAGCATACATGAGCAGTTAATTAGATAACTGGCCCCATGCAGCGTCCCTTGTAAAAGACAGATTGCAGCGTAGCAGCAGACGGGCAAAGGCACGCGCTGCACCACCAGGCCCAGGAACCTGCTTTCATGCATCAGTGCACAGAAGAGCTCAAGAGGGAAATTGAGGATAGACTTATCATCTCTGGGGTCTTCACAAATGCGTAAGAGGTGGTGGAGATCACAGCTCAAAACTGGGGCAGGATGGATATTTTCGGGGGAAAAAAACCCCAAACACATCTTTGTTGCTGTGGAACCCAAGCAATGAACAGCAGCTTGTTACTTGTCTTGCTCCACAGAGGGGATGGTGACACAGTCATCCCCAGAGGAACAACGGGCTAGCAGGCTGTAGCTCGAGGCAAAGGGAAAGAGCCCAGGAGGAGGCATCTGGGAGGTCACAGACCCTACCTCAAAGGGGACTGTGGTTCAGGAGCTGGCAGGGTACCTGAGATGAGGAAAGAGAATGGTAAAGAGGAGATCCGAGAGGACTGAGACCAGGAAAAGGGCATCATAACAAGGCAATAGTGGAGAAGAGGATCGGTTTGACCTGCAGTGGGACTGGGGAAGGCCTTGTGACAGCTGAGTGCAGCCTGGCTTGGCCAGAGCAGGCAACAGAAATGGATGTGGAGACGTAGCAGCATCTAATGGAAAAACACGCAGGGAAACATGGCTATAGCAAGTGCCTGTGAGCAGCAATCACTGCATCTCTTCTTCCTCCTCCTCACCATCCCTCAGTGAGGTGCTCTGTGCCTGGTCCCGCACAACCATCATTGGCTCCATGAGCTGCAGCCCACCACTGAACCCCTCCCCTGTCACTCATCTTCTTCTGCCTTTGCAAAAAGCGCATTGGCAGGACCCCAAATCCTTCTGACTAAGCACCAACCTGCTGCCATGGTGCTCCACACCCAGCCAGCCAGCACACTGAACAGACAGGGCTATTTGCTGCTGTGTGAGGCACTTCTCTAGCCCTGTGGCTGAAGTCCCCCGTACCCTTGGCACAGCTTGTCACCACGTCTGTTTGCACGGTTCACAAACTTGTACACGTTATCACACTGTTGGCGCTTTCACCACCAACTCTTCCTTCAGAACAATAAAAATTGTGTTTTCCTTCCTAATAAAGTTTCTTTACTTCCACTGGCCGTGTGGCGGGGTTGTTTGTACAATGTATTGCAAGTCTTGCTCGTAGACAAGGCACTTGCCCAAGCTTGCAGGTCCCTGTGCTCACGTAGGCTAAGGCCTGAGAATTCACGGGACAATGATGCTGAGAGTTAACGCAGCCAAAGCAAAGTGACAAAATGCTGCCATTCAGTAACCTGCAGTGGGTCGGCACGTCCTGTTGCATTGGCCATTTAGGCACGCAAGCAAATTATACAGAAGACGTGAATAACATGTTTCCGACTACTATCACTGAAGCCAGCACGCAGGATGGGCGGCCCACGTGGTCTTGCAAATCCCTGAACCTCAACATTTCATTTGACCCTTCATTTCTCAAAATGCATGAACCGCTCTTATTCAGCACTGGTACTAAAATAGGGTCAATCTGCAATCCCAATATCCCATAAAATGATTTATTAGCCATGATAACAGAGGAGAAGATCTTCCAAGGAGAAGTGGAAGACTGCTGATATCACCAATGTCTGTATTAGCTATGCTGGCAAACGAGCTTTTTACATTAAAGAAAACAGATGAGAATTCCTGAAAAATTTCAAGCAGTCTGAATGTCTCCAGATCAAGCTCATTTTGCCTTGTTAAATTTACACTAGAGCACAAAGAAAAAATTGCTGTTTCTATAGGTGGTCACTGAGGGACAGTGTGAAGTGCAGCTAGGAGGAAAGGGGATGCCCTGTGGTGCTCCCATGCAGTCCTAACCATCAGTAACCACCACTGCTGATAACCAGTGAGTCTTACAACATGTGGTAGCAGCCGAGTACACAACAATTGCTCACCTGTCCAGCAGTGAGCCTGCATGGATGAAGCTGGACAGCGCTCGTCATTTGTAGCTGGACCTGTGGGTTTCATGGCAGTGGTGGCCACATGCTTCTGAATGGACAACCACACTCTCAGAGTTATGTATGTGCTCTACTGCCACCTCCACTGTTGAACCCAAGAACTGGTCACAGTTCACAGCCTCCCTGACAAACAGCAGAGCCCCTTCTAGCTAAGGTAGGCATTTCTCCACGAAACCTCCTTTGAAAGGTCCTCTGTCCTCTTCCCGTCTCTCAGCTGCAGTTGCTGCTACTGCTACAGCAAGCTGTAGCCAACAGAGGCTGGCAGAGCAGGCATGTGGCTCACCAAGCTGCAGCCAGCCAGAAAAGCAGGTCAAACACATTGGCAGGAGCAACCGCCTGCAGCTAGCAAGCAGCAACATTGCACGTGGAGCTGTCTTGGCCACAGCAACACATCAGGACTTTTCAAAGTCCTTAACAGTCCCTCAGAAGGAGGAGAACATGGGACGACAAATAGGGCTTGCAGAGTTTGACCAGATGTGCAATGTGGACCCTCCTGGCTGTATTCGCTTTCATATCCTATTTGCACTATATGTGAGACTCCATGTGAATTCGGCCTGACTCACCCACGGAAGAAAACCCTACGTAGAGAAGAAGCGATTCAGCGACTGGTTCCATGTGGAAGCAGCAAAAGCCTGGTTTAATTTCCCTCCTCTGCTGTGACTGTTTGCATTGCTTCAATGCCACATGACATACTGTTGCGTTCACGNAGCGATTCAGCTACTGGTTCCATGTGGAAGCAGCAAAAGCCTGGTTTAATTTCCCTCCTCTGCTGTGACTGTTTGCATTGCTTCAATGCCACATGACATACTGTTGCGTTCACGCCATAAGGGTTACCTCAGAAATGCAAGTACCTTCTTTATTTCTTAAAGTAATACAAGTTTGGTGGCAAAGTGCAGGCAGTAGAAGTATCCCAGGTCTGCAGGTGGGCTGGTACTGGGGCACCCACTGGGTTTGCATCCCCTGGGAATATGCTGGGCAGGACAAGCTTAGTTCCACTGCAGTGGCTCTGACCCTCTGGCAAGTTAGCACTCAGCTTACTGAGTAGTGGCACTGGGTTTGTTTACTGATGAACTTGCTAAGATGGGAAATCTGTGTGAAAAGATAGCACGTGGTTAAAGCTGATTTTACTGACATAGTTCAACAGTTACAAGAGTCTCACAGAAGAGCAAAATCCCAGTCTCTTCTTCAGCTTGATCAGTGAATCTGACGGCTGATTTTCATCCAGTTCCTGCTCTTTTTGTCCATCTAACCAACTGTTTTACAGCTGCATAGAGAACTCCTCAAGATGTCCTGACAAAGCCTTTTCCTTCTGTCTTCAGGATTTGCTGGGTCACGGAGACCCTGTCGTGCTGCCCTGGTGTGTGTACGTGACAGCCAGAGGTGCCTCAGAGGGCAGACGACAGGGATGCACCTTGAATGACCCAGCCCCGATCCAGGAGGACTGGACAGCCTGCCTCAGAGCCCGAGCAAAGGCTTGGCTGAGATGCCACGTGCTGGAGCCAGCAGCTGGGCAAGATGCTGCAGAGACAGAGCTCACCCACAGCTCCGTGAGCCGGTGTCACTGTGCGGAAGTGGCACAGACATGCATTGAGTGCCAAGGCAGGCACCCTGGCATGACTCCACATCCTCAGGCTCACCTGCTCCCTCCTACACCAGCGTAGGAAGTTCTCTCCCCAACCCTGCCCTAATTGCTCATTCCTGGCCTCCGGCCATGGTTTGCTGCTCCTGGTGTTGCTGGTACAACAGCAGTACCCGCAGAACTGCACTGTGAAATGAACCGGGTTAAAAACCAATGAGGGCAAACAAGTTTCTGGTTTCTTCTAAAGGGCTGTTTTAAACCTCAGTCATGTTAGCAGCTCATTTATGGTTGCTTCAACTCAGGGAGCAGGGGAGGACAGCACAACGGGACAGGGGTGGGGACAGGATGGGTGGGAACATCTTCCGTTGGCTTTGCTGCCAAAGCTGGCAAAGCAACATCCCTACATCTCAACCTCGCTAGGAGCTCGGTTTACTCTTCCCAGTTTCCCATCACTTTGCTATCAAATTCCTACATTGCTTGAAGGAGTTGCATCTCCCTTTGGGGAGTAAATGGTTCGAGTAGTTTGGCATTTATTCTGTCACGGCATATGTGGGACTATCATAAACATTAACAGGAATGACCCATCNCTACATCTCAACCTCACTAGGAGCTCGGTTTACTCTTCCCAGTTTCCCATCACTTTGCTATCAAATTCCTACATTGCTTGAAGGAGTTGCATCTCCCTTTGGGGAGTAAATGGTTCGAGTAGTTTGGCATTTATTCTGTCACGGCATATGTGGGACTATCATAAACATTAACAGGAATGACCCATCCATCCAGCAGAGAACAATCTGCCTGATGGCTAAATAAGAAAACTGTGTACGTTAAACTGCAGGCAGCCAGTCAGCTTCGTGATGTAGTTTTCCCTTTGATAAAATCGAGACTCATTTCAAAACAGGAAATTAATTTTCCCTCTTTTTATTCAACGGGTGCCGTAAATCCAAACCTTCCCCTTGACAACCCATAGAGGTCTGCGCTGCAAGTGATGCGTTTATAGGAGCGGACGTGCCATAGATGCCTTAACATAACACCAGCTTCTGGCTTCCTTGGGCTGACAGCTTCTGAGGTGACAGGTAGCCTCAGACAACATTTGTCTCAGCTCACACCCTATGCCAACCCATGAACAGCTTTTACAGGCTGAACTTAAGCATTCGAAGTTTCTCCACTGGAAAGCAGGAGAGCGAGGTGATTTGAAAGAAGGGTGAAAAATTGAGGTGGACGATAGGTACCTGATTTGTAGAGGTATGAATTACTGCCGGATCTTTAGCTGTTCTTAAGAAGACAGTAAAATCTGGGTTCGTTTCATCAGAAAACTCAGGTCGGTTCTACTTAAGCTCATGCTATTCTTTCAATAATTAAAGTTTGTCTACAAATGTGCATAAATAAGGGTAGAAGTTCTCTGCTACGCATTTTAATAAATGAAATGGAAATACAACTAGAGAAAATGGGGACTAGGGAAAAGAGTCACTGGGGATCATGCAGCAGCAAGGCTTGGGACTATCATTTGAACTGCTGCCTTCTCCATTACACGCTCGGCTCTTCAGTAGATGTAGCGCAGTTGCTGTTTTTCAGTATTTAGAGTGCAGAAACCCCTGCACTGCCAAAACAGACTTTGAAGAATGTGTGTAACAGGCAGCCCCTGTGTGAGCAGCAGCAGTAGCAGACGATAGCACCTGGATGGCGTGCACACTTTTGGAGACAGTCTAGCTCAGGCAGGGGCTTTGTTTCGCATTTGGCCATTCATTTCTCTTCAGCTCTGCTCTCTCAGTTGTGCCAGTGAGAATTTTTGTCAGGGGCCATGACAAGGAGGACTGGAGACCTGATTTGTGTTAAAAACAACCTTCCATACAGATGAGGTTATTTCTAACCCAGGCTGGCTCTCCAGGCTGGTTCACCTTTTAGCCCCAAATCAGGAGCTGATGAAGCAACAAGGGGATGTTTCCAAGGGACAATGAATAGCAAAGGAAGAAGCCACTGCTGAAAGAAACATGAGTAAAATGACTGCCCAAGATGACGATGTGTCAGTTCTCCTGTATGTGCTTCACGGGTGTCTGTTTATGGACGAGGATGTTTGGTCCAAGATGCAGCTAACCCTGAAGTGCTGGTTGTGGTAACGCGTGAACAGCAACAAGTGTTCCAGTACCGTGTTAAATAATGAATACTGAGATATCATTAAAAGTGCAAGAACAGAATTGAAGCTCCTTACAGTTGTCTCAAGGTCACAAGAGGACCTGGAGAAATCAGGACAAAGTGTGTTTCCCTCCCTACAAATTCCCACATTGCTGTTCCTGTTATTCCCACCGGATAAGCTCTTCTCCTGCTGCTGGCCACCGGGCAGCTCTCGGCTGCTAAAAACAAATAAATGAGGCCAAATGTGTGGGACCTATGTCTGGGTTAGAGTGATCCCCTCAGCCCCAGCAGCTCCCCTGGAGCCAGGGGACAAGTCTGAGGTGGAGGGGAGCAAGACCCAGCTTCCCTGACCCCCTCCTACCCCACTCGCAAACCTGGGGGAGCTCAGGCTTCTCCCCAAGAGCAGCAGCTCAACTCTGGTTAACTGCAAACGTACCAGGCTCACGCAAAAGCGCAGGCAAACCACAAGCCAAAGGCGTATCATCTTTGATATTTTGTTTAAACAACAGTTTCCCGTATAAGCCATGCATGCTACAGCTGTATATGCTACAGCCCGATAATTAACAGCTTGTTGATTATGTCTGGGATGAATAATAATTACATTGTGTTCTGTCTTCTCCTCTCTCCATCCCAAATAAGGAGGTATTGTGAGTGCCTTTAAGGGCTGTCGCTAGCTCCTAACATGGGCCATCTCCAGTACAGGTTACACCAAAAGGGGATAAAAATCCACCATGAGCGGTCCTGTCTCTGGTCCCTCGCCTCCACCCATCTTTGCAGCTTCTGATCTCCCATGGGGCAAGGAGCTGGAGCGTAACTTCTTCCCTCTTTCCCCAAATGCTGGCTGCTCTTGGGGGAGTGACGAGAGAAGCCCGAGGCAGGGTGGTCCCGCAGGGGCAAAGCTGCTGCCGCGCTGCACTGCGAAGCCAGGGGAACAGAGGAACTGGAGCTCTGCAACAACTTGTATTAATATACAACCTGGTTTCTTTGGTGTTTTCCTGAAAACGTCATGTCAAACACTATCTCTTCTATCATCACTTTTGGAATCAAATATTTCTCCTGGAAAGCACTTTTCAGCCCAGCATCAGGATGAGAAATCTCACCCACAAAGCAGAAGCTTGTTAGAGCTTCAGATTGTGAGATGTGGCTGTACTTAACACAAGTAACAGGCAGCGTTCATGAAAAACCTTAAAATGGGAGCAGGGTTGAGCTGAGAACATAAATACTCTGCTGCTTAAAGAGCACTAGCCTGGCACAGACTCATCCTGGCTTCTGCGGCTGCCCCGTCTGATCTGAAGAGATGAAGAGGGAACATCCGATTAAGAAAGAACGGGGGTTTGGCTGGTGGACGCACTGGCTATAAGACAGCTTCACAGATATTGCTCCTGTTCCCAGAGGGAGGAGCAGGAGCTCAGGGCTGCAGATGGCTTTGGGCAGTTTGCAAATGCAAGGGATCATTTTTTACTTTTCACTTGTAGCCAAGTCAGCTGCTGTATTAAAAAATGACCACAGGCAAAATCAGTGCTGGACACGGTCACAATATGGGGAGGAGAAACCATGCAGTAGTGCATCTGCTCCCCTGGCACACAGCCCAGCACATTAACCAGCAGTGCTGGGGAAGAGGAGGGGAGGGGAGAAAGAGATGCAGCCTCTGGAGCCTCCCCCGGTCTGGTGGCGAGCCTTTCTTGGACAAAATCTTCCCTTGTCGGGTGAGTTTGTTCATCCGTGTGCAGCACACTCTTAAGACATATCGTTTAAGCAGTTTCCTGAACAGGGCCAATTACGAGCTTATCTTTATAGGCTTTTGTCCCAATCTCTTGCCTGGGACCAGCGAAGGAGCAGGGTATAAGATGCTTGAGGGAGCACGTTGGGGGATGCAGTTACCAGGCTTGCCTGGTACAGGGAGGCAGCCAAGCGGGGCTGTGAGGACTCTCTGGGAGCTTCCCCGAGGATGCTCGGGGTTGGAGGCCAGAGCAGCAGGACCCAACTCTTCTTCTGAGTAACAACTTTTCTTTGCCGCGGGGAAGCAGATCCCACCGTGCTGCCTTACCCTGCTCGCCCTACCGATTGCTGGAAACCGCAGCAAGGGGAATCCCAAAGGCAATGCTTTTGGATCAGAAACCTCCTGACCCCCACCAGCCCCTTGCTAGAGCTGTGCAAGCTCCACACATGCCAGCAGTCCCCGGGGGACGTTAATTGTAGTATGAATTGGGGTCTTGCAGTCTAAGCGCTCAGGGGACTATTTCTTTGTCTGGATTTCTCTGCTGCCGCCACAGAGGGGTACTGATCTCTGCCTGGGAGCCCTGTGTGCAGTCACCGTGTCAATATTTAATCACAGTAATTAGTAACAGGCTGAATGGCTCATGAGTTCACAGCTCTGCATTTACCTTGTTCACCTCACCTGTCTTTTGGGCACATAAGAGAGATGTCTACGGCAGAGAGAAGCAAAGGCTCATGTAAGTGTAGCTGCCCCATTTTTTTGGTAAATGTTTTATTTATAGGCTTTCACAAATCAATCTTCCTTTTGCTCTGGTGACACACGACTCGCTAAATCTACGGAGAGAGGAACTGCTTTCCACGTCAAAAAAATTATTTTTGTACCTAACCCACGGGCAGCTGCCCTTTGCTACCAGTGTTTAAAGGCTTTTAAATACCACGGACTTGGGGCAGTGCAGAAAGCAGCCGTTTTCCCTGAAAACGGGAGTAAGGCAAGACCCTGCATGCCTCGTGTAACTCTATCCCCGCACTACGGCAGAGCAGAACATGCATCCAGTTATGTCGATCAATGCCCTGCACGTCTCCCAAAGGCATCCATTACCAGGAGCGGGTCCTCTCCGTTTTAAGGCACAAGGCTCAGCCAGCAGACTGGGGCTAGCAGCTTCTGAAATCTTTAGGAATTTCTGTTCAGGAGAGTAATAAATTAAGCTCTCCTTGGGGACATCATAAATCAGATCCAAGGCCTCCTGCTTTGAACAGCTTTCCAACAAGGAAGAAGGAGTCTCACTTGTGGTGTACATGAGCTAAGGCTCCAGGATATACTGATTGCTTGGCTCTGGAAGTTCTAGTTAATAGGTGTAGTAAAACGAAAGCCAAATGCAGAGAGTTGTAAAGGGAACGGGCAATAAAATGTCAGATAAAACTTAACATTGATAAATGTTTCTGGAACTCTTTTTTCTGTGAAAGTGCAGAGGGGGATACCAAAGGTCTGTAAAGTCATGAGTGATGTGAATGTGGAGAACGGGAAAAAGGTTTTCACTTTCTCCTCCGATACAGGAGGTAAGGGCCATTAAACAAAACTAGCAGGAGGCAGGTTCAAATAAGTGAAAGGTGTCTCTTCACCCAAAACGTACTCAAGGGGTGGAATATGTTGCTTAACACAGGAGGATGTGAGCGCCCAAAGTTTAGCTCAGCTAGGCAAATCTGTAGCAGAACAGATTTCTAGGGGGACCAAAAACGGCTGTAGTGCCCTCTCATTCTCTTTTTAGCCCAGTCTCTTTTTAGTGGCAGAGGAGCAGCTGCATGCAGCTGTCAGAACAGGAGCTGCATTCAATCCCGAACTGGAGAGACCTGTCATCCAGGGAACCGAAATTCGCTGTTCACGTAACGAAACAGTGACAGACTCACAACATACATCACCACATATTGAAGCCTCTGTTGCCAGCACTTACTGCAGAACAGAAGATAGTTACTGGGCCAACGCCCCCTCCTCATCAATCCTCACCCTGTCCCATATCTCCAGCAGGGCACTGATCGCACCACATTGGGTGTCTAGGATATAAGAGGGTTTGATAGGAGATAAACGTTTGAGTTGGACACACCGCTCACTAGTCTCAGCTCTCCCCAGAAACATGGATCAGTAGGCAATGTATTGATAACAGTGCTCCAAGACACATGGTAAACTGTGCTCCTGCTTTTTTTAAGTGCAAATACTGCTAAACATTGCAAATAAGCCTCTCTCCTGCCCCTGTCCAAAGACGCTGGCCCATGGGAACACAGACTGGGAGAAGATCTACGGCACTGTGGTGTAGCAAAGGGGGCAGCAAGGCAGGAGCTATCCATCAGGGCCCGGTGTGAAGGGAACCAGCTACTTGGCTGTCTCCCCTTGCACGTCTGTATTGAGCTGTCGTCTTTGTGATGCCCCATGAGATCCACCTACCACCAGAGCACTGGCCTGCCCACTGTCTCGCACCATGCAGAAGATACTCAAGAAGACATCATTATCACTTTTCTCTAATGCCCGTGTGCACGCTCTAGTGCTTATGCATTAACTACAGTCATGTAAATACCTATGTATGTATTTTAATATAAACAGCTATTTTGGGTCTGCTATTTTCCAAAGAGGTCAGGATTTGGAAAGGGACTTTTTTTCCCAGAGGAGGCAATTAGGTAGTCTACCTATTTTAATAAGGGCTGTATCCTGCTCTGCCAGTGATCAGTGAGAACGACTGCCACAACAGCCGAGTGGTGCAGACAGCGAGCATTTGGCTTAATCATTTTTCGACAGGACCTGGTCTCTGTGGAACATTCATAAATAATTAACCCTGCTGGGGATGTGGGAGCCGGCTCATCACTGCAGACCCGTGACAAAACAGACAACAAAACCCCAACCAAATCCTAAATCCTTTCTAATCAGTGCGTGTGAAGCTTCCTACTAAACCAAGCTCAGAACGGAGCTTCTTGTTCGTGCTGCAGAGGAGAGGGTAAGGCATTAGCAGCCCTGGGGGCTCATCAGTGACAAGGAGAGGGAGGGGGAAATGTCTAGAGCCCCAGTGAGCGCGGATGGCAGGAGACGTGAATAGGGAGCTTCACTCGGAGCGCGACAGCTGCAAGGCTCCACGTTCCCTCCGCTCCCGACAGCAGAACCTCCTGGAGCTTTTGTTTCTCTGCAGCCAAGATGACAGCCTTGTGCATCTTTTCACTGGGGTACGCCTTCCTTCCAGACGCAGGTGCTGTGCACATGAGATCAAGCATTGTCAGAGCCTGCCAAACAATAGGGCATTAAGGGAAAATAAAATGTTGCTTTCTTCAAACCCAGACTTTCTCATTTCCAAGAGATCTGGCTTTCAATGAGAGCAGCTTACCTGACTGGACCGCTCCTTGCTGCATAAAGGCAGAATGAAATAGTCAGGAAATATGCCTTGTGTTGGCAACGATTAGAAAAAAAAGCTGCCTTCTTAATGCAAATGGAAATTGGTAACAACACGCTCAGTGCATTCTGGGTCCTGCTTTCTCACCCCCATCCTGCCACCCTTGCATGCGTCAGCAACCTTTGTGCGCGTCAACCCTGCGCTGGCGCTGTCATCACATTGCTGTGACCTCTCCGAGTTCAGCGCCGTGCCTCCCGACCTAATGCTGTGTCAGTGAGAGATGGAGGGGGCTTGCGCTCAGCCACGCATCTTGTGACAGCGCAGCAGAGACATGCGAGTCAGGGCTGACATACCTCTACGGCATGGCACTGTTCGCTTTGCCAGCTGGTTTCAGTTCCCAATCCCACTCCAGCATGGCAGAAAATCGCCCATGGAGGACTCCAGGTGCGTATCTGAGTGAGCCAAGGTCTTGATTTAGTGTGACGTTGTACAGTCTTGATCCTTGCGGACTTCTTAAGGCTGCAAATGCGGGGATAGCTGCTTTGGCTTTGTCTGGCGCAAACAGTGAAAGCTCCAGGTTGGGCTAGGATGCAGGAGGGTGGTTTGGGAACTGGCTACAACTCTGACAAAAAGAACTCCTACAAACAGCCTGCGGGCTTTCCTCTGAGCTCCTGCCACTTGCATTCCTGTGTCCTTTCCCTGCTTTTCACACAGTTGACTAGAAGCAACCTCCTTTTGCTTGTTCCCACCCCTGCCTCTGATCCGGAGGGGGACTGCACAAGCCGTTTTACTTCTGTAGCTCTTGGTCTTCCCACCCACCAGAAGCTCTACAGAAAGACCTAACGGTGACGGTTCCCAATTTAGCCTGCACGGATGACACCATGCTGCGGGGAAAAAAGGGAGACACTTGATTCCCACAGGTAAGTGAGTGGCATACGTTAGACACCGAGCACCACAGAGCTGCTGGAGTCCTGTATTTGGCATCTAATAGCACACCAAAAAAAAATAGGTTGATACATTTCAGTAGTTCAGGGGAAAGCAATGACGCAGGAGGGGAGGGATGTCTAGACATGACCACTGGTGAGAAAAGACTGTACAAACGGACAGTGCTCAGTGGGATGAGAAAGGAAAACAGAAGATTGAGAAGAATGAGGACTCAAACATGCTGCTGCTGATGTGCAGGGAATAGTCTTTCCACCACAGGCAGGACAAGGAGAAGTGAACTTAAACTGCAGCAAGGGAAACTTAGACCAGAAAGTTAAGTTTCCTAACTCTAGGCATTGTGAGACACTGGAGGAGATTGCCTGGGGTGCTTATTGAATCTCTGTTGCTTCAGTTCTAAGAGCAGACTAGGAAAGTGCCTGTCAAAAATGGTTTACATCTAATTGATTCTGCCTTGGAGCAGAAGGATTGACTAGATGGCTACTAAAGGCCTGAGGCAGTCCTATTTCCTGAGGTGCTTTTAGATATGCTAATGATCTAAACAGTTCGTAAGAACTAGGTATTAGTTTTTAATACCTAGCATACCTGGCATGTTTGGCATGCTCTTAACCATGGTCTGGCTGCAAAGGGAAACTTCTCTTTCAGTCAGCTAGCAATGTCCCAAGCAAATTATCTATATTAAAGATGCCATTCAAGGCACATATTTTTAAGAGCAGCATATTCATCAGGTGGCCAGACAGCCAGCTTCAGGACATGGAGCACATGAAATCCCTGGCTCACACATTTAGGAAACCTGTGTCCCCATGTCCGTCTTAAGTTAGCAAAGTTATGTGATTAATGACACTAGCAGCCTTGATTGGACTTGAGCAGGGTTGGTAGAGCTCATATGAGCAGGTAAGGAAGGTGTCAGGTCACAGGGGTCAGGAATCCCCAGCACAGGCTGGAACAAGCACCAGGGACACGCCATTCTGGGGATTTCCAGTTACTTTCCAGTACAGTGTAAGCTAGCCTGGCTTGGCCTACTCTACTGTACTTACCAGAAATACACAGGTCCAGATGAGGTAATGTGCTAAAATCCACCGCTCAGCTGACACCCATGGAAAAATGGAGAACAAAAAGATACTTGCCTTTCAGGGACGGAGCATACCACAAGCTGAGACGGCGTGCCCACCTGTGGGTGACAGGTAAGCCTCCATTCGGAGTGGTTTTACAGCAGCTGTCAACCAGTTCTTGATGCAATCTGCAAAAAATAACAGGTTTCCATTAACGCCTGCGGTGCTGGACTTGGGGTCTCTGCAGAGGAAAGCCTGCTAGGAAAACCTTGTCACTACATAGGTTCTTCCCCCACCCTCTCCTGTTAACGCACATCCTTCATAGGTCTTAATAATGCCCACTTCACATCGCTTCCCCAGACTGTTTCAACTCCAGCACCACCTACAAGATGCGGAGAGGAAGGTAGGAAGCTGGGGCAACGCTGCCGAGGGTCACAGCGCAGGCCGAGGGGCAGAGCCAGCAGGCTATGCATTGGTCATGGGTAAAACTCCCATTTTGTCCATTGATTTGCCTGCTCTGCTAAAAACCATCTCTAAGCACAGTCCTGCCCAGCTACTGACCACTTGGGAACAACCTGTGCTGTCTACCTGCCTCAGCATATCAGATATGCCAGGGACTCCCACCAGCTGTGGCCAGCTAAGTCCTTGCAGGTCAGTCAGGTCCGGAGGGTGGCCATGAAGCAAGGAGGACCTGGCCACAAAGACCAGCGCTTCAGTCCATATTCCTCGTGTGCTACTCTGCCTGCTGCCAGCTGAAGGCTAGGGTGCTTATTCAAGTCACTCCTGTGGAGAAAAGCATTGGAGAAGGCTAAAAAAGCAGGTGGTTTGCTGCAGATTACTACTCCTTGTGAAACGATTCCAAGGGCGGACCTGTAGGCTTAGTGTGCCTGAGCCAGACGGGCTACTGAGATCCAAGGAAGAGATGGCCAGGCCTTCTCCTGAGCAGCAGTCACATGCATCCCTCAGGCAGGCTGAAGCACAGCACAGCTGGTCTATGATCCTCCTCTTCCCAGCCACATCTCCTGGAGACCCCATCAGAAAGCTGCAAGAGCGTCAAATACACGCGGGGCGCTGCAAAGCCAGCCATCTGCTTGCGAGGCCAGCCCGCTCCCCCCGCGTGTGTGGGCCCTGCAGGAGTGCGAGGCAGAGCAGCACACACAACTGCAGGGGGAATTATCTCCCACACTGGCGATGCAGAACGGAGAAAACTGTATCTCCAAACTCATGCGGCAAGTAGGACGGCGCTGAGCTCTGCCTTAAGTCTCCTTTTGTTGGGAGAGCCCTGGCGGTACGGATCAGAGATTCTGTGGCAACCCAATTTAAATATGAAAACGTACAGAGTTAAGTATGAAAATTAATACACAATTTCAGAGCCCTCCGTACTGGTCTGTGGCTCGCTTCTGACCGGCTTATGCTAAGAAGCAATTAACTCTGAAAATGACCCTATTGGACCAAGAAAGCGAGGCAAAATTTCCTGTCTGACAGCCATTTCAGGCAATTTAAATTATTTTACTTTTTCAATGTATTCCATTTTTCATCTGCTATTATTGTGGTTTTCCGCAAAACAGTGCGCAGCCTTGAAGTTCCCAGGCTTTGGGGATTTTGGAAGGATATGGATGAACTCATTAGCAGGACCAAAATGATTACTGAATGAAATAATTTGCATACATATTTAAATGGCTACTTTTAGGTTGAGGAGCTCTTCTTTCACTAAAAGGAGAAGAGTTTCCTTTCGAAGTTACTGCTTGAAACTGCCTCGTGCTCCAGAAAACAACTTGCTGGCAATTCACGTTGAGTTTTCTTCACGTGATGATGTCTAGTTTGAAAACAACAGAGGTGAAACTTCACCAAATGCCTTGTTCCCGCTCACACTGACTCCTGAGCTTTTCTCTTCCTGACATTTTTAGCTTCTTGGTCTCAGTTTCCACATCCCAGTTTTTCATCACGGTACAGAGGCTTTGGTGGTTGCCAGCCAAGCGTGGAGATAAGGTAAGTGTAAACCTTTGGTAAAGTAAAGGAGACAGATGCATTAGTTGCCTTCCAGAATGGAAAATTACCAAGGGTGTGTCNGTTTCCACATCCCAGTTTTTCAGCAAGGTACAGAGGCTTTGGTGGTTGCCAGCCAAGCGTGGAAATAAGGTAAGTGTAAACCTTTGGTAAAGTAAAGGAGACAGATGCATTAGTTGCCTTCCAGAATGGAAAATTACCAAGGGTGTGTCTGTTTGATCCAGCTCAGCACCACGCTGTTTTGCACCAAGGAGGGGCAACATCTGTACTGGCACTCAAGGCCGGCTCACCAGTTTATTGTGTAAAGGACGGAAATAATAGAAAAGGCGACAGCAATCTTATGCCCCTTCTGCTGCTGAGAGCCCTGGCTGCTGCAGCACAGAACGAGCTCCTCTGCCTTGATGAGGGCACACTGGGATGAGCCCCTCTGAGCAGCTCTGAGTTCACTAGAGCTCTTACAGAGTGATGCTCACCATACAGATTCACCAGCTGCTGATAGAAATTGGGTCCAGCATGTGGACTTAGCTTTGGGGAATCCCTTGGATAATATGCTTCCGTGCCCTTATCTCATTGATAAAATCACAGTTCCCGAATGGGTGTAGTATTTCCAGTGGATAAGACAATGTACAATGCGTATACTTATGCCCATTGAATACACATAGATAGATCAACTATGCATTGAGTATGTGTGCATTGGTTATATTATTGATGAGATACACCACGATTAATTAGGAAAGGCGCAGCAGCCGTGATATGGAGGCATATACCTGGGTAGCCACAGTTCTGCATGTCGCTGGCTGGTGAGCAGTCATAGGTTGCTCAGCCTACGTGCAAAGGCAGCAAACATGCAGATTGCTCCTCATACAATAACTGTACTCCTCATATAATAATTTCTGGGTCCCCCATGACACACACAGAAACAGCTAAGCAAGTGGTCTGTTCTCCACGTGAAACTGAATAAAGTCACGGAAAAATAAAAATACAACACCACCCCTCATAAAGCTCCACACACTCAAGGGCGTTGGGATCAGGCAGCTCTGTTGAACTGAAGGGCCTTTTGTGCCACTTCATGTATACATTTGAACTGCGCCCCCGTGAATTGCTGACTCGTCCTTTAGGCACGAGATAGACGAATGGGATTCCAATAGCAGAGCTAATGCCCGAGTCTCACTTTGCCTTCTTTGTGTGCTTGTGTCTCTGCATTATCAGAATGTCTTCCATGAAGCTTTATTGTCACTGGTAATGAAGAATTAAGAGGCAAAAGTTTCTATTCAAGGATACTGGATACTGGAAAATCAAATGGAAGACTCCAGGGCGGAAGGGCTAATTAAAAAAAAAAAATCCTTCTTTACTATGAAAACCTTTGCGGGGAGATAAAATCTGAAGGGAGGTGCATGCTTGAATAATAAGGCCTTAATGGGTTTGGGTCCATGTCTAATACAAAGCATTGATTTTGTCTGCTTGACGAAGTTAGTTACTCGATCAGAAAAATCTAATTTAAAGGGACACTGCCCACTAAGATCACTCTGTTGGAGAAGTCTGTATTGCTGTCATAAGTAATTACTAATTTTCTTGAAAAATAAAAGAGACTAGAGTGAAAAAAAATCCTTTGAGTAATCACGTTATTTCATACAGCTAGCAGAATCAGTGGTATGTCTTCGCTTCTCTCTTTGCTGTGCCCACTCCCTGCATGCTTTCTTTGGTCTCCCAGCGGCTCGTTGGGAGTAGAAGGCAGCCGGAAAAGTATAATTTAAAAAATAATGGGAAGACGTGACTGTAAAACAGCAGTAAAAGACAGAAGCTGGCTAGATAGAAGCCAGGGACAGGAGGCATTTCCATAAGGTATTTTAAACACTTTATCTGAAACCGGTCTACTTCCAGTTTGAGAGTGGCCACTTAAGTAGGTGAGAATTAGACACATCATTCTCAGGGCAAATCTATTGTTTTATTTAGAAATGACAGATCAGGAGTGAGACTGACACACCTCAAGATACTAAGAATAGTGCTCGACTCATCTAACTTTCGACAATATAAACGTCTTTATCTGAGCTTGCGATTTGAACTTCCTTTGTAGTCATTGGGAAGAGCGTGAGTCACCTTATCCCAATGCAGACATCTAAAAGGGGGCAGATGACTCCTGCCTGATGATAAGAGCCAGCGTCAGATGGAGACATTCGATGTCACCTGAGATGAGTCCCACCTTGACTGCCAGAATACTGTAAGATGCAAAATATAAAGTTAGACAAAGAACAACACATGCAGACTGCTCAGCACCCGTACGATGCCCTAATTGCTGACTTGATGAGAAATCTTGTGCCTGGTTGCTTTCTCACATCGATGTACACCAGCCAGAGAAGAAAGACACCATTGATTCAGGACTGTCCTGGTACGCTTCCACCCCACAGGAACGACAGCCCAGATCAGCTTAGCGGATGCAAGGTTGTGGGTTAAACCCTGTGGCCGAGGTTATGGGGTCGTTCAGACCGGGTGGCTGTAGCGGACAATTTTAGTCTGAGCATCTGTGAGAACCATGCCAGTGGACACAGCAATACCTGGTGTAGGAACATGAATGCCAGCAAAGCAGCAGGTTTTTGGTGTTAGACAGAACCAGGTAGTCATCCCCTTTTTCAAACCCCCTGTTTTCAGTCATCTTGCCTTGTCCTTTCAGATTGTGACAATCAGTGACAGTGGCCACTGGTTCATCCACAGCTGGTGAGATCCGACTGCAAGGGTCACTGAAGAGATCATCCAGAAACTCCTATTTGTTGGTGACTGTAGTACCGTCGTATGCTTAGGAGGCAACGTTTGCAGCGTCACGCAGGAGCTCAGCCTTACCATTAGTATCTAAAAAGCGGGTTTTCCCCCACGCCAGTGTTACAATCTCCCTGAGAGGCCAGCTAAATAGCGGTTGGCAAGCTTATCAATCTTGGTACCATTCCTTCAAATCAGCAGTAATTGCTGCATTTCAAAAGCAAATCTGTCATCTAGTCATCTACAAAGATGTCTTTGGAACGAATGAAGGATTCAAGACTCAGCCAAAATGACTGCGTGTCTGACGCTTGTTATTTCTGCTCTCCCTGGATGGTAATCTTGGGCACTGTAGAGTTGCCTAACTCAGCTTCTGCAAATGCTGCCTGTACTGGATTCTGGGTATGTGCTGCACAGACGTGTCATTAACACTGAGACTGTGTCTTGCAACAGTTTCCTCAGCATTACAAACTGATTATTAAGATTTCAGCAGTGCATTCAGTGAGGATGGGTGACTGGGTTTGTGAGCAGTACTTTCACAGCTAGTTAAGCTTGGGGCAAAGAACAGCTATGGCCAAGACAGTGCTTTCAGGATACCCTGAAATCATCCCGCAGAGCCAGTCAAAATTAGTAACTGGCAGGACAAAACTTTGGACACCGGTGTTTAGAGACAAATCTGTGACCACAGCTTTTGAAGCCAGCCTGGAGGGCAGAAGAAAGGAGAGGGCGCTTAAAGAGAATCAGTTACCCACTTCTGCAGACATCTAAAATTCACTTGCTCTTCTTGTAGCTGTGCACATTCCTCATAGAATGGCGTGTTCTCATGTGACTGCACAAAGAGCTGGTGCATTGGCTAAAATTAGCTACCACACATCTAGGAAATAGGCAGTATAACAACACCCATTAGTCATAATAATACTTGTCATACTTCCCTTAGTTTCTGAAACAAAACCAGTTTAACCATTCAAACATCACAGAGAAATTCTGCTGTTAGGTCTCGCCATCGTTACAAAACAGAACCTGGTGCTGAAACTCACTGCAAGTGTTGTGTCAGGTAAGCACACTGCTCTATGAGCAGCACTAAAAATAGATATTGAATTCCTACAGATTTGTGTCCTATTTCCTCTCATCTGCCTCCAGCTATGCCCTCCACAGCACTCCCAGCTTCCACCTAGGTCATCTGATAAAGTAACAACATCTACCATGCTGTTCCTTCTGAGTCCGTGCACTGAAGGAAACTAGGATTACGCAGATGTGATCTCTAAATCACTGTTTATCCGTAGCAGGTTGATATTTCACCAGCGTGGAAGAAGGGCAGGACAAAGGGAAGGGTCATAGCATGCGATTTTGCACTCCTGCAGAACATGATATGGTAAAATGTAACACTGCAGACACAAAGGCTTTGCCTCAGAGACCAGAGGAGGACTTGTGCGTCAAACTGTCATTTATTTATATCATTAACAAGTGTTTTGAAATCCTCTCATTTAAAACCACTTTGGCATATTTGTTTTCTCTCGCTCAGGCTTGTTGGTGATGTTTAGTTTTGAACCCAATTCTCAGTTTGCTCCATCCCTGGCAATTACAGAGTCCCACCTGCGTGCCAGCATCCCCACCTGCTACAGACAAAAGGGTTAGAGATCTCACTCTCCAAGTCCTACATCGCTTCATTTCGGGGGCCGTCAATTTTTATGAGCACTCACAGATTGTTTGGATCGGTTTTCTTAACTACGCAAGCTCTCAAATAGCGATATTATTATTTATATCCATCAAGTCTCTCATTAATCCAAATCCTGCCCTCCCACAAAAAAATATATCATGACTCCTAAGGGAGGAGGTTACTTCTGAGTCACTGGCAGAACAGCTTGTTCTCTGGTCTCATTGGGCTCCCCAGTGTATCTGGCCTTTATCTCTCCCTCTTTCTGGTTTTATGAGTCCTCTCTTGGATTGCAGTCATCATCCACTGGAGTTCTGCAAGGTGGCAAGAAACAAACAGGAAAGTTCGGGTGTTTTTCTTAGAGCTGCCAACTGGTATCAGTGTTGAATAAATGATCTGGTGCTCGTTCACACCACCAGGTATCATTGAACATGAGTTTGGGGCATGTTTCAGCAAAGAAACCTAAAAACTAGGGTTCTGTCCTTATTTTTGTAATGTGAAGGCTATTGGTCAGAAGTTGTAACATGGCACGATAACTTGGCTAGCCATTCGATGGCCTAGCTAATGAGGAAAGATGATCTCAGTCTGTTTATGAGAAGCAAAATCCTTCCAGCAGCGTCCAGATGGCAAAACAAGTTGGTGTGTGGTAGCATCTCACTTCCAAATGGCTGGGTGAAATCCTGTGTGAGAAACAGCTAAGTTGGGCCCAAGTCCTGGAAATCCTCCCACATGTGCTATGCTATCAACATATGGGGAGTGCTGTTTGAGTCAAGAGCGCAGCTTTGGCCTCTCCTTCAAATGCAATAGCCAGGCTTGTGATTGCCTACAAAGGCAAGTTACGTTCAAAAGCTTTTTGCTGCTGGAATAGGAGGACCATGGTGGGCCATTGCAGTTGTGGTGTAGGCAGAGAGGTGTGAAGACTTGCCATTCTCTTGTGACAGCGATGAGTGTCTCTAAGGAACATCAGAGTTGCTCTCCCCCCTTAGATGAAGGCAAAGAGCATGCCTGACTAGAAGTGTTAGCATCACCGCTCATTTTCTGGCGAGCAGGACATCATTGACTCATCATGACACTGGGAACAGTGAGGTTGGGTTTATAGTTTTTGCTTGTTTGCTTTATTTTTTAAGTTGAGAGAACTTAATGAGATAAAGTACCCCCTGAAAAAAGCTAATTGGATTTGAATAGCTTAATTAATGGAGATAGTCACCTACAGAAAACCATTTTTTCCAAACAATGTGGATTTGCAGTCTATAAAGAGTCAAAATCAGCACATGCTTTGTGATACAGTGCTCAGGTATCGGTTAACCATAACATTATTAATGGTTGACAAGGAAATAGGCATAGTTCTTCTGTTAAGGGTTCTATTGTTCAGGTAGGCTATACGTACATTCGAATGTCATGAGCCATACAGCAAAATACCTACCGCTAAGAACAGGGGAACTTCCCAGGTTTTCTTTTTTTTTTGTTTCAAAAAAATATAGCCTGGTCATAACACACATAAAATATGTCATAAAATATGAGAAAACGTTGAACAATCAACTGACATCAACTTTGTGGTTGAAGTGCTGGTCTTCATCTGAAGTGGAAGTATTTCTTATTTAACTTGCAGAAATTATTCTTGCAATTACTGGTGATATTGATTAAACTGATGAATTTACAGTTGTAGCATTCGTGGTCACAGTTTAACAGCAGTGAAAGGAAAACTGTTGTGCCACATTCCTGCTGCCTGTTGGAACAGGAATAAGATATCGTCTCATGGCAGTGGAGGCATGGTTGTTCTCTAAACTGTCACCTCCCATAGCCTCCAGGAATTACTGGAACCAGGTAATGCTTAGCTGACCGTAAATTTGATAAAAGTCTTTTTCAGAATATCCAGGGGATTCACAGAGCAGTAGCAGAATTTCCCCTCCCTCGGACTCCACGGGGAAGAGGTATCAGAAAAGAAAGACTGCTGCATTAGGCAGGGGGGACACACCACTCACTTGGGAGGGGCTTGAGAGATGCAGAGAGAAAAATCTTAAGATAAATGTTAATGGAAAGCTATGGGCTTTCCAGGATTTCCTTTCAGCCTGCTGCTTATCCTCAAGTGTTCCTTGCCAGACTGGTACCGCGATGGACCAAGGGGCAGAGTTAAGGTTATAACGCTGACATTTATGGTGCTCAGTCGTGATACCGTCTACCGTTTTCTTAATGTTAGGCGGGATGTTTCTATGAAACACTGCTCTTCTGTTGAGTTTCAATAGGGTCTTCCTTACAAGAAGACCCATGCTCTTAATCTTAACAGCAGTTCAACGGACCCAGTACTTCAGTACCTTCTGAAGTTCCTGCTGATGTTAAGGGAGCTTGAAGTTGTTGAGTCAGCTGTAACGCTCTCACCTCCTGAGATATTTCTGACTATGTCTACAGTGAGAGATTGCTTAGCAGAGTTGAAGTAGACTCTTGTTTTTCCACTTACATATTGCTAATTGTGGTGCTGACAGACTAGCTCTATCACAATGTTAGGAAATAAGACATGATCTTAATTGTCTTACAGGGTTTTGATTTTTTAAGTGCTCAGTGCTTATCCCCTCTGCATTGGTCACTTTGGAGATCACGTTTACCCTGAAGATCAAGATCAGGTCTCTTGTTTCAAGTGTAAAGTACAAAATCAAGCTACTGTGCAGTAGTGCAACAGGACATCTCCTCCCGTAATTTTCCCTTTGACTAAGAGACAAAGGAATCCATGACTGAATTTCTGCCACTTGCCAGATGTCTTTTTGGCTACCCTGCTGAACTGCACAGGACACTGTACTTTGATTTTCGTCCTCTTTTTTTCCAGTGATAGTGCGCTAGTAGTGCGAAGAAATACTTGAATCTGGTTGTTCAGCAGATTTCTGGACATTGTAACAAACACCTCGTGAAAAGTCACATTGACCTGATGAGGTATAATCAACTTGTCTTAATGTTAATCTAATATTTGAGACTTCTGCAAGTCTGTTGAAATTTCATCCTCCTGCAAACAAGCTCGGAATCCCTTTAACCAATGTTACAGCTTTTTGAGTCAACAGATACAGTGTCTAACATACATGCAATCTAACCTTGGCTATTACTTGTCTTTTTTTTTTTTAAATTTCAAATCTCCTTATTAATTTTCATCTCCACATTTAATGCATTGGTCCTGAATATCCTTAACAGAGTAAATATATTAAATGTGTTGTGCTCTTGAAGCAAGCTACCACAAAGAGGTTTTCCTTGGAATATAAATAACACCTTCAAATTTGTCTTCTTTCCACAAATAAATCTGTTCTAATGAGGTTATTTGTGCCAAAAGCATTTTCTGTTCTCCAGTGTTAATCCCCTTGCAAGTCTCTTCAGGCCTTCAGAGTAATAATCAGTTGCATCATTGTTGGTAATCAGTCACAGCTCTCCTGAACAAACATGGGCCGTGGGTGCTGGAAATCAGTGCCAGGCTAATGAGCCAGTATGAGCGGGGCTTTCTTATTTGATTGAACTTTGGGAATGTGGATTTCCTTCTTGCCATGCTTAAGCAATTTGGTTTCTGACAGATATGGCAGAGAACCTCTGGCCCAGAGATAAATCTCTCTTTAAAATAAGAAAGGCACTGACGCACACTTTTAAGTATGGGTGAAGTTGCCAAGAGGTAAGACAATCCTAACTCATGTTCCAGATTGGAATAGATGTAAACTATCTGCAGCTTAGTATGCTCTTCCTGTTAACTTGTATTTTATAAAGGACGACTTTATTTCCTGCACCCTTTGGTAAATTAACAAAAGTTACCACTAAGAATAAATACTTCTGGCTATCTCATTCTCACCCAACCTATACAGCATAAAGAAAAGTTACCAAGCTACCATGAGATGTGATTGATAGATGACTTTTGCCTAGAGTTGCTGTTGCTAGAAATGCTCAAAAGAAAATGAAGTCGCTCCACTCTGTCACTCCAATCTTCAAAAGGGGCAAGAAAGAGGACCCAGGAAACCACAGGCCAGTCAGCCTCACCTCCATCCCTGGAAAGGTGATGAAACAGCTCATTCTGGAAGTCATCTCTGAGCACGTGGAGGGAAAGAAGGCTATCACTCAGGAGGAGTCAACATGGATTCACCAAGGGGAAATC
>VZSC01006602.1:58831-76291 GCA_013398225.1 Steatornis caripensis
AAGGAAGGAAGGAAGGAAGGAAGGAAGGAAGGAAGGAAGGAGGGAGGGAGGGAGGTAGGAAGGAAGGGAGGAAGGAAGGGAGGAAGGAAGGAGAAATCACTCCTACTGAGTTCTGCTGAATCAAGCGCTAAGTGAAAGAATAATAAACAGTGCATTATCTTCTGCAGCAAAAGATGAAGCTTTGCCTTTTCTCACTCTATGAAGCACCCTTTGAGTTGAGCAGGATTTGTGCTCTGGACAGAAGGCAATATCCTCGCCTGTATTCGTACTATAGCCCACCCTCCAACCCAGGCATGGAGTTTGTTCTCCTCCACAGGATGAACAGGATATGCCCTCAGTCAGAAGCAGCTTAACTAAAACAGCCCATTAACCACCTATTTTAGATTAACAACAGTAATCCACTGCCTAAAACCAATGGCTCAATGTTACAAATTGCACTGAACTTCTGAAAAGGTCTTGCCATAACTAAAAATTATTATCATTCTAGATTAAACAGATAAGGAATGCTACCATTCATCACTCAGGCTGTAAAGAAATCTATGCTTTTTTAAAAAGCTCATCACCTTGCAGCAGAAACACTTGGAGTAGGGATGAACTGTCTGCAAAATAGTCCTTCCAACCTGCCAATAATAACTATATTTTTAGGATCTAATAAAAAGATGCCAGAGGACAGGATGAGAAAAAATGTGCAAGCAAAAGGTAAAGTTCAGGTTTTGCACTCTGGGGACCTGGTTACCAAGAACTATTATCATTACCCCTGTATCAAACAGGCACAGAATACAATTTTCAGAAATCCCTTCACGTTTTCTAAAGAGGAGCTTCTATGAATCTTCCTTTTCCTATGTTGTTTACGTGCCTAATGTTCACACTTCTTTTCTTAGAAATACAGCTGATTTGTCCCAAAGTCTCTGCATTTAAAAGGTAAGCATATTAATTAATGATATTCACTCTCCTTGTGCTTTTCTGTCAGATCCTTGGTAGCTCCCTTTTCATGGAGCAGATCAGTTTGTCTGCTTTTGGTCTCAGAATTGCTTATGTAGCCTTCAGCAAGTGCTACGCACAAGCATAAGTCTGACAAACTTGACTTATGTTAAGAAATAATGTTTTTGTCGTCATAGAAACCACTGCAATATGATCCAGGCATGAGCAAAAAGTAACAACGATAAGCGGGCTGCTGGTTTTGCCAGTGAAATTCCCCTCGTTGTTGATGTCCCACCGGTAATTTCCTTGCCCCCTAAAGTGAAAAGGGCAAAGAGATGGTATCTGGAAGGGCGGCTGAGAGGAAAAATTTGCCTAGAGGGTGGCTTCAGTGTCACAAGGCAGCCAGGTTTCCCAGCACAGAAGAGGGTGTGCAGCCAGCACAACTTCTCCTGCAAGGCTGTAGCGTGGGGAGCAAAGTAAATGTTTCTTTCAAATAGGGAGCAAAACCAGACTAGAAATCTCCCAAGCCTCCATGCCACGGTGGAGAGAGATGGAATAATTTGCTTCTTTTATGCCAGGGCTTTGCTTCCATTGGCAGGAATGAATCACATCCACATTTTAATGTTTGCACAGCTCTTGCCACTGAGCTATGCATAAGCAATTTCTGCTTCTGTAAGAGGAAGCATCCACCCGAACAGTAACAAATATAAGGGAGTAAAAGAATCAATGAACACTGATAATCGTGACATGTTCATGTAGAAGCGTCTTTGCCCACCCCAGCACTGCCTGCCCACGAGCTCCATGTCATAGTGTAGGCAATTACACCCTGCCCAATATAAATGATCATCCATTGCCATTTTTATGCAATGAGAGCGCAGGAATGTATACCCTGTACCTCAACAAACACTTACACTCTACTCAATCTTACCATCAGTCATTGACATTTTAGGGATGTTTATCCCTAAGATTTACAAGGGCAATGAACATTGCTAGTACTTGCCACTACAGCTGTCAGACTGACTTGATGTTCTTTCCCAAGGGAAATCTGTTTCTGCATCTGCTACTGTTGGTTCAGCTTACAAGAGGCTTTCACCGAAAGGGTTGCTGTTGTGGATCCGTGGCCTCACAAAAAGGCAAAAGGACAAAAGTGTTACTGAAAAAAAAGCCAGTAAACCTGTAATGTTTTGTGCAGGCTTGGAGTTCTTCTAAGCAATGACTGGAAAAGCCACGGGATTTTGGTCTGGAACGCTCCTCTGCTGCAGTTAGTACTGGGAACAGTCCAAAAAGAAGAGGACATGGATAGATTACAGCTTCTTTTTGCTTCTAATGCTGATTAGTTGCAATACGTCAATACTTAGAAGAGAATTTAGTGAACAAATACTGCCTGTTTTCCTGCTGGTGCACTGTCCAGAGAGTTTAATTTCCCCCCTATTATTTATCATTTAAAAATATTTGCCAGACAATCTCTCCAAGTCCTTTCTGAAGCTTTGTTTTATTAATTAATATTAATTTTGCAAGTGTACGAAACCGAGGCAGGTCTGGCATTGCTTCTGATTCCTGATCAAGTGAAAACTGCTTTTAGCACTGGGTGTGCCATGGATCGTGGAAAGTTAATTCCAAACTGGTATTTTCCAATATTCTCTGTAAAATGCATTCTTGTAGACTTTCCATGCAGCTTTCTCCTTGTTAATAAAGAAAAAAAAAATGCAGAATACAAGGGGCAGGAAGACAGTTGGAGTAAACACGCCCGAAGACTTAAGTGGATATTAGTGGACATTTTTGACAGTGCTCACTGGACTCTAGTTACAAGAATCTGAATAGAAAGCCTGGTTATATGCTGCTTTTCTCCAGATACAGAAAGGCACATGGAGGATGGGGTTATATGCTTCTTTCCTCCACATACACAAAGGTGCACGGAGGATGGAAAATGAAAACAGAACTTAATTATTGTCATGATTATTGTTGCCAGATTGCAAGAAAGCACCTATCTGCCACTTCTTCCCTATGTGCGCATGTACACGTCTCTTTTTATGTTCGCTGCCTGTCCACAGCTTGTCTTATACATGCATCTCATTATATCTCATTATCACATTTCATTCCCATGCTCTTTATAGTGCAAAACAAGGTGTGCATTTGGTTATGAAAATGCTGGAGGCGGTGAGGGCATTTTTGCATGGGAGATGCTGTATTACCATGTCAATCATTGCTCCTTCTCTTTCTTAGTCTTTGCAGATTAAGCCTGGGTGAGCCACAGCTGGGATGCTTCTGGCACTGGGGAAGCTGAGATTTAGACAGCAAATTCTCAGCCCAGGTCCACTGGTGTGTGATTCACACACTGTTATCAAACTTGCACTGAGGGGCCCAAAGCTTTCCTCCCACCACGCTGAAGATCTGGTTTAGAGCTAAGCATAATTTGCAGGTTGCTGGGGGAAGATCATCTTTCCCAGTTGAACTCTTTCACTCTGGGCCTACATATAATCCCCCCCCACCTTTTTTTTTTCCGAGAAGAAGGGCTGTTGCCTACTAACCAGCCTAGCTACCAGAAAAGGAGTAGGGGAGGGAGACCACAGCATTGTGGTACCCACTGATGCTGGCTGGGCATGCTGTTTCTCCATGCCATCCAGGCTCCTGCTGCGGTTTGTTTCCCACGAGCGTGAGTACTGAAGAAGTTTCTGCTGTTGTAGCCTGCTGCTGAGGTGCTTCTTGCTTTCTCTTTTGAAATGAGCTGTGAGTTTTCACCTAAGTTCAGCAGGAGATAGCATTGGGACATGAAGGCTGCCAGGGTCTCTTGGAGGAAGCTTTCTTTCCTTGGAGGCAGTGGGGTGTGCAGAGGGACTACAGTGGGAAAGACCTAGGCGCCTTCCCCACGAGGGAAGAGTAAGAATGGGTGGAAGCAGAACTGCAAAAGCAGCATGGCAGCACGTCTGCTCAGAAACAGCAAAACAAAACCTATTCAACTGGAATAGCGATGGATGGCTGCCTAGCAATGGTGGTTGCTGTGACCTGAGGTGCAGGCATCATGTGTTCAACTGCATAACCTACACTTCCAAAAAGGCAGTGATCCCTGAAAGCAAGCGCTTACGTCACCTACATGCTCAGATAGCACTGCCTTGACTGCTGCATCCTGGGGCAATTGCAGATCCAGCACATTCATCAGCTGTTGGTAGAGGCCCTGTTATGGAAAGGTGGAACAGGAGAATGGTTGTAGCAGCAGGAGAAAAGTCACAGCAGCAGGCAAATCTGTGGGAGAGAAGGGGTGCTGCATTTGCTGGGGTATGAATATAAACCATGCTGCTGCCAAATCAAATGTTTCCCCTTGTTTGTTTCCTTTTTTAAAAAAATAACCAGTGACTTAAAGACAGAAAAAGATAATAGTATGCTCTCCTTTATATTCTAGAGCATCATCCCTCTCCCTGCTGTTTGGCACCTTGCCCATTTCCAGCAGGCATTTTCAGATGCAGATTTCTCCCTCAATAGGTATGGCCGGGCTCTTTGTCCTCATCTTCCGCTACCTTCATTACGGGCTCTGCTGTTGGGGGCCCTGCTCAGATATCAGAGGGAACAGGGCTGGGTAAGAAGCAGCACAGAAAAGGCCCCCTGAATGCTGATTCATTACCATACAAATGGAGGAGCACCCTAGCTATGCAGACGGCGGTATCTTTATAAAGCATGCATAAATACCACACAAAACAATGATTACATAGCGCTTATGCACCAGTTAAAATTCATCCTGGACAGGCTGGATAACACATATCCATATACGCTAAATTGGATTCGCTTAGGATCTGCAAATGGTTTATAGATGTCTCCTGAGATAGGGGCATTGCCTGGGGCGTGGCGGACATATCTGAGCAGTAACATATCAGCTAGCTGTGACAAGAAGACAGATGAGGACAGGCAACTCGAGATGATTCCCATTTGTCTGTGTACGTGTGGCTCAAAGGCCAGCCGTCCCTGAGGATTCACTCAGGGTCCTAGCCGGATGCTATGCCCAAATCTCTGGTGCGTCCACTAATATGGAGCAGCTCATCTGAGTGTTTCCTTTGGGTTATAATCCTAAATCCTTGTGCTAAAACCATTTTGACAGCTCTAGTTCTAGTTATGGCCTGTGGTCTGTTGAAATGAATGACAGAGCAGCTTGGATTAGTGTAATGCTGGGGGTTGTGGGATAAACCCACAGCAGCTCCAAAACCAAACACAAACAACAACCAAAGTGCTCGTACAGTTCTTCCACCTCCGTTCACGCGTCCTCCTCGCTCACAGGAAGGGGGATTAAGATGGAGATGGGTGATGGCACTTGAACGCAGCCCTGCAGTACGGCTGCACGTAACAAATACTTTGATGACAAGTACTCTGGAAGGACTTCAAAAGCACTGCCTGCTGTGGAGAAGAAGAGGAACTAATCACTCTTTCTAGAATCTCTTTGATTTGTGAGGGGAAAAAATTAGTTTCCACATTTCTTTGAAAATCAGCGTAAGGCAATACTGTCTATAGAAATCTGCTTGCTGTCCTTTCAGGTTCTTGCTTTTCAGACATCAATTTGCTGGTATGTAAAACACATGTAAGCCTCTGAGTACCAACTATGCTTTCAGACCTTCATTAACCAGTAGAACTGGGAGACTGGCACATCCCAGATCCGGAAGAGGAAGATAGGGAAAAGATCTTACGAGTTCTGTGAGAACCACAATTTGGAATATAATTCAGGATTTCCTGCAAATGTTGACCAATTGACCTGCCCATTGGACACGTGCCAGGCTGTAGCCTCATTAAGAGATTCCACATTAATCATACGCCTCTCAGAAGGGCGTCTTAGCGAGCTTTTTCTGCAAAGCCTATTGACATGGTTCCAGTTATGTTGGACTCCGGTAAATATAATGGCAGATTTTTAGCATGTGTGTTACAGAAAGAGATGAAGAGGTATGTCAGGCTAGTTTAACCACAACTTCAGCACCAGTCCGGCTAAATCTGTTTCTAAATCAATCTAGTTCTGCTACCTCCATGACCAAATCACGCACAGAAAGGCCTTAAGAACTGAAACGCTAAAACCCCAAGGAACAGCAGTTTCTAATGAAGACAACAGGGCTGGTAATTAAACTTCCACCAATGGTCCGAGTTGGCAGTCAGCTCAGTTAGCAAACAGTAACAGAGACAGACAGTCCAAATTCTTTACTCTCTGTCTGTGGGACTGATAAGCCTTGACAGTGTTTCACCCTACCTCTCTAAAATGGGGTGAAAGGCTCTATTCAGGCAGCAGGCAAAGCTGTTTCCATCTGGCATACTCCTGCTTTCTCATGAGTTTCCCCCTACCGATTATTAAGGAGCTGTTTTACATAAACCCCCCTACCCGATTTGCCTCTGGACTCCCATCTCATTCTTGTCTCATTACTTCAGTTTTGATGCCCACAAGACATTTTAATAAGAATTAATTTCCTACCTGAGAAAGCCCTAATAAGCATCGCACAGTGATGTTCAGGAAAACAGTAGGTGCTGTAGCATCTGATTCCTGGGATTTTGTGATTAATCGTGACGGCAGCATTAACAGCAAACACATTAATTTTATGTCAGCTGCAGATTGACAAAATATTCATCTATTATATTCCAGTATAGATCATATCTATAAATCCTCAGGTGAATTCAGAAGTGGCTTCTCTAGCCACTACAATCTCTACATGATAAAGTATTCCCATGAGCATTTTTGAAGATACATCCTGCTCTATGTGAACTTACAGGGGATTTTTGCAGGAATGTTTATTGCAAGTTCTGTGAGTCATGGTTCTGCTTAGCAGGCTAGTACTAGTGGCAATTTTTTTTTTTGTGGTTGGTGTTTGCATAACTTTGATACCATGACTTCTGTAAAAGTTCCGTGTTTCCAAAGCTCTTCTTATCATAGGGATCTAGTATAAAACAGATTGACCTTCTGTGCTTATTAAGGTCCTTTTACTTATTGTTTGAGCTTCTTGCAATTTGTAATGTGTTTTATCCTGACAAAATGATAAAGAGGTAGAGAGTAGAAAGGGAGAAACTGAATCAACAAGAGACAAAGCGACTTACAAGTTGCTCACATAATCAAGCCAGATAGCTAGCTGAAAAACAAGGACAAGTTTCCTTGCGACCCATGCCGCTGCTCTCCAAGCACTGCACTCTCTTTTCAGTTTCTGCTACCGGAAAAGAATTCTTCGTGCTAATAGTTTTGGATTTAACAACAAATTTTTAATCGGTTTTAGCATTTTTATTCAGTTTTACTGTATCTCTTCCCTTTGCAAAATGCCCTTCACAAAAATGGAAGCACATTAAGATTTCTCCTTCAGTCTCCATTGCAAGTAGGGACCTGAATCAAAGCCCTGGTTTGAGCGCTATCGCTAGGGGCACGAGCGCTATCGCTAGAGGCACATAGATCAGGTGAGTTACAGCTGATGAAAACTGCATTGTAATTTTGTCAGACAGAGCAAACTATCAGATGATCAAATACGATTTTAATTGAAGTATGAAGTCTGAAAGTACTCTGGAAAGAACGATTTTCAGATAAAGGCAAGGAGAATTACTCAAAATACAAGAAAGGAGCCGCAAGAAAAAGGCTCTTCAGTTTCTTCAACTCAAGGGGTTTTATGTATTTGTGAATTTTCTAAAGCATCATTTTCCTCCGCTATCACTCTCTAAAACACTGCACTCCGTAACTGTCGTCGTGCATTTACATTTTAATTCATCCCTGAGGACAGCCAGCTTGAATTAGAAGCTGTTCATAGCCAAATTCTGAAGTATCAGGATATTAGCTTAGATGTGGCAATGGGTTAAAGCAGGGCTGCTCCAGCCCTTCTCCTAGCCTTGCAGGGTTGAAGGGCCACGCAGCAGCTCCTGAACTGCCACTGCTCCTGACTGACATCCTTTTTGATTTACTCAAGCTGCCCTATCCCTCTGTCTGCTCCAGGCAAGGATGCCAGCCTCTAAGATAAGCGCAGCATGATCAGGCCAGGTTGGTAGTTGTGTCAGCCACCCCAGTTTAATCTGCTGCTGCATGCGTCTGCACTCTGCCAAAACTCTGTCATTCCTGTCTCGCGGGTAGCAACTGTTCATAAAACCAGTCTACAATAGCATTGACTCCTTTACAAAAGTTGTTTCTTCACCCCAGCTCAGGGATTTGTCAAAGTCCTGAGTCACTGAAAGGCCCCACGGAGATTCTCTGACTTGGGTTGTGATCCCTCAATTCTTGCTGACAAAGTAGCCCTGACTCATGCTGTTTGTATGAACAGGAGTGTTGCCTCCACCGAACCGCACTCCTAAACACAAGGCAAAGGATCCGGCGGGGAATTTAATGTTAAGCGCAGAACACTAAATTATTACCATTTAGCCTAACTCACTGCTCCCCAAAATATATTTGAAATTTCATTAAAATAGTTCGTGTTCTGCGTAAAGCAAGTCAGTGCTCTTAGTGGGGATTATATCCATTACGGCCTAGTACTGTACTGGAAAAAATATTCCTTTTAATACACTCTGCTGTGTTCCTAAAGGCTTAGGAACTAATGTCAGCTGATTATATTCATACTGGATGTTCAATCACTGCACCAAATATACTCGGCAAACTAGTCACCATTAAAATTTTAGTGGTACCTTCTTCAATAATTTGCTATCCTCAGAGTGCACGTCCTTTGGGTCCTCTTAAAAGCTGAAAAGGAAAGGTTGGACAATAACACGATATGATGACACCAATGTTGAAGTGACTTAACTCAATGTTATTACTATACACGTGGAATTTTTTTTTCCATGTTTTTAAATTTCATCAGGGAATTTTCCTAAATTCTTGCATTCTTTTTTTGTCATTTCTTTCAGTCCCTCATTTTCTTTCCCTTTTCCTTTCCTCTTTCCTTTGTCCCCCTCCTCTCCTTTTCCTCTTTCCTTTTCCCTTTCTTTTCTGTCTCCTTTTCCTTTTCTGTTTTTCTGTTCTGCTCTAGTCTATTCTACATTTGGGGTTTTTACTACTCTATTACTTTTTGTTTCAAGAAAACTCTAGACATGTGACACAGTTTTGCATGCTTTTGCTCCTAATAATAATTATGGGCCAAATTTTGCACCCTATAAATTTGGGTGGATAAATTTGGTGTAATTCCACTGATATTAATGGAATTTAAACTGACATCAGACTCTAACTCTACATTTTAATGATTGATTTGCATGGTCTCAGCTGTGAGACAATTTGCCTTAAGCCCCCATTAAATCAGAAAACGAGTGTTTCTGACTAAGTATGCCAATCATTCTAGCTTATCTAGTGAGAGATGCCACATGCTTTCTCCTGCTCTAGCCTTATTTTTTGACAGCTACTTATGCCACTCATTGTCTAATTGGGCCTGCCAGTGCTCCTTGAACGTCCCAATCTGTCCAGCCCAGACACAAGAGTCTGAAACGTTTTCAAAATCTGCATATGGTTGTTGATTACAAGAGATGGGGGGAAAAAAAAATACAGCCTAGACGTGACAACATGCTTACTTCTGTATGCTTATTGTTCAGAAAAATAAAGAATTGCAAAAATTAAAAGAAAACATTACATTTGCGTGCTTAAGCTTTCTGACTATCAGATGAGGAAGGGTGACACAGACAAGATGAAAGCCACATCTCCTTCAGAGGCTTTCACACAGGGCAGCAAGGGCTAAATCCTGCGATTTTTTCCTTGCTGTGCCGTGAAAGAGGAGGAGGTAGGAGCTCTTCCCACGTAGTACCAAATGTAGGAGATTCAGCTTGCCAATGTGCCCCAATGCACAGCATAGGGTTTCTGAAGGAAGAGGATGCCCCCATACGTAGCAATGACTGGTAGGTTAGGATCTGCTTTGCCACCACGCAGGGAAACTAGAAGCCTCCCTTGCTTGGCCCCACTGTGAAATCCTGCTTGCCAACACCAGGATTCCCCTCCATGGAGGATACATCTGCCAAGCTCTGCTTAACCTTACGGTTGTGACTTGCCAAACGGCACACCAGCATCTGGACTACAGTTTGTCAGCGGGGCTGGCAGAGCTCTGACATCTGCTGGGACCTGATCCAAAGCTCATAGGATACAATAGGGAAAAAAAAAAAAGTCTGTTTATCTCAGTGGCTTTGGATCTGTCCTCTTGCTCGTCTCCTTTGATGATTTATACAACACTGACATGCATACCTCAGTTCTGAAGCACACAGAGCACATGGTTTTAATCTCACCATTTCCCTGGTGACTGAGAAGGAAGTGCGCTGGCAGCTAAGACACTGAAAACCACTCATTATTCTGTACGTTATTATTAATTTTCACTTCCCCACGGAAGGTAGAAATTACAATAAAAAATCACAAATGCTTTGTTTTATAGTCTTTGCCTGCCCTTAAAGGCACAGTAAAGTATTACAAAGTGCAAATTTTTTGTGTGTGGAAAAATGACGATAATGTTTTGTATTGAAATTTATTGAAAACAGGACAGAGGTAAGAGAACATTAACAACTAAAAGCCACTGCTAAACAAATGACCCCTTTCCCTAGGAGAAGGTTAGGGAGGGAATCTTTCTGATATACCAGGCAATTCTCTTCTCAGATTGGAAGGTGCGAACACTTCATCCTTTTGAAGTCTTTGTTTGTAAAATCAAGATTACCAGGTCATTGGCAGCAGTGTTCTACTAGTTATACTGCTCTGGACCAAGTCTTACAGTAGCAGTGGCTACAAAACAAAGTAAGTCACAACTCAAGATTCCTCATGTCCTGAAGACAGTTTTGAGGGGCAGCCAGGGGTTGCTAATGCCAAGTGTCTGGCTGTCAGACCCGGTACTGGGTGCAGTTCTCCAAGGGATGCCCCCACAGCACCCAAGTTCATGGAGCCAGAGCACCTCCTGCCCACCAGAGAGATCCACAAACTGCCAGTCACTTATTTTTAGATTTTTCATCCCAGTCCAACATCTTTTTCCTTTGTTTCCTCACTGGCTAGTGCACTTTTTTCAGCACTAGATGTCAGTGTGGACTTGTGATAACAGATTGCTCCGTATTTTTCCTTTAACAAAAGAGGGAGAATTGCCATCCAGAACAAATCCAAGTCTCTCCAGCCTCATGATGTTCTTCCTACAAACCAGGTCTTTTCTTTACTGTTTGAACTCCACGTGGAAAGTGCAGAACTGCATTCTGCCCTTGACTGGGATTAATATGGCTGTAAAAGGGCCCTATCTGTTTTGTGATCATATCACATCTGAGTTAAAGAGCAGCTACCACGACTCCAGAGGAAAAGCTTTGTTTAGAAAATAATAGAGAGAAAGAAATGGCTCTGAATTATCTTGATAAATTGTGACCCTGCTAAGGTAGTGTTGCACAGGTGCTCCACAGGGGTGGTTAACCCTGTAACTAACAGTACTCATCCCAACAAGAACTTACCGACAAGACTGAATCTTTGCATTCCTACTGTTTAGAAAGACATGCATGGTCTAGAAATGTTATGTTACACCAGACTGTTACAAGAACTTGAACCTGATCTATTATTTGTCTGGCATTTTCTGAATACTGAACTGAAACCAGCTCAGGGCAGAGCAACCAGCCAGGAAGTGTACACTGGCTTTCTGAAGTGGTGAAATGACTGGTTTCTATCACTCTTCGGAAAACATTTTGTTTCTTTAAGAAATTTAAGTCCCCCAGTCTAAATTGTGAGTGGTCCCTGCGGTGTCATGGGAGGGCTGAGGAAGATGCATGAAGCACCCTGAATCACCTTGTTTTGCAAGCAGCAATCTAGAACAAGACACTGCTGCTCCTGCCCCTGGAGAAGTACAAACTGGGGAAGGGCAGAGTGGGGACAGGAGGAAGCAGGCTCACAATTCTGATTTCTCATCTTTTGCTTTCATGGGTTCCAGCTTCTGTCAAGTGGATCTGAGCCAACACGGCAGATGGAGCCTTTTACACCACCCTCGTGCTTGGTTTACACCAGGCAGGATGCACAGAAGCCAAGGCAAAAAATGCTTCTGGCAGAGAATGAGCTCTCTGACATTGCTCCCAACTCAATATAGTTGCAGCTGTGATCTGGGTACGCCTTCAGAAAGATCCAATCACGTGCTTTTGTATTCTTCACTATGCACTTGTTAATAAAGTATTGCATCGATACATATGATGAGTACATCTTGCTTTTATTATACTTTAAGGTTGTTACTGTCCCTTTCACTTCTGTTGCAAGAAGTCACTGAAACACACGCGTGACTGCTCAAGCACCTGTGCTTGCAAGCCCTATGAGTGTGGCTTTCTTGCTCATTATTAGGCTTGTCAGTAGCAAACTGTAGGTAGGAGGCTACAGAATACTAAAAGAATAGTGCTTAAAACTATCAATTGAAAATATTAGCAAATATTGTGCAAAAATAAGGACAAAGTCTTTTTTCTCCTGGATTCTGAGAAGTTAAGGTAATATTTGGCAGATAACACAGAATCTGAGAGAATACAAATTGTACTTGGCAAATCTAATGTCGCAGGTTCTACCACCTGCTGTCATTCCTACATATTTCACTTTGTTAGTGTTTCTGCAATACTGTTTTCCATTTACTCACCTACTTCTATAGACGTCTAGCATTCAAGCAATTAGTACTGCTAATGAAAGATGTACGCTGTAAAAGAGCCTGTCTGTAATCAGCTTCCGAAGACTGATTTACCTGTGTAACATCCACTGCGTCAAGACTTGAAGTGTCTTCTTTATTAACTATCATGAATTGTTCAGATAAGGCTCTCTATAAAGGCAGTTGCCTCTCTGGGTGCAGAAGGGTTTTGTGGTCTCGCACTCTACATTGCAAGACAAAACAATGTCATTCAGGAATATGCCTTGAAAGACTATCGTTATTTCCCCCTGCAGAAATACGAGGAGCTGAGGTGATCAACAGTCCTCCCCCAACTCCCGAATCCACATTCAGCTGGCATTGCTGGCTGCTGATACACAAGATCTGAAAATAAGAGAGAGTAAACATACTTCCCATCTGTTAGTTTGTCCTCACCCCCTCTTCTTGGAAATCACAGAAACAGAAAAATTAGCTGGATAGGACCTTTATACGTCAAAGGATCTAGCTTCGGACTCCCATACCCACAGATCGGTGTATCACGCCTCGCCCAGACAAACACGTATTGATGTCACTTCATTTATGAATTGGTGCAAATGCCATGCGTGTAGATATGGGCATAGTCTAAGATGTTATTTGTCTTCTGTTATTCCTTGAGCATAGGATAAAAATGGTCTGCATGGTAGCTTCTAAAGAACGATAGCGTTGCGGGGTGGGGGTGGGGGGCTGTAGATGCATGAAAGGTCAGGAAGCCACACAATGGGATAATTCACGCAAAGGTGACAACAACAAAAACACCAAAAAGTAAAACTAACACAGTTTATTAGAGAACCAGTAACAACACTGGCCTGGTTATGCACTAAAATTGCAAGTTCATATGAATGGCATTTGGTATTGCATCTGGCTACCTATGAAGGTACTCAGTGGCTACGACAATGTGACTGTGAACGTAAGACAGCTTAGAAATTATTATGGTGAATACTCTTTCCTATTAAAACTGTTACACTACAGTATATTTCTTATAGTACTGCTTTATAGCATGTGGTAATGGAGTGCACAGCACAAATTGTCAGTTCTTCAAGTAAGTTATTTCCAAGTATTTCTTCCTGTACAAAATGGTCAATCAATAAGTCCAGTCAAAATGCCAGTTTATTTTTAAGACAATTTACCTTTTCTGTGAACATCGGCTTTCTCTAGGGGTAACTCCAGTGTACAAAACACAGCATATTGTTTGTAGTGTGACAGAAACTTCAGAAAAGCATAAACTTCAAACAAAAGATCAATGGTTTTAAAGAGGATTTTTCTAAAGCAAGGATAAACTTCCTTATCCTTGTAAGCATCACACCACACGCTACTATAAAATTAAGCTGTATGCTAGGAGCGTGTGCCGACGTTTTTTAAACCTTTTTGCTTCAGAAATGAGTGCCTGATCAGTGCTGAACAGAATGTAAACCTCTGGCTGCCTTTATTAGCTCAGGGTCAGGTGCTTTTGTCAGGCATGAAGCCTTGCTTGAAACCTCATTTCAGCGTCCCTGTAAAAGCCCCCAAAAAAGGGGCCAGGCGGGGAGAGGGAGGATGATTGGTCTGCGTAGCTCACTGTCGAGCAAAATTCAGAGCCCTGTTCCATTTATCAGCACACATTTTTCAAAACATGCAATATTATGAATTTACAGCTAATTCTGTATGCTTAGGGCACACCTGCCACCGGACATTTTCAAGGAAACTGGTCAAGAAACAAGTTCATTATTTTCACTTGCTGATAGGTAGGGTAATCAGAACCAAACTGGAGGTATGCAGCTTTTAACAAAGAACAGCAAGTACGTTTGCCTGTCCAAACCAGGTTTTTCCCACTATCCTGTACATGGAACAAGAAGGTTAGTTCCTATTTTGTGCTTATTTAATTACTAATAAGATTCCCTAGATATGTTTCTAGAGCAATAACAACAGCATTCACCCATATAGGCCAATAAAAGTAATTTTTTGCATAACTATCTGCTTTCCAACGAGTCCTTGAGATTTGTGGAAATACAGTCAGCAGCAAGACGTTCTACTTTCTCTCTGCGCTCTTTCCTCTCCTTACTGGCTATTTTCTATGGAAGGGTAGGAAATGAAAGATTTTTATGCAAACTACTTCTGGAGTGTGTTAATGAACACATGGGCAGAGGTTACAGTGCCAAGTACTTGCCTCCACAAGTATTAATGGCTAGTAGACAGTCATTTGTTAGAAGAAAGTTAGCTTGAAAACCTAACTGTACTGTTGGCTATATAAAGCAAATTTCCCTATGTCGAAAAATTTCTATTCATTTACAAGAGGGAGCGGGAAGGATGGAGGGGAGAAAGCTCGCTCAGAAGCATGCCACATTGCTTTTCTGAAGATGTAAGGCGTTCTTTCAGGTATCTGTCCCGTTTAGACTCACACCTGACAGTGAGAGAGCTGCAAATACATGCCCTAGATGCAAAATGACAACTGAAGCCCCCTGCAAAGAAAGAAAAAAAAACCACACTGGGAACAGCCATGCTTTCTGAGAAGGGAACACAGGCTGTCCTGTTGTGACTTGTGTGAAAAATTCTATGCTATTAAAGGTAATTTTCTGATTGTAAGACTGAGTAACTGTTCAGATGTCTTGAGGACTTTTTTTTTTCCCCATAGACTTTATCATTTAACCATAAAATGAAGAAAAGGTTATTCACAGCCAAATATAATCCCTATTTAATACCTGCTAAACTCTTAGACCCACTGTAAAGAAATTACAGAAAAAGTACTGCGGTACTGCGTAGCAACGTACCGTTTTCAAACCCCTGTTTATTCTAGCAGCTGACCAGCTCCGCTAGTATTCAGCAGTGGAAATTTCAAAAACTCCATAAAACACTGAGCACGCTGTCCTCTAAACCTGCTTTGATAGGGCTGAACATGCCACAGGCATTCTGTGAGCAGCAGAAATTATGAGTCATGTCTGCAACACACTTTGCCCATGCGGATTCTTGGAATCTAGCAAGAGAGGAATTCTTACGGTAGCTTTTCCTTCTGTGGGAACGTTAATAGGATCTCTGTCTTCCACATCACTGCTTATTTTCTACACTGTTAGTGTCTCCAAGAGATGTGGCTGAAGATGGCTGAGGCTTTCAGGAGTAGCCAGTGCAGAGCAGACAGCATAATCACACTGATTTTCTTTCTGTAGGAAACTGAGCTAGAGTGCTCATACTTTATCTACCTTGGGGTATCTACTACTGTGAGCAGAGACTGCAGTTTATCATTCACAAGTGGGGATGGCATAGCTTGGGACGGCAGATTACCGATCGCAGATGGCTACCCGGCACCCAGCACACAAAAGACCGAGCTGTTCATGAGACAGCTGTGGAATCGCTGCCTCTTACTGAAACCGGCAACGGTTTACAGCAGCATCCTCTAAACGGGGTTCGGATTATTCAGGGAGCGGCTCAGCTACCCAGGAAAGCAGTGTCGGAACAAAGAGTTAGGGCTGGTAACCTTCTCGGCCATCCCAGGCTACAGTGCCTCTCCTTGCAAATTGACCTGTGNCTAAACGGGGTTTGGATTATTCAGGGAGCGGCTCAGCTACCCAGGAAAGCAGTGTCGGAACAAAGAGTTAGGGCTGGTAACCTTCTCGGCCATCCCAGGCTACAGTGCCTCTCCTTGCAAATTGACCTGTGAGCCGCACTGATGCCAGAAAGCGACTGCATGCAGTTGCAATTTAGATGGCAAAAGAAGGGGAAAAGGGAGGCCTTTGCACCTATTCCCATCTGATGATGAGTATTAAAGATATCATACATCGTACATTACATAAACACAAAATAATGCACATGTAATAATTACATGTGCATATGATATGTGTAGTACAAAAGTTACATAATACTTTGTATATTAATTAAGGTTTTGATGTGTTTTATCACATTAATTGTAAACTAGGTTGGGTACTACGTGGTTGTGACACAGGCATGAATGTAGCTGGAACCCTTACCTAGATGGTATGGCGGAGCGTCCCTAGATGGTGTGCAGCACTACGTCACGGCGACATGCCTTATTTTAGAGCACACAGTAATTCATAAAAACAAGCAGTTTACCTTGGATGACCAGTTGTAGGACTCGTGTTCACATAAATTCAATGTATTTGACGTTCAGTATCACTTACCTTTAAACAATGAAATAATTTCACGTCTCTGATCATTTTGTCATGAGCAAACCAAGCCTGTTATCCACATGGGTTTAACCCACACGGCCGCAATTTTTGGCTGTTAGTTTGCGTAAAGCTCTCATCAGTAATAACGCGAGTTTTTCTCTGAGAAAGAGACCAAAGTCTACAGGATTTTCCTACGCCACCTGCGAACCAAAAGTCTAAGAGGTTTTCATGCTTCTTGTCCCAGCTTCTCCCTCGCGTTCAGCCACGCGAGCCGGGGCCCGGGCTGGAAGGGCCCTGCCCGGGAAAGCTCCTGACGGGCAAGCCAGCCACGCCGCCAAACCCAGGCTCGGGGAGCGGCGGGCTGGGCCCTTCGCAAATGGGCCGGAGCGCGGCCCGATCCAGCAGCTGGGAGCCGCGCTCGCCCGGTGGAGCCCGGGGCGCTGAGGCCGGGCATCCGGGCGCTTTGCCGAACGTCAAACCGAAAGGCGGCGCGGCACCGGAGGGCACCCGCGCCTCGGGCGGGCAGCGCCCCGCGCTCAGGCACCCCCGGTCCCGCCTGCCGCAGCCGCTCCTCTCCTGAACCTGCCGGGACTCGACGCTGAGCGCGGCCCCGAAGGGCCACCGCCGCCTCCTGCCCGGGCCGCAAGGACCACAGCTCGCCCCGCTGCCGGCGGCACTTTGCCCGGTAACTCCTTCGTCGCCGGAGCCGCCGCTCCGGTGCCCCGCGGGCTTCCCCTTCAGGCGAGAAGGCAGCCGGCCCCCCGCCCCCCCCGGCAGGTTCTCTTCTCGGCCCCGCGCTCCGAGCGACCCCGGCTCGGGGACCCTCCCTCCGCGGGGTCCGCCTCACCCAGCGCCCGCCCACCTGGCGCTGCCCCGCACCTTGCGTG
>VZSC01006602.1:77673-135133 GCA_013398225.1 Steatornis caripensis
GGCGGGGGCTGCCGCGGGGTCGGCGCCCCGGAGCAGGTCCTTAGGGGGGGCCACCGCCTCCGGGGCCCGGGCCGCGCAGTCCGCCTTCAACATACCCCACAGCAGCGGCCCCTACGGCTCCCAGGACTCGGTCAACAGCACCCCGGAGGAGGGCGGCCGCTGGAGTGTGTTAATGAACACATGGGCAGAGGTTACAGTGCCAAGTACTTGCCTCCACAAGTATTAATGGCTAGTAGACAGTCATTTGTTAGAAGAAAGTTAGCTTGAAAACCTAACTGTACTGTTGGCTATATAAAGCAAATTTCCCTATGTCGAAAAATTTCTATTCATTTACAAGAGGGAGCGGGAAGGATGNCGGAGGTAAGGGCCAGCCCGCGGAACGGGCGCCGCGGGAGGCTTTGGCCGCCTCTGCCGCTGCTGCGGGGCTGGGCGGGCGGGGGCCCGGGCGGGCAGGCAGGCGAGGTGAGGCGGGGGGGCAGGGGTTCCTTCCCCGGCTCCCGGCTCGGAGGTGGGACGGGTAATGAATCATCACTTCGGGGAGAGCGGCGGCTCTTGCAGGCTTTCGCCCGCCTGAGCTGGGGTGGCGGGGGGACAGAGGACACAGAGTTTGGAGACAGGGTTTTCAAGCCAGCGTCTCCTGTTGTTTGTAACGAGAGCTGTGGAAGGGGGAGGTTAAAAATGAAACGAAGCCCGCGGCGGTGTGCTCGGGACGGCGAAGAGGAAGCAGAGCCGCTCCGGCCGGCGACTTTAGACTCTAATAGCTGTAATCAGTGCCTGTGTAAATACTCTTGCCTACTACTTACGTAATTAGAATTTAATTGGATCATGTGTCTCCGCCGTTTATTCTAAAATCGGACCAAACCCCTCTTTAGGTCCTGATTAGTATGTGGCTGATGCTTGTTCCTCTTTCTAAGTTCTCGGGTTCTCAGTTCTGAAGGTCGATTGAGAAAAACAGAAGTTAAAGTAAGTTTCTTTGTTTATTTTCCCCGTGAGAGATGAGAAGAGCCGGTTAGCTGTCCCTGCCGCTGAAGTACGGGCTTGCAGCACCGGTTCCGTATAGGCTTGAGGATGGCCACATGTGCTCCTGAGGCTGGAGAAACACTAAGTGAAACTCTGAACTAACCAAGAAGCCGAGGCCCTTTAACAGGCATATTAAACGTGGAGCAAGTTGTCGTTGTTTTTTGTCTCTCCTGTGATACGGAGATAAACAGGGCTGCTATAGGACTTGCATTTTGCTGCCTGTGTTCTTTACCTTAAAGTTGAAAGCCTGCCTGTGAGTTGCCAACAGCTTTCGGAGTTGCTGACTACTTCCAGTAGCACTTAGTAACACTAAAGGTCGTTGCTGATAAAAAAAGTCACCTTGCACCTTAACATTTGATTTCTAACAGATGCGTTCTCTTGATAATTCTAATATATGTATGTATTATAACCTGTTTAAATACCAATTGAATACAAAAGCTTTGTTCTGGGAAAGAGGAGGCTAATGTAAAATTCCTACGTTTCTGCATTCTAGTTAATCTGTTTATGCAAACTATTTGTAGCAGGCTGGGTTTTCTTCTTTCCTGTAATGCGACCTGTTGGTAGCCAAAGAAGGGCTCTCTTCAGTCTGACCCCCATAGGGTGAGCGAGGTTTCTGTCACATGGCCTGCCACCTATGTATTGTTGGTGTGTTGACCTGAAGACAGCATAGCAGTTACTTCCTAGATCTAAATCTGCCTCCTCCCAGTGCAGTGGCTGAACATTAACAGAAAGCTGTCAAACCCTGTTAGAATGAAGGAATATTTGCCCTTAAGAAAGAAAATGTAACTATTCTCATAGTACCAAGCTACTCAATAGGAATGCTTTGTTGTGAGGATGCTCATTATACCGTCACGGTAGCTTGTGGGGGAAGAAGATGCATGGCTTTCTTTTAGTGATGAAAGGATGCTCTACCATGCAGTATTGTGCAATTCGTGCTAAGCACAAGGGAATCATTAAAATATGTAGCCAGTTGTTGCTCAAAGGTAAAACTTCTTTCTTTTTTTTTTTTTTTTTTTCCCCCTCCTTGCTTAAACGTTGACTTGCAATCTGCCTTGCTGCCAAGAGGGACTGGATTAAATGTAAATGCAGGGATGAGGATCAATCACCTAGGAAACTGTTTATTCAGATGCAGGAAGGTCTATTCAGAATAACTCTGGATTTGATTGTACTTTTCTATGGCATGTAGTAATCTATTAATTGCTGTACTATATCGTATTTTGTCTTCTGCAAGTCTCTGAAATTGGCATATTAAAGAGGATATAGGCTGAAATGATGCAAAGCTTGTTGCTTTTCCCGTGAGGAAGGGTGCCAGGAGGGGTACACTCTCTTCATCTACTGACTAATAAATAAGAAATGCCATATGTTAGGGGCTTGAGTAGCAAGTTTCGAAAGATGCTGTCCTTATGTTGTCACAAGATGGTCATGAGTCTACTTGCTTCTAAAAATCTTAGTATTTATTATCAGGATGAAAAACAGTTTAGGTATAATGCTGCAACACCTGTGAAGAAGTCCCCACTTGAAACATTATTCTTTTTTGCAGTTTAAATGTTCTGTGATATCAGTGGTACATTACTCCACGTGGCATTGAATGTCAGCATCCTTATTTAGTTGCGTGCTTTGTGTTTTCCTGGTTCATTGTAATAATTAGGTGCTTGGAACGAGTAGCCTTGCTGGAGATCATACGTTAGTAGCATCAACGTGGTGAAAAATAACTTGAAGCATTGTTTTTGTCCTGATGGTAACTAGCTCAAGCTTGTCTAGGTGTGGTATCTGGCATTTATCTTGTGTATCATAAACATGCTTGAAGTCCCCTCCCTTGTTTTGTAACTTGCAAATTAGCCAAATTGTTTCATTTTATCTTGAAAACTACTGAAGTTAATTTTGAGAATTAGCGATTCTATTAAAATAAAAAAGAACAAGAATAACTTCAAGTTGAACTGGATCTCCAGCTATTTATGTTTTTAGGCATGCTGCTTGGCTTCATCAATCAGTGACACGTGGGTGTTGCATTTGTTAAATTACTGTAATTAATTTGCCATTAGTGAATTACACTCTATTGTCACTTTTACTGAGCAGCTTTGCATGCTGAAATGATGTATAAATATTAACCCTTTAATGTAACCTACTTAAATCCATACTATGCTTGTTAATATGCCTTTTGAAGTAGAATATAAAAAGGATTACGTTATGTTACAATCTGTATGTTGACATATTGGAAAGTATTATCAGTTATTTTCTATATTCCTTTAACAGGAACCACAGTAACAGCAGCCTTTCATGACTGTGAGGGTCTGATGTTCCTGTCTGACTTCAGGCCTTTATGATCAAAGTACAACGGAGTAAATACTGCTATGTAACCTTATGTCTCATCTCAGGGAGAGTTCAAATCGCTGCATAATTGTGGCCTTGGTCTCACAAAAAAAGAAATATGTATGTATTTAACCTTGTTGTGCTGCGAGCATGCCTGGAGTAGGCTTAGAGCATTAAGCAGAGCAAGACCCAAATTCCATAAGATCTTACGGCACTCCCAGGTGCAGAGGCCAGACCTGCACGTGACGTTCAAGCACTTTCTTGCAACACAGTGCCAAGTTCTAGCTTCCTTTAAGGTGATAACGCTGTTATCGGGAATTTTGACCAGTAGTTTCCCGCTCTGTTCCTCAGAGGGGACTTCTCCTCTCTCCCAGCTCCAAAGTAAATATTCTTACCTTAAGAACAGCCTGTAGAAGAGTTGGCCTTGAGATCCACCATTAGTTTTTCCACTGTGTTTTTAGGCAGCAAGTGTTTTTGCGTAGACTGTCAGCACGGCAGCAAAGCTACTGCGGTAGTTAACAGGGTAGCTTGTTTTTGTCAATGATGCTTGCGACACTTGGTTCAGCTAAAAATGGATGGTCTTTCAGAATTTTCTTTGCTTTGGGTAACTGCTGATGTGTTACTTCCATCACTTAAAATGTTGACAGCTCCTCAGAACCCACTTTATGTTTGTGATCCTGTTTCTGGATGGTCACAACAGTGAAAACGCCTAGTATAAATATCCTTCTGATGTTCAAGTTTAAATATCTTCTTGGGAATGTTGTTATAAGACAAGAATAAAGCCTTTAAATATTTTTTTGTCTTTAAAAGTCTCTTAGGGAAGATTATGTAAAAATTCAACTAAAGGTAGCAGAAATGTTAGATATTGGGTCTTTTAAATTTCCCCATCAGTTCTTCATTCAAGTTGATTGAGCAGAGAGCATCAAGTATCATACAAAATCTCAGATTGTGTTATATATGGTCATATACACATTTATATGATGTATTTATAGACAGGTTTTAAAATACATAGTGTTGTCAGATACAATTGTTGACAGCTTTCAGGCCTATCTCAAGTTTTGGAGTAATAATTTGGAGATTAAGTTGTATCTGTTCAACCGTATTAGGAGAAGGAAGTTTGTTATGTTCTTCTCAAGCCAAATAATGATGAGGCTTTTTATGAAGTACTTTGCAGTGCAGGATTTATTGCCAGCTACTGAATGTACTTAACACAGTATGCGTAGAACCTTACAGGTATGTTATAGTAGCATTTGTTTGTAATAATAGGTGGTAGAAGTAATGAATGAATTCTTCATTCTATAGAAGAAAGTTTATGAAAGCCTCAGGTTATAACCTGAATTACTTGTTGGATTGTGGGAAGCAGATAGCAGTAGAAGAATGATGTGAAGTCTCAGAAAACTTTTTTAGATGTCTCTGAAACTGCCTAGAAAGCTGCATCTTGTTTTGTTTTCTATCTGATGTGTTTAGTTATCTGGTACATTTGACTATGTTCTTGAAGTTCTCTTCATCTTTCTCACACCTTTTTTAGGGGTGTCTTACTATCTTTTGGTCGCTTCCTTGCCCTTCTCTCCCAGTGTCACACAAGTGCTATTGCATTGAGAAATAGTGACGCTCTTAAACGTTTCAGACTTCAGTGCTGCTCCTGTTTTGCTAGCCAAAGTGGTAGCTCTGAGATCTTTGCCCCTGACTTGGGGAGAAGTGTTGGGAAGCGTGCTTTGCGAAGACACTATTGGGATATATCGGTTGTGTGAATCATGTTAGAAACAATAAAACTTGCTGTTGCCGTTTCAGCCTGTATGCCTTGGTACCTCTTGACATACCTTCTTTTCCTGGCAGTTGGAAATTTTTTTTTTTATGTTCGAGGAAGGCCAGTGAATCTTTGATACAATATATATTTCTCTAAATTACTTCCTAACCATTCAGAATAAGGAAAGAGTATTCAGGTTTAGTCTACTAAAAGCTATAGCTCTTCCATACAAATTCTGCCTTTTTTTTTTAGATGTACGGTAACACTGATATTTGCTATTGTGAACACAAAAAAATCCTGTGTGAATTTTCAGATAGTTTTGCTGTTGCTGTTCATAGGTCTTCTGCGGTGCAGAACAGTGAAAGCTAAGAGGCCATCTCTAATTTGGTGTTTTGATTTGTTTCTATTCACTTGTCTGCACCGTTGAAACACAATCATATCCATGTTTGTCCACTCTGGAAAAATGAGAGCAATAACAACGAGAGGCTGGCTGAAGTTTGCTGATCGTAGAAGGAAGTTAAAATGGAGACCAGTTTGGGAGCTGAGAGAAATATGAACATGTCTGTACGCATGCAGAGATAACTTCACAACAACCACAGATTGGGGGGAAGATAGATATGCGCCTCGTTTTTTCTTCAGTTATACCTGTGAGTTGACTCCAAAGTGAGAGAGAAGAGTCACTTCAGCAGTCGCTGAAGATATGGGGGATTTTGGAATTGTATTAGCATTCCATTAACAAAAATAGTGATTGAAAAATCCAATGTGCTAGTAAAGCAGTCTAAGTATAAAGACTATTGATAGGGAGTTTCAGAAGAGGTGTCCTGACAGAAGAGTTTGAGGAATCCAATCCCTTTTCAAGGTCTTGTTGTTCCTGTATTTAGTGGGCTCTTCTGTTCCAGCATACATATAGTGGGCAGCATACAGTTCCTGGTTGGCAGCAGAGATGTAAACTCTCCTAAGGAGTGGATGGGGGACAGGAAAAAGAAACAAAAAGTCCATCATCACCACCTCCAGCTCAGTCAGGATGCTGGTTTTAATCTCAAATGTTACATATTTGGACAAATGAGCTAAAAGAACTGAATGAGCACTGTTTTGGATCTTCTGGTAATGCCAGCTGCCCTGGGAGCTGTGTTTAGTTTCCTTCAGTTGAAAGGGGAGCCAGGTCTCTGTGATGATGAGAGGCTTGGGGCACTGGAGTAAAGACTGAGGCAAGTGATAGAGGATCTTTGAAGGGCTTCTTTTTCTTCTCCTCCTCTTGCTTGGTAAACAAAAGGGGTTAGGAGAAAACAAGTGATAAAAATAGCAGTCCTGCATTTAAGGGAGAAATGTAAATAGTTAACAGTCTGAAGAAAAGGAAACAGTCTAATTGTAATGGCATATATAAATATTGCTTTTGGCTGTCAAGACAGCGATAATACCTGATTGAACCTTTGCAGTGCCAGTTCAAAGAAGTCCTTCCTCTTTAATGTCTTCGGAATACTTAGTGCAACCCCGATATCCTGACTGTGCCTCTCCTCATGTTCTCTCTCACATAATTGCAGACTAGTCTCCAACGACCTCCCAAGTAATTTCTTTATGTTATAAAGAAAGCCTTTTGTCACTGCTAGAAATTCAAAACTATTTTTAAAACACATTGCCTACCCATCTGTCTGGGTAAGTTCTCCTCTCCTGTTCTTGCCAGCTGCTCATGGGAAACTTCGTCATGTAAATGTTCTTGATTTGTTGTCTTAGCCTTGCATGAAAATTTTAGATTTTGAATAGTGTTATGAAGGTTTTTGGGTAGATTTTGCCTGCTGCTTGCAGATGCATGAACCAAATTTATATTCAAGATTTTTTTTTCAATGTGTCTGTGGCTCATTAATGTTTTAATTGGTTTCAGAACAGACGTATGGTCTTTTCTACAGATCGTGTTCATTCACTGTGGTAATGGAACATGTTCTTGCAGATGTTTAACTCATGAAAAGAAACAGTAAGAAACCTGTGAGTGCTGAGTTTTTAGTTTGGAGTATTTTTAAGGACATGCATCTTATACAAATTGTTTTCTTTTGATTTCTAAAAACCACAATTACCTGAGTAAAACCAGAACAGCACTTCATAGGCATCCAGGAAAGTGGTTTTGCTGTCTACTCTCTGGTTAGCTATTTCCTAAACAAGTGCCTGTGTTCCCAAGACCACCTTTCTGTTGTAAATGATCGTCATAACTTTCATAAGGATGTCCTGGTGTGCATCCAGAGCTCTCTGGTGTCTGTTGCTTGATAGGCTTCAAATTCCTGGTGCTTGCGAAAATGGGAGGGTAAGCCATAGTAAGGATGGGGCTGGTCATTGCTTTCACTCGGCCTGTGCTTCTGTTCCCTTCATGGAAAATCACACAGTATTGACCCAGAGAGATCAGGAAGCATGCAGGAAAAATCTCGTAGGCTCGGGATGTCTGACTGCCTGCCAAACAGAATATGAAGTGTTGTGTGGGATTCGACTCCCTTACTTTTAGTCATCTTTAGGAACTGACCTACCTGGGTGTTTTCTTCTTCCTTGTCTTCTCTGTCTAAAAATCAGACCACCGCAGCCTGTGAATAGTCCCCAAAGGGTGGGTGTGCTGCATACCATTGTGGATATTTTTAGTAGATTCTGTTTGCTGACTGACTTAGTGTGCTATAAATACAGAGTTCTCATCTGGCATGCACTTTGCATGTCTTCTAGTAACTTATAATAAATTAATCTAAGAATAATGGCAAGAAAAAATGAGCTGCTAGAATTTATTTAGCTTTCCATACCAAGTGTCATTTATATAAAGCAAATATTTAGCAACATTTTAACTGTAAATGGCTTTTAAAACTAATGGTGTTCCAAAACACTTTCTAGTCGGGCTACCGTGGTTAGTCCTGATGTCAGATTCATTTATACTGCGATTTCACTATTGTTTTAAAAATTGAAGGTAGTGTTTTTAGATGTGAGAGGTTAATTGAGCATCTGGAGTATTATCAATTCTAGTAAATTACTTTCTTTGTTATGTCAGTACTAGCATGTTGCCAAAGGCTATTCTGTGGAGAAAAATGAAGCTTTAGTTATGATTCTCCCAGATTTTTTTTTTTCACGAAGTATAGATGTATATACATTTGTTTGAGTTGAAATATAGTTAAAGCACTTGGCACACTTCTGAAATTATTAGATCTCAATGCAAAAAGAGGAGGGACCCATGTCTTATTAAAATACAGATGCATCTGTCTGAGTATTGAATTTGACACAAAATTGAAAGATGAGTTCTTGCTAAATTGTGCTGAGCATATCCTAAATGCTGTTCTTCTGTACTGCTAAAATAGAAACTGTCATAGTGTACAGAAAGAGATGTGGCCTTCATGAAAGAAATTTAAACCTGGTGAAGTTTTCCATGTGCAGCAAAAGAAAGGTTTGCTTAGAAGTGCTTTCTGCAGATTGCCTGAATGCACTGACAGTATTTTGAGAATCTTAAAAAAAATTGTTTTCTAGTGAAATCTGGACCAATCTGGTGATAGTCTTTCAGAATACTTAAAAAGATAAACTAGGTAAAAACTAATCCTAGATAGTTCCCTGAAAATCATGCTGCTTTTGAATCCTGACTTCCTGCAGCTATCAGGAGTTTTACTTCTTGTGAACTGAAGAACATCAGTCGTCCTTTATTCTTGAGCATGAGTATGGATTGAAGTTCTAGTATGGGGTAAGATCTTGTCTGTCTTGAGAAAATGCTGTGGCCCTACCACGTAGAACAGAGCATCATCGATCGGTTAAACAAATTTCAGAGAGAGAATGGTAGACGATCTCCAGAATATAAAGAACAGTGACAGTAGTAAAATGCAGTTCTCCATGGTCATTTAACTGCTTTCATCATGAGGCAGTCTTCTTTCTTCTCATTGTCTTTGCTGCAGCAGCAACGATTACTAGAGTAGCCTGAAGCAAGGCTGACTGAAGTAGCCTAAGATGCCAGACTCAAGGAATTGCTGTCTGTTTTCTTGGGTGTTTTGCTGTCCTTTGGGAAGAAAGAGTTCAAAATCACACACCTGCGTTCCGAGTGTTGGAAGGCATACCGTGCTTGTGCAGCAAGTGGCTCACGGGTCCTGTAGTTGCTTAAACTGGATAAGCATGATTCATCTTCTGAGGTGATTTTGATAAAGTGTCCTGAAAGGTAGTATTACTGAGTTCAGGTGTGAAGTGCCCCAGTACAGGGTTATCTATGTAACGTTCTTCTAGAGCTTTTTAATTTTTCAGTGTTGTAATTTTGCAGCCTTAATGGTCAATTAGGGTTGGTTTGAGTGTTTTGGTTTGGTTTTTTCCACCCTTATCTGTGTGGGTATAGTTGTTAGAGGTAGTCAGATCGCTGTGGATAGATACTTGTTTCATTTCTATATTGGGAGTAGTACTAAATATATGACAAGTAGATTGTCCGAGTTAAAACAAAGAAGACCCCACTTTTTGTTAAAGCTCTATCAAACTGTTAACGAATTACAATTCCAAAATAATGAAACATAATTGTAAAACTACTTCTGTATTTTTAAAGTGCTGTGTAAAGAAATAAAATACCTGTTCCACCCATGCAATAGAGCCATAAGGCTATTGCTGGCTGAAAAGAAATGATCTACTGAAACAGCACATGAATAAAGGCAGCATGAAATTCACATATGTAGAAGAGCGGCATGCGATCAAAGAAACACCCTTTGAATATCTAATTCAGCCGTCCTAACGTTTGGATACTAGATGACGAGTGTACAGGCATTGCCTCGCTTCTTAAGTGCTGAATTTTATTACTCTTCAGTTAGCTTTAATTGGATCTTTGCTACAGCTCAGCCTTGGATTAGTTTAAATCCGAATGTCTCGTATTCGTGAATTTGTGTGTTTCGTGAGTGATAACATTTTCAAAGATATATGATACTGGGCTTCTTCATAACTATGTCTGTGAAAAACTGAAGTGTTTAAAATGCTTTTGAAGTAAACTACAATACTGAAATAGCTTCCAGTTTGGAGGAAATACAGATTCCCTTGCTAGCATAATAAACTGTGTGCTAAAATAAACTTTAGTTGTCATGCACTTGATAAGACCAAGATCCAGTGACAGAATACAGCTAGGGAGTAGAGGAAATGTTCCTTGCAACTGTGGGACTAGTTCTACTGCAAAGAAATAAGAAGGCTAATGCAATTGATGGAGTTTGTGTTGCACAAGTGTGGGGTATGATGTGTTCAGCCCAGGTTATTCCTCTTTGTGTCTCCACTGTGCCTCTCCAGTTGTAAAACATACAGTTGCATTCAGCTGATGAAGTCAAAAGGAAATGATTCACACATTTGGAGCTGGAGGGCAAGAGTTCCTTCTAGGGGGCTGGGTGGATATATGTGACTTCCCTCTGCAGGTGTGCAGGCAATCAACCTTTTAAATGTATTTAATGACTGTGCATTTTGCTTTAAAGCTTTATTCTGAAGAAATGCTCCAAAGTTTTAAACTCAGATAATGTCATTTCTTGATGTTAAACAGTTTAATATGTTGGGGAAAGCCACTGATTTGTGAACAGTGGACTAAAACTAAGCTTTACGAAGACCTTTTAGGCTGACAGCAGTGTTGAGATTGTTCCTGTCCGCACAGATAAGGCAAGTTTATGCTCTCATGGAACCTGAGATCATGGAGTGGTTGTCAGAAGCGTTCTAGTTTTTTAATTCTGGCCAGTATTGATTCTCTTGGCTAGCTGTAATCTTTGATCAAGGTAATTCTGACCACTGGCTAAATAATTTAAAAAAAAAAACTTGTTAAATATTTGACTTTTGAATTATTATTTTTTTTAATTATTATTAAGTGACAGAGCAAAAAACTTCAAGGACCTCTGCTGCAGTCCTTGTTTTCAATAGTGCTAGAAAAGTCAGTAGGAATTAATGGCTGTAATTTTTTTCGACTCTTGGAAAAAAACATACTCTGAGCAGTCTTTATCAATGCTAAGTATGACTTGTCGTATATTTGTTGTAACAGACATGGCAGTCTTTCTCTGCAAAATACTTGCTTAGGTATGGCTTTTGCCTGATTTTTTTAATAGTGGGTTAATGATACTGACCTCCACTTTAGCTGAATTTTAATTTACTGGTGAAAATACTGGCATACAGATTTTGTATTTTGTCTTGGTATTTTATTGATGAAAACCACATACTTAGCAGCAAAGCTAGAAGTAGCCAAAAGCATCCAAAACCGAAGCAGATCCCTGTTGTAAGTGTACTGGAGAGGTGGTTCTCGTATTTTGCTATCCACAGATTGTTCCTTCCACCATCTCTGCCGTTCCACCAGTTGTTAACTAACGAAAATGGCAGGTGTAGGGTGTAGTGTGGTATTGAATGAGAATGTAGCATGGTATTTAATGTTGTTGGCTTTTCGAGTCTGAAAAGGTATACAGCCATGTTGGTTTGGTGGTGCATCTGGATTGCTAGCTACGCTGAGGAACAGGGTGCTGGGCTGATGTAGCTATACTGCCTTTTAATAATGGAAATTACTCTAGTTACAACTCTGATATAATGAACTGAGAATGGGAGACCTGAAGGTATGCTGCTCTAGATGAGATGATATAAATTTGGGTATTATTCTGGTTTTCCCTTTGTTTTGCTAAACGAATACTTTAGCTTGCAAGTTAAGTATGCAAAAGTGATACATTATTCGTCACATGAGGAAGGCTCTTGAATGCTTGCAAGTAGTCAAACGTCTCTACTTTTATTTAGCTGTAATATTTGTAAAATGTTCTGTATTTTACAAAGTGTTGCAAAATACTAATTATAAGATGCACCTCTAGGGACTCTTTGTTTTTCTTCCTTTTCCTGTGATGGATTTGGACTCTTTCTACGCTATTTAACAGCTGTGTCCCGTGGCAGCCTATTCTTAATTGTAAAACTTCGTTAGCTGTAGCACGCAAGCATTCATTGAAATACGTTTGAAAAAAAAGGTTTGTATTGAACGTGTGGCTGGCCTGACACTATCCACGAAGATGCAAAATTAAAATGAGTGAAAAACGTAAGCATCCAAGGGAATGTTAACCTCAAAGGAAATCCTCTGAAAAGGATGCTAGATTTGTAAGCAAGAGAGAGGAGAAGGAAAAGTCTGTATGGAATGGTGTGGGTGTTGTTACGTTACTCTTACTTAGAGGGAATCAGGACACATGGGTATGTGTGCTGATACAGTTGTCTTCCAACCTCATAAACTGTGATCCTGTGACACACTAAAGCTGCGTGTGTATAGCTTATTGAAAGCCTCTCCTTTTTCTCTTCCTTTTCTCTGCTCTCTTGGTGTTTTCTGTGTGGATGAGTCATCTTACTCGCAACACCTGTATTAGTAACTGGAGTGCTGTTGGAAACAAAAATATATCTGCAGAAATACCAATTTAGCTGAATCTTAAAAATATTCCTTTTAAAAAAAAAAAGGTGTCTTTGTTTAGGACTTTTTTTTTCCTAGATACACATAATTTTGAGTATGATATTTAATTTGGATTTTGACTCAGTTACCCTAGTTTTATCTAGCAATAGTTATATCTGTAGTGTTAATGGAGGAGTAACGCTGAAGAGAAACACACTGAAATAGATAATTAGTTCTATATCAAAGGGAAGAGAAGCCATTTTGATGAAATTCTTTATTTTAGGGTATCTATTTTTAGGTATTTTCTTGTCTTTAGGTTTTCTAACTTGCATTTCCCCAAACTTGAAAACGGTGATGTGACTTTTTGTTTTTATTAGCAGTATTTTGAAGCACACAAGCTAAAACTGATTAAACTTGCTTCCTCAATGATCTAACTGGGTAAATGTACTGTACATATAGCTCAAGGCATTAAAGCCTGGAATTTAAATGTCAAAATTCTAATCCTATCAGTTTTGTTTATGCCTTACAGATTTGTAAATTTACAGAATTACACACTCCAATTTCAGACACTTGAAACTTCATATAGAAATAGGAAAGGAGGAAAAGCCTCAAGTCAGTACCTTATTTCTCTTGCATTTTTCCTACTGTAGTTTGACATATTTAGCCTTGTGCTCCTTCAGGCCATCATGATAAATGTACTAGGTACAGTGGTTTTAAGCTACTGGTACAGCTAAAACACTACGAGGACAGCTTTACTCAAGTCAGTGAATCTTGCATATGCAGAACTTTTGGTATACTCACAAATCCGCTGTGAAGAGCATAATCCTATTTGTCAGGAGTTATCGTATATAACCAACAAGGATTCCTTCCTCTGCTGCAGAAAAGGAGCTCTTTGTGTCATCTCAGTATTCACATCTTTAAATTCTTAGATTTATAGCCCTCTGCAGAAACTCCTGAACTGCAAGCTAATTTTAAAGGTGCTTTCCTAACCCTGAAAGTCAGTGAATGATTTGACAATTGAACCCTGTAACTGAGGATTAGGAGTTACCACCACAAGTACTTGTCTGGAAGATGGGCTAGTATAGAGGAAAGATGCTTGGTCAGCCGTTACATTCAGTTGTTGTTGTATGCAACGCTTAAACATTGTGTTTTGTAAAACAACAGGCTTTGCTCTCAACATTATAAATGAATTTTCATTATTATTCTTAGGTTAGTAGGCATGCAATGTCTTTTTCCCCAAAACTTTACACAAAAGGAGTTGCAAGAACAGTTTTAATTCTAATGAGTCGTGTGTGGGTGAAAGTCTCGCAGATGATCGTGGCACTTGAAGGGACCTTGAGGTTAACAGTTCCTTCCCAGCACTGGAATGCGGGATCAGCTGGGTTTAGCCCATTCTGAGCAGATGATGTTTATCTATTCTTTCTTATTTTCTTAATGGAAAACCATTTATTTCCTTGGGTATTTTATTTTGACAACTAATTTTGCCACTAGAAAACTTCCTAATAAGCAAATTACTCTTACTGTTTCACTACTGATTCCCAACTTTTAGTGCAGAAATCTGCATTTGATGCATTTTTATTAACAGGTAGTTCTTTCTTCATTACAAATGAGAAGGGCTCTTTCTTCCTTTTTAATTGTACTTGACTCTTTCTAGCTATTAAGATACATTTTCAACAATGTATATAGCCTTGAAATGTAACTGAAAGGGCATTTGTTACTGCACTGTTACAATTCAGTGTCTCTAAACTTTTATATCCGCTTACTTTGAATGAGGCTCATAGAAAGCTCTAAGTGGCTAGATGTGTTTGGCAAAAAAAGGGACCAGGGTGGTAATGAGGCAGACAAGGTTCAACAATAAAGTAGCTCTCTTAAAAAAACTTAATTTGCTGTTTCTGTCAGTGACTGCCTGCCTGCCCTCATTCAGGAGGATAGATTGGTAACAGTATTCATTAAAAATAGACTTACCTAGAGAGTTATTTGGTAATGCTATTTGTGTTAGCTAGTCAAATTGAAGCTGCTTCTCCCTGTATAAACAAGAAAGGCTTATTCTTTAAGGCTTTTATTCTTTAAAACTCAGAGCATCTGACTGGGCTGTGAAAAACCTTTCTGTAATGCTGACCAAAGTACAATTGTGGTCATACGTACAAATCGACATGAGTGCTGTGTAAATTAAAGGGGGGTTTCAGTGCTTTTACGTTCATGTATACCTCATCATCTCTTATACAAACTGAAATCGGTATCTTTGCATCTTTAAGCTGTGAATCTTGCCTAAAGACTAAGAGCAAAGATCGTTCAAAGGGCTTGATTGTGGCCTGGCTGCGGACGACGGGCCTCGAGCATGAACATATCCATTTGTGACACTGTTGCGGTATTTGCCTAACTCCACTTAATAACAGGATTAACAAAAGACTGATAATCGAGGCTAAACCGTTCGCGGTGTAATGCGCGCTCTGTAGAAGCCCAGAAGAGGAAGACCCGACCCGACCCGCGAGGCGAGCGCCTGCCGGGCCAGCGCCCCGTTCAGCACCCGCGCCCTGGACAGCTCAGGCGCGGCCGCCCTCCGGGTGGGCCTGCTGCCCCCGGCGCGGGGGGAATCCGGCGGCCTGGCCAGAAACCGTGCGGGCCGTGCTGGCCCTACCGAGGCTTCCTGCTTGGGCCACTGAATTGCATCTAAAAGACCAAGGGTTTGTGACAGACTCTCGTTTGCCCTGTGGTTCAGAAAGCGGCTGTGACAGCCTTGAGAGTAGACCAGATAGGCTTCCCCTGGAAGGCTTTTTCTAACTCTTGCTAAGTCTGACTGGTATACCTACAGTTCCTATGTGTTGGGGTTTTTTTTTTCCTTTTTTAAAATCTTATTTGGGTTTCAGAAGTTCAGTCTCCATCTATTTGTTCACTTTTATCCTAGAAAAATAAATTTCTTGTCACAGCTTTCCCAAACATTGGTAAGCTAGCTTCCTTGTTCTTAGTTTCCTCTCTGTTGTTTGTTTTTCATGTGGTTTAAGGACTTTCTGGAGCTAGTTCTCATTTTCTGCAGAAAGTTTTGTTAGTCTTTTAGTTTCAACTGGACTTCCCTGCTTGGTTCCTTACAGTAAGTGGAAATAGAAGAGGAAAAAGCAGGTTATACAGATCCTTTCTGTTATCACGCTGTCTGTTCACTTTTCTTTGACGCTATGTGATAGCACTTTTTCAGACTGAGATGATTAAAATATTTGACCTTAAATGTTTAAAAGCCTGGAGAAACTTCAGATATGTTTTGAATTAATATTAGAAAGACGCCTTTAGCAGTAGGAGGTTCACTGAAAGATTAACCTTTCAAAATAACATTGTTTTTTCTTGACGAGAGGTTAAAATCTAGACAGTGGTATTCTGAAATATTTACTTCTGAAAAGGGATAGTTTTGCTTGCAGTAATGCTGAGGTAACAAGGTAAGATCCATCTTTTGTGTGGAAGAAAAAGAACAAAACATGTAAATATTTAATTTCACTTAATGGCTTTCAAAGCCAAGATGGGAAACACAGTAATACTGATTCATGTGTGAAAACAGGGTGTGTAAATACTTCAGTGACCTTTTTCCTTTCTTTTTATGGTCCTGCTGCAGAGAGCTTATGTGGTTTGAATATTTTTTTTCCCTATTGTTAAGTGCAGTTTATTTAAGATAGTATGTGCTTTTTCTGCTACTTGCTGTTATCTTTTTACAAATGTCTTGCAGGATTTTCCCTAGGGGTGGGAATCCTAAGTAAATATTATTTCCTTTTTATGCTGAAGACTTTTCAGCGTACTACGATACCATTACACTAGCTTTTGTAAGAACATCAGCAGCTTTATTCAGTTTGCTACTAAACAAATAAAAAAGGAAGCTATGTGCATTTCTTACACTCCCTCCCTGCTGGAAGAAATAAAATGAATTTCAGGAGGAAAAGAAAAGAAAAGAAAGTGGTTTTGCTATTTCAGTTGTTGGAGTACATGCATTCCCACTTCTAAATGAGAAATGGAAATACCGTAATTAAATAAAATCAGTGTTAGAGTTTCCTCAGTGTCCTGGAAAAGCTGTTTTTCCAAATCAGTTGTCCCTAACTTATGGGTAACTTTGCTGTGTTTAGGTTGGACCTCTGCCATATGTCTGGGAACTGTGGCAAGCTGTTGGGTAATTTCCAGGGTTGCATTCCACTTTTCAATATTATTATTATTTCTTCTCCCCTTAAACTTGCTTCATTGGAGAGATGATATATAGCATGGTTTTATTTGCAAGTCAAAGGTTTTTATTGAAGTCACATTCTAGAAATTATTTCCCTGGTATTCTGATTTCTTAGGTTTGGTATAAGAACAGTTTGTTCCCTGAGTAGTTACGGAAACATACAGAGATTGGAGAGTGAATGAAACACTATTCATACTTGCTTGGATGGGGGGGGGACACGGTTGGCAGTGGAACCCACCATTGTACATTTACATTTAAATAAATTCAAAATCTACTTTAACAGATTAGCCAGTGCAAGACAAAAGCTACTAGTTTTATAAGAGGGATTTTTTTCTTTGCATCACTTTCTATTTCTTTCTGTAAAACTGTCCCTGAGGGAACAGGAATAGATCATAAAAGTTGTCATAACTGGTACTTTAGAAGATGTTCCTGTATCTTTTATAAATTGCTTGTGTACACACTGTTTGTCTGTTAAAAAAAAAAAGCTTTGTAGCTGTCCATATGAATGCATTTGAGAACAGAATTTGTTCTGAAATGTTTTAAAGACTCAGATTTGCGTAGATGCGTTCTTGCCAGAATATTAATAGATTAGAAAACTGTATTGTCCTTTTGGTACTTTGAATTTATTCCAGGAGGCTTGCTGTTTTGTTTTGCTGGATCGTGCTATGCTCAACTTTGTGAGATACCAGGCTAGGTCAAGAGCAACAATAACATACTGCAGGATTTACATTCCCACCTATGTTGTAGGTTGAGTAATGTGCTGAATTGACATAAATGTATCTGAAACATTTGATTTATTTTTTTAAGAGCCTAAATGAACTTTTTTCCCCTTGAAGCTGTCACTGTATGTTTCTAGAGCAACTAGGTGACTGTAACAAGATTAGTCTGTCTCAAGATGTAGTGCGACTTGTATGAATTTTATTGCAGGTAGAAACCTGGTGAAGGAGTTGAAATTTTTATTTTTCTTTCTGGAAGTCATCGTGTAGATGTTAAGTGCTGTGAACTCCCTTTCTTAACTAAGAGCTTAATTTTCAATGTTGTTTTGAATGTCTGTCAATAAAAATTGTCCCACCTACACAATAGTGAAGGGCAATTTTCGTGTTTACGTTGACTTCTACCCAAAAACATATTCGTGTGTAAAATATTTATATTCCCATGTGTATGACATAACCCTTCCAACTGCATCTGGTTTTTCCCTTTTAGGCCAGCTTCCGGACAGTTTTGATACAGTTCTAGCTAAGGACTGGTTTTACACCAAGAGCAGAATTTCAGCCTGTCCTACCTCATTCTGTGGAAAGCATGTCAGTCTAAAGACTACCGTTCACAGAACAAGTTCAGCATTCACTCACTTTTCAGCCTAGAGCTGGTTAGTCTTCTGTAGTCTGCCTACTGCCCTGTGGAGATGTCTTCCAAACCAGAAACTGCTGTTGTAGAATATAGGATTAATAGAATGAACGGTACAATATTTACCCAGTTCTGAAAAGCAAAGACATAAGTTTAGATGTTTAAATGGCATTCTCACTGCACAAGGCTAGGAGTTAATATTGAGTATTGCTTCTTCTCAAGGAAAAACCAATAAAAGTAGATTTCTCTTATTGGCATATTTCCCAGTTTACCGATTTCTGATTTGATACAACTGCTGTAAAGGACAGGTATGACAAAGCCTCTTCTAGAGAGAGGAAGAGTGCGCTTTTGTGATGACTGACAGGAATGTCAGGCTTCCTTTGGGAGCTTTTATTAGGTGTTCCTTAAAATGGTAGTTAAAGGCAAATTTTTTAAGAAGTTGCTTGATAAAACAACAAAGCCTGGAGGCAGAGGCTGTCCTTGACATGCCTGTGCCTTACTTCTCACTAGTCTTTAATACAGATAGAGGTTACTATGGAAGAGCTCGAATAAGTCTGTCTTTTCACCAGAGCTGATGACTTACGCCTGTCTTAATCTAACTAATTTGTTGGTGGCCGTACTGTGAAATTTATCACAATTGCTGTTACTACACTGACCTGTGTGCAACGGCCTTGCCTTTGGAGGACTTCTACTACAATGAAAGGAGTGGATTTAAGCTGGTGTCCATATGGGAAACAGCTACTTTGACCTCTCCTAAAATCCACAGTAAGAAAGCCTTCTACAAAACTGGTAACAAAGTGTGAGAGAGTTATCCTTCAAGAGCATCATGGAGATTTTTATTTTGTAAGACATTGAAAGTACATCTTCTGTCTACTGAAACAGAAGTATTTTTGAGGGACTAATACTCCTCTTAAAGGAGGAGATCTAACTTGAAACAGAAAAATGCCTATACATCGTAATTCTTTGCAGTTTTTAAAACCTGGTCTGTGCAAAGTAACGATGTGACAACTCGGGACCCAAATACTTAGCAGTGTAAAACCTTTCTTGCTCGGAGAATGGTTTGTTTAACTGAAAGTGCCTTTTGAGAACTACTGTTTCTTTCACAGAAGAGTTTGGGAAGTTGTGAATTTTTTTCAATCTAGAATGAAAGGCTACAATGAGAAAATAGATATAAATCTGTGTCTTTAATCATTTTGGCACTGGGTTAGTATTAGTAGGCCTACCTCAGGACGTCAGATGTCTAAAGTGATGAAAGATTCATAAATTATTTTTTTGTAATGAGTGCCTTACACTGTAAGAAAGGGGGAATCGGGAGAGAATTAAATCCTAGTTGTTTGAGAAGGGCTAGGTGTTGGATTATTTAACGTGCATCATGGAAGTTTTTTTTCTTTAAATAAGTTGTTTGCTGCTGAAATATGTATATAGTACACATTTGGGGTGCATCCTTCATTAGCTTGTCTATTGTTCTAGAAGTTTTTTGGTGTGGGTTTTGTTTGGTTGTTTTTTGTTTATATCATGGAAGGGTTTACTTAAATGCAGCTTACTGGTCTTTGCCTTTGCCTTTTAGCTGCTGTTTTGATCCTATCAGTCTCTGATTTGTTTTATCTGCTGCTGTCAGTCTGGCTAATACAGCAAGGTGCAGTGGGCTGCTCCACTGTACCCTTGGGAAAGCTCAGGGTCATCCCTGCTTGTGCTGGTCCGCACCAGCTGACACGCACATGGGAAGGGACAGCAAGAGCAAAGGGAGGTAGTGCTGCCAAGAGACAGGAGGAAGGTGAAGGGATGAATACGAACGTGAGCTGAGAGGCTCAAACTCTGACATTCTTTGTGCTGCCTTCAACTGTTCTAAAGAGCTTTTTTTTCTTTCAAAACTAGACTCTTTTTTTTTTTGAACATTTTATTATTTATGTTTTAATTGCTCAGTCACTGGTTTCAGGGATCGGTGGTAGAGCCTCGCTAACTCATTAGGTAAGGCTCTGGTTAAGAAGGCAGTGCTACGTGGAAAGGCGGAGCAAATTTATGTCATGATTTGCTTTTTCTGTGACCCTTGTCTCAACATCATTGTGGGCAAATAGACATTTTTATATAAGGTGACAGCTAGAGACTTATGAGAGTTGTTTGACTTTCTGTATAAGCTAGGGCAAGTTTCTTACTGCCTTTCTGAAGTATAGTATAATGGAGACATTGCTCACGTTGTAACCATTGCTTTTTCTTGTCTATTTTAGACTGTAAGGTCTTTAAAGGAGGGGCTAACACATACCTGCGACCAAACATATTTGCAGCACTTGTCACACTATGATCCTGATCCTTATAAGGGCATAGGAATACTAACTATGGTTGCTTTTCAGTCAGTTGCTTAAAAACCAAACAAACAAAACACCCCACAAAACCAAACCAAACCAAACCCCAACACTCCTTTTCTAGTAAAATATAATTTATTAGCCTGTTGCAGTTTCATGCTAAAAAACCCCATCACCCCTTTCTTATTAAAATATAACTTCTTAGCATGTTGCAATTTTGTGCTATCTCAGTATTCAAACTCAAGACAGTGTCTCCTTTTTTATGTATAATGCTTATATTTATGAAATGACAGATCATGATTTTGTTTGAACAGTGAAGAACAAAACATACTTATTAAGTAGTTGCAGATTCTCTTAAGTTCAGTGGCATCACGAATGAGTAAAGCAATGAAAGCATATACTTCTTTACATAAAAGCCGTAATTGGATAAGTAAAAGCATTTGAGTTACTGTGTCATTTTTTCAAACTGCTGAAAAGTCAAAATAGCATTTAAACTAATTTGTTCCAACTGCACAAGACTGCTAAAACTTAGTTACAGTCTATGCTCTGTGTGTGTATGTGCATGTGCATCTTATTAGCATGATCTGGTTAATGTAAACAAGATGTTTCTCTTCTAAGCATAGATGTTTAAAATAGATAACTAATCAAATGTCTCAACAATTTGACTGATAGACCAATGCAGCAGTTGTGAATGGTGAAAAATAGAAAATGTTCAGTAATGTTCTCTATAAAGGTCATTTCAAATGTGGGTGATACTCAAAATATTTCTTAACAGTTTACTCAAACAGTGGCGTCTTAACAATGAAAAAGCAAAAATTACATTACAGACTTAATTGTTGCAGTAGGAATGGTGTGGCTTGTCATTTGAAAGTTTGGTTGGTTTGTGATTTATGGATATTCTGTAAATATGGTATAGGTGCTATGTACTCTCTTAATAGAGGTAAAAGACTGTAAATATAGACCAATCTGTCATGATTGATATGTTTAAGGCATGTAAGGCAGTAGCTTGATTTTCTTCAGCTTTTACTGACATAGTTAAGAAAACTTGGTTGAGGGAGTTATTTCTGTATGGGTTCAGTTTTACCTTTTTCTGAACCAATTACGCATCTTCTTTACTATTCCTCTTATTAGACATTTTGCATGCTTTCTTTGCTATGGTACATCCCCAAATGTTATTAAAAGGTTCTGTCTTAGAGATAGGAACTTTTGCAAAACTAGTCATTATAATACATAAATGCATATCATTCAAACTTAAGAAACCGCTCCCACTTCTTATCAAAATTTGTACATCATTCATGTTAAACAATTAAATTCTATTCATACTGAAGGATTTAATGATCTAATTCCAATGTACTCCTTTCTGAAATTATGCATTTTGTAACCCTTGGTCATCTCCCCATTTTGTGAGATTCCCTTTAATTATTCTGTTAAAAGTCTGGCTTCTTATGAACCTACATCCTAGTTTCTGCAATAGTCCATACACTGAAGTAAATATTTTCCAAGTTGGAAGAGTAGAGGGGACAATGCAGAGTGAACTTTTCTTAGTTGAATTTTCCATTTAAAAATAAAAGGCTGCTTTATGATAAGCAGAGATGTCAGTACTTTTTAAAACTTATTCCTTAAATAAAATTGCTTTGTGCTAAGGATGAATGACATTTTTCAGCCCAGACTTTTCTACTAAGCTCAGTCATTATTCATGTCATGCCTTTACTCTGGGGGAAAAAAACCCGAAACCCAAATAAGTAAACAACTGACCATACTTACTCTCACCAGTTTCAAGTGAATGAAAGTAAATTAGTCCATAGGTTAGATGTTTCCCTGCAGAAGTAAGAAATTAGTGCCCTCTGTGGTGGACTGCTATTTTGAGAGCTAAAGAGGGAAAATATGGAGTATAATAATGCAGGAGAGTCTGCTGTTGTGCTTAGGTAATAAAAATTCTTGTATGTGTGATTAAAAAATGAGATGAAAGGCACAAGAAAACAAGTATGCTTTGAAACATTTGTCCTTGGCTTTCTTGAAACTGTACTTTTAATAAGTATGATTTTTCTGTTATACTGAATGATAAATGTAATTATAATCACTTCAAATGTATAATGTTGCTGTTGGAAAATGAAACATTATTATGTTTAGAATTAATATTTTAACTCCTGAGAACATCCCACGTAATAATTCTTTACTTACATATATTCTTCCCAGTTGTAATCCTTAATATTTTGTACTCTGATTTTTTCATCATTGATTGGTTTTCCCCTTTTTTCTTTGTCACTGCTACCTCTATTTCTGCAGGAACAAGTAGGTTGTTGGTAAGTATTTCAACTAAATCAGACTTTACAAAGTTTTGCCTTAGTGAGGAATTTTTTTTTTACCCTCACTTATTTTGGTAAAAACTTTGTAGACAACAGACTGATCTCTGTAAATGCTATGCTTTCTCAGGTCTCCATTATTGCTGTGTTTGTGTAGTAGAGTAATAGTTTTCAGATTCTCCGAGAGACTTCGTCTTCTGCATGCCTTCAAGCAGCATCATTATCTGTGCTGTCTTCCAAGATGCTGCCTCCTCCTGGGGCTTCCTCCTTTGTTCCTGTCTGCTGCCGTTTCAAGTGCAGTGTTTACTTTGTCTCTCCCATTTCTTTGGTTTTTTTTTTTAAGACCTCGTATGCATTTTGGCCAGTTTGCTCAGAAGACTTCTTTGTGTCCGACAAGATGCTCTGTGTCACGTGTTCAGTTTAATCATCCTTGTCAACCATTATTCAGCTGTTTTCACATCATACCTCTTCCCTTTTAGCTATCGTTAAACATACTGCCAGCATGGTATAGCCACCCTCTCCTCTCTTATTATCGTGCTTCATGGAATTTTAATCAGATTTGTTGCATTGTACAGTACAAATTTTCGAGATATTTACGTCTGTGCATTTTCAAAAAATAGAACTTCATTCTTTCTTCTGATCTTGGAGCAGCTCTTCCTCTGCTTTTAAATGATGTGATTTCCAATGGAAACTTTTTCTTTAACCCCAGTGTATTTTTGAAAGTAGTGACTTCATTGACAGTGTGAAGAAGGGGAGGGAGGCATAGACAAACTACTTCCCTGTACTTAAAAATTTGTAGTTGTCTTGCCAAATTACTCAGTTACTCCAGAAGACCCTAACTTCTGGCAGTAGAACGCCATTATCCTTATCCCATCTGTCTTCCCCCAGCTTCCATTGGGAAATGATGAGTGGAAAGACCTTTTTCAGGTGATTGAGGAAAATACTGCTCCAGGAAATGAGAGAAAATTGAGGGAGTAGGAAAACTGAGAAAGAAATTAAAAAATAAGTCTATAGGCTCAGGAGAGACTAGCAAAGAGAGAGGAGAATTCTTTCTCCTTGAACTGTGGTAGGTGAGTTAAGAAAAAAGCAATGGGAATATGTACTATCTCCTAAGTAAGAGTTTTAAGGCATTTTGTTTGCATAAAGTTTTCAGACCTCCAAGCTGACTTGCAGTGAATTATTTGTTATCATCTGGTAATGCAAGAACTAAGCTTGTTTGTCAGGCTAATCTTGCCTACTGTGAGTAAATAATATACTTTTTATGCCCCAAACAGTTGACCATGCTTTCCGGCTACTTGTTTTCGGAATAAGGTAGTTGACTGGGCTCCAAAATGTGTCCAGCCTGGCTTAGCTGCGTATTCAGTCAACTTTGTTGTCCTCCACACAGCTGCACAAGATTTCTCCAAAGTGGCAGGAGCCCCACTTGTGTATAGAAGCTTCTGAAGCAGTGATAGGGCTAGTTTCTTCTTGTACGACTGGTGTTGCTCTCCCAGCATGGCTAGAAGGGGACCTTGTCAGATCCCTGGTAAGCAGGGACAAGAGCAATGAATAGACATGAGAGAGAGAAAAAGTTTCTTTGTTGCCCTTGATTCAGATTTTGGAAGGGAGTCATCACACCTCTATGAAAGAGAAAAAGTGTGTTCCCTTGGGTTCTCTGCCCTGCTCCTTCCCTTGGGAAAGATCCTATGGAAATTAATGGTATTCTTCTGGGGAAAGTCTTGTTGATGAGTGGAGTTTTTGGTCACTAGTTAAAAAATACACTTCTCAAACGTAGTAAGATAAAATCTAAAATAATGTGGATTTAGGATTGGGGGGGGGCCTTTTTTACGTGAAAATTGAGGCTTGCTCTTACCTTTAAATCTACCAAATCCGACTCCCAACGTAAGTTTATATTCACAGCTGTCTGTCTTCAGCTACTTGTGTTCCGTTGAGAAACGTGGTATGGATCTGTGCTGGGCAGGTGATGTGTCCAAAATGCAGTTAATAAAGTAGTAAGTTAAAGAGTGAATTAATAGCTACAAGTCTCTTTAAAAACCGTTCATTTATGTGCTTGTCAATTTGAAAGTGCGAAGACTCTAGGAGTTTGGAGAAGGAGACTTGAGCAGTCTTTCATCTACCGTGACTACTGATCCCTGTGGATGATGTGATGGTGGGGTAACACCCCAACTCCTCCCTTTGTTGGGTGCTTGCATCAGTCTAAAATGTCACGCTTAAAAAGCTATTCCTCTCTAGTAATAGCTGTTCTTATTTTTGTATTAAGACGTGAAATCCATTCTTCCACAGGTCTTTCCCACCTGTAATTTCATCTTCTGGTTTGCAAGATACTTTAGCATGGGGCTTTTTTTTCTTTTTTTTTAATGGTTGTATTTATTGTTCTTCGGTTTCTAAAAATGTGCAGCTGTCAATTATAATCATCATCATGTGTTACTTTTACATTGGTATTAGACACCCAAAGTTGTGCGGTTGATAAAGAATTTATTTATTACTAAGAAAATGTGTCTTGTTCAATCTCTCTTCTTCACTTTGTACTGCATTATTTTTCAGTGATTGCTACTGAAGATCTCACTTTCCCAATTACCAATATGAAGTTAGCTAAAGAAGTTACATAGTAAGATTCTGTCATTGATAACTTTTTGCTTAGGAGATGAAGTAGTATCCAAACATAAATTCTCTAATTATTTCATGGGCTCCTTAACTAAAATAAGTTTCAAATTTGTTTTTATTCCCCATTGTATATATCCCCCTTTCCCACTGAGTGCTATGGGAACTTTAAATTGGAAAATACAAGGGAAAATCCCTTGTTTTCCTCAAGGAATTCACAAGCATGTTTACTTCAGTTTAATGGCACAAAAGTGAGGAATAAACCCCCCCTAGATTATGAGCACAAAATCAGTACATGCTGAGAAGAAATTATTTGTGCTTATCCTGGTTAAGTTTTCTAGGAAAGATGTTTGTATTGTGTTCCTTATTTCTATTTGATTTTCTATTCTCTCCCAAATTGAGGGGATTATTTATTTATCTCTTTGCATCCCCAGAAGTCTTTCCAGATGGTGCTGTGTTCTCCTGGCTTAGGCCATTGACAGTATAAGGAAGGATGGAAGCTAGAGCATTAGATGTATCTTCACCAAGACACTTTCTCCCTTAATAAAAAACTTCTGTACGTAAAATGGCAACATTTCTCTCAGTAGCTGCTTGTATTAAGAGTTATAGAACCTAGAAATTCTCCTGTAAGAGTTCCCTGGGAATTGGTAGTGCTCTTTTTTTTTTTCTTTTACCTTGTAACTTAAAGACATTTTTTAAATGTCAGTTCTTTGTTCTTGAATTTAGTGTGAAATAATCTTCATGTTCTCTTTGGTGGTAAGGGTAAACTTGCCAGGTAAGGTGTTAGCTGTGTTAAAGCAATATGCTTTCATGTACAAAGCTTCGTGGTTTTGAGCTTAAGGAATTGCTCATTCTGTCTTTCCATTTCAGCTGTCAGGAGAAGAGAATTCTGTGGCTGCGTAACTCTTGATAGACCATGTAGTCTTTCTTTACTGGAGCTTTTTTTTTCCTTCTTCTTTAAGTTTTACAAATTAGTTTACAGAAGAATAGAGTAACAGAAGTTTGACTTGACCAGGTCTGTTGTTACTTCACTGAGAATCTGAATTATTTGCATCTGTTTTTCTGCTGTTCTTACAATCTCACTTCATAGTCCTCGACACAGTTGAACAAAAAAGGAAGAAGTAGAGGCATTATACTTTGACTTTCATAAAATGTTTATGCTGTTCTTTTTTTATAGTCTTGTTAGCAAACTTAGAGAATACAGTTGAGGAGAATTAGTAGATGGATGCTGAAATATGCTATAACTGCTGTAGGAGAACAATTCAAATCAAGTATCACGGTCTACTTGGGTCTGTTTTCAATCTTTTTTGCGAGGGTAGGCACTTTTAGAAAAGGAAATATAATGCTGAACTTGTAAGATCTGAAAACACTATGGAGGGCAAAATTAGAGTTAATTGTTTTTAACATGTTAGCAAAGTGTTCATAATTGACTAAAAAAGACCAATGAGAATTACTAAATGTGGGGAGAAATAAAACATACCACTACAAAATGGGAACTGGCTAGTAACAGTTCTGCTTAAGATTCAGGGATTGTTATGGGTCATGAGAGGAATGAACAAGTTAATCTGTTGGTTTCTTTAAAATGTACGTGTACATACGTATATACATACACATGAAGGAGATATCTCTATGAATACACAGGTCTATCTATTCAACACGAAGTGTAATAGAACGATGTGATAGGTAGCTATTAAATTCTGCTTAGGGCTTATGAAGTGTTAGCCTGAAAGCTCTGCCCAGGCCTTGGCAATGCAGTACGTTAAGGTTGGAGAGAGTCCAGAGGACAGCAATAGGAATAAAAGGTTTAGGCATCAGGGCCTGTGAGGAAAGATTAGAGTAACCTGTTTTTTTTTTTTTTTTTTCAAGATAGGGGTAAAAGAAGAAGGGCATGCATTTTCCAGTGTGAGGATGTTTTTTGTACTGAGGATAGTTGCTGACTGTTTTCCATGTCTGTTGGACACATAAGTAGTACTCAACCTTTTTTGGAAGTGAAGGCTGCCAGATGAGAGATAAGGGAAGATTTTTCTAACTCTCTAGGAAAAGCTGATCTGCATTGTAGGTTGTCTGGGATGGCCATAAAGTCTTTCACTAGTGGAGTTTTAAAGGCAGATTAAATCCCCTAAGTACGTTTAACCCAGTTTCCCAGTTATGGCATAGACTTGGTGACCTCTTGAAGGCCTTTCTAACATGTTTCTCTGATTATGCGAGGTCTTTTCTGTTTATTGGAAGGGGGGATTTGTTTTGTTGTGGTTTTTTTTGTTTTATCATCATTATGCAGGCTTGATTTGTGAGACAGTAATTTTGCATACCACCCTGCACACCATCACAGTTACTGGATGCTGTGTTTCCAGATTGTCTGTACTTATTATAGCGCACAGTGAGGTGGGTCAAAAACTGGCTGAATGGCAGAGCGCAGAGGGTAGTGATCGGTGGTGCGGAGTCTGGTTGGAGGCCTGTGACCAGCGGTGTTCCCCAGGGGTCAGTGCTGGGTCCAGTCCTGTTCAACGTATTCATCAATGATTTGGGTGNGGTTTCCAGATTGTCTGTACTTATTTTTCTAAGTACGAAAGAACAAGTGCAAGTATGTAAGTAATATTTGTCAGGCTTCTTATTGTCAAATACGTTTTACAAAATCTGTATATGCAAGGTTTTTTCTTTCCATATGACTTCTTTACATGTAAACCAAGATGTATTTATCCATCTTATCTGAAAACACAAGCATACAAAACCTTAAAATACTAATATGTTAGATACTTATTTTTAAAAGGACAACTAGTCTCATTATATTTTTGGTTTGGTTTTAGTGATGTTCTAGTTCAGACTTCTTGTGCCAAAAGGTTACTCTGATCAGGCTGAGGCAGTCTTTTGTGTTGGTGCAGGTTTTATTTGTGGTTATTTCTTGCTGCTATTGTTTTATATTGACCAACAAGAGCATCCATTCTTTTGTGCAAGTCTAATACCTCTTTAATGTGTTTCTTTATGTGCAATTCTGTGACACTCTGAACTGTATTGTCTGGAAGCTCTTGCTCTTTTTTTTCCCCTCCACCACAAAGTAGGCATTCCAAAATGAGTGCCAAAATGATTTTGCGAAAATTATAGAGATCCAGGAGTTTGCTATTTGTTGGATGGTTTTTGTTTGCTTTGCTATGCAGTGAACTACAAGTTACACATTGTGATGTTTGCAAAACACGAGAAACACAGTAAGATACCAGTAAGAGGCTGAAGTTGGTATAGATAGAGTGAGTGTNCTTTATTTGTGGTTATTTCTTGCTGCTACTGTTTTATATTGACCAAAAAGAGCATCCATTCTTTTGTGCAAGTCTAATACCTCTTTAATGTGTTTCTTTATGTGCAATTCTGTGACACTCTGAACTGTATTGTCTGGAAGCTCTTGCTCTTTTTTTTCCCCTCCACCACAAAGTAGGCATTCCAAAATGAGTGCCAAAATGATTTTGCGAAAATTATAGAGATCCAGGAGTTTGCTATTTGTTGGATGGTTTTTGTTTGCTTTGCTATGCAGTGAACTACAAGTTACACATTGTGATGTTTGCAAAACACGAGAAACACAGTAAGATACCAGTAAGAGGCTGAAGTTGGTATAGATAGAGTGAGTGTCCACCATCAGCCTGTCCCTGTGGATAGTTTCCAAGCCCGCCAGAGATGAAAGTTATGAGTTTGGTAGATGGATGTGAGAGAAGATGGGATTTCTTGGCTAATTGTAGGTTCATTTGCAAAAGACAGCAGAATCTGAAGAAAGTGATACATTCAAGAGAGAATGAGAAAGAGAATTCGCCTCTGAATATTTAACTCCTGCTACTTAACGCAGGTTTAGTTATTTCAAACTTTCTGCGCCACCTTGAGATTCTGTAGTAGCTTTACTGCAAGTTTCTGTTCTGTCTCTCTTTTCTTGTAATCGTACTTTTTTTCCAGAATTGTGGTTTCGTTTTAAGTAATGTGTTATTTTAAGTATTGTAGTCAGAGTTGTGAAACTAGCTAATGGGAGCTTGTAAGAATTTGTCTTCCTGCCTCTTAAGCATGCAGTTGTAAAAGTCGGCTAGAGGTGTGTGCTTGCTCGGTTTTGGTGCTCAGTTCTTTCCTGCTGTACAGAGAGAGAATGGGGTGAGAGGTGATTCTTCTCCTGACTTAGGTTGTCTCACAGGCAATGTCTTCTCTACTACGGAAGAAGGAAGGACAACTTGGCAGTGATACGCTGAGGAACAGTGACAACCCCAATACAAAGGTCATAGTTCCTCATCTTGGATGAGGATAACGGATGCTGTGAAACCAACACCTTTGTAAGAGTTGGGTTTTTACCTAGAACTATATGTTATCTCTTGCACTCTCCTTGTAAAGAGAGTGAGAAACTATTTAATTTAGTTTCATAGTTTTTAGAGGACACTTCGCGTGATGCCACCTAATCTGATGACTACTTCCACTTTGTTGTCCAAAAGTCTGTGCATGCATTGTTTACCTGCAAAACTCAGTAAAACAAGTCGTGTAGAGACCAAGTTATTTTTGACCTGTTGCCGATTGTTAAAGTCATGTGAAACTTCCTTAAAGTTATCGGAGTTGTTCGTTGGGACTGGTGGTAAAAACAAACATAGGCTATAAACGTCGTTAGCCTGCTGGACAGTGGTACAATAGAGCCTTTGTTCTTACAGAGTACTTGATTGTAAACTGGGTCATGAAACTATTGCCCTCTGATTTGAGGAAAGGTGGGAAAATACCAGCTTTTTTTAAGGACCTTTAACTGGCTTACAGACAGTGTTCATTGTTCACCTATTTATATTTTTCAAATACAGTTAAGTAAATATTGTGTCTACAGTCAAAATAATTTGTTCTTTGGGGTTACTAAAGGAGTTTGAAACAGTAATTTCCTTCAAACAAAACGTACACTTTGCATCTTTTGGGGAAGATGGCTAAATCCAGGAGCTGGTTATTGCAGGAGAATGTTGTGAAAGGAACGAGAAGTGGGATTTCCCTTGTGTTTGAAAAATGTTTCAGCAGGTGTTGCAAGCTCAAGGCACTTTTTCGGCTGTAATGCTAGTTTCTGGCATGCAGCTGATGCTGGTCACTGGAGAAGTGTCTTTTCCACGAAGATACCTTTACCACTGGCTACTAGTTTGGTCCATAAGGCTTAGCTAAGTGTAGTGCCCCCTGCTGCTTGGGTTCTTTAGTGTACTGTTCTGGATGCGGAGTCGAGCTGCAACAATCAGATGTCCCAGACTTACGCTGTGTCAGGAGGATATTTGTAGTTGCTTAGCTATTACCTTCAGATACTGCTTGACATTGGAGAAGCCACAAGATACTATATTGTTAAAATGTGGACTGTTTACTAGGTTTAGGAGCAGGCAGTATAACCACATTGAGGAGAATTCTCTAGGTGGATAACCAGAAAGATATTTTTCACTGGTATCTATGTCTAAGCATGGTTTTAAGTAAAAGCATTGTTATTACTGTTACTACTAGTACTACTAGTAGAAGCTGTATTTACCCTAACTCTCCCTACTGTTTTATTTGGATGCAAGTATTTCTTCCAAGCATTCCTAGGCTATGTACCTTCTTAATAACGCTGTTAATTTTAGTAATGGTTCTAAAGACCTATTGATGGTTTTCCCTGACCCCTGTCACTCCCAATTAGATGTGTTGATGACTCTAGGGAATAAGCTAGATGGGTTCTGTCTGGAAAGCAGAGGGAACCTGTTAATGACTGTCCCGGTGCTTAACTAGCGATGAATATAATTGTTAACTTGCTGTAATGCAAACACTCGCTTGTGGCAGAGCACGACTCAGTCTGCACTGTATAAGGAAGTTATGTGCTTTTTCACATCAAAATGTGTTGTCAGTTATGCCTTATAGAAGCATATAAATGAGAATAATGCATGGGTCTTAGTAGGTTTTGACTAGACTTAAGAGTAATGAGCTGCATCAGGCTGATAAAGGTTGAGTGAAAATTTACCCTGGGTCAGTTTTTGAAGAAAACCATAAAAAGCCAGTTGTGGGTGGTTTAGGGTGTTTGGAGGACTGAGACACTAATTTTGATTTTACTCATGTTGAGGTGCAGCCTGGGGGAAGGAGGCTACAGGGTGGCTGAAGGGTCACCGACAAAGCTTTCTACAAGGAAATGAATCCTCTCAACTTGTTTTTTCCAAAATATGTGTTTGGCTGTTCCATGCTTATTAAGCTGTGGTTGTAACTGTTGTTTGTTAAGATGTGGGTTGGGGGAGGAGGATTAAAAATAAGGAGAGAAGAGCAATATGTAAACTGAAGTGTGTAAGACTGACACAAGAAGAAATAGATATGAGCTGCTTATGACTAAAATGGGAAGAATCAGAACTGTACTTTATCTCAGGAAGTGGTTGCCAGTGCACGTTCAGCTGCTGCTCAGAGCTCCTCATGGGTGTTACCAGTTGTCTGGTTTGACTTGCTTCCTATTGGCTGCACTAAAAAAAATAAAAACCAGTGTCTTGTTAAATGAAGTGCATTATTTCTATCAAGTGCTAATGCTTCAGGTTAGCTGCTTGATCTACATCTGGGTAATAATTAACATTAAAGATCAAAATTCTCAGGCATCAGTAACTTGAATGTGCGGCATCAAGTTGCTTCTCATCCTTGACTGACTCAGTTTGTTGTGGACTCACAAGGTTAGATGTATAAAAGCAAGGGGCAACAAACTAAAACATGTGGGAGCAGGCCCAGATGTGGATGTTGGTGGAAGCTGCAGTGGCCATTTATACATGCCTGCATCATTACTTTGCAACAGCAAGTTGCTTCTTTGCACTGAGCATGGATGTAGCTATTTTTGCTGTATGTCGTCCTGTAGGTCTACTCCTTAACAGCTGTTATGCATCAAGATCCCTGTTGGTGGCTTTTTGTCTCTCACTTATGTGTTAATTATTCAGCAGATCAAAATCAGTCAGACTTTTCTCAGACTTTTCTGTGGACTGTAAAACTTGTCCAACCAATCTTGTCCTTTAACTGGAAGACTGCAGTCTTTGGTAATGACATAAATTAAAGTATTAAGCAGTTTTTTCATGGACTACTATGCAGTTGCATCACAACCCAGACTGTCTTAATTATTCTTCCCCCTATATTCCCTTGGGCTGTGACCTCACAACCTAAACAAGGTCATGCTTGGCTAGGATCAGAGAAGTCAAACAAATTCAGTGCTACAGGAAATATTAGTGATTCAGTAGGTGAGGTGACACCCCTGAGTTAATGTTTTCCCTATGCCCCAGACTAGTAAAAGATGCTGCAGCTTGCATGATGAGATGCAAAACCGAGATCCTTTGTTAAAGTTTCAGTGCTGTTCCTAGTAAAAGTGCAGATGTTAATTCAGGGCTCCTACCCAACTTCAGATTTTAATGGCTATGTTCTCCATACATTTCTAATTTCTGTTTTAGTAGAGTCACATTATCCTTATGCACTTGTCTTAAACTGTTTGTAGAGTTGGGAAACTTTGTGTTCCAGAGGTGCTGACATGTTTGCAATTGGCAACAGATCAATTTGCAGAAACAATGGTCCGTTTCAAGATCTCTTGAAGTCAAGGGAATTATATTAATGGAAGAAATGCCAGGTCAAAACTGAAAAGCGGCAGGTTTTTTTTTTAATGCATGCAGAATAGGTTTTTGGTTTGAATATACGTATTTGCAATGTGGTAGAGTGTACTCACACTTACATATTTTTATTTTCCATAGGATTCAAGTGCCCTGTATGTTCAAAATTTGTATCTTCTGATGAAATGGATTTACATCTTGTGATGTGCTTGACAAAACCAAGGATAACCTACAATGGTAAGAAAGAAGTAAGCTGATAATTATTTCTTCATTTTAAACATTAGAGTGATAATAATTCTTTATTTATAAGATAATCTGGTAACTGATTCAGTGGACTCAGAAATGGTGTATCATTTTTGCTTGCAGTTCATTTTTTCCAAATAATTCCTAAGAACTTGGTCTTTTTTATACTGCCTGCCAATATAATTTACACTGACTTGTTCAGCAAATATAAAATTATTCTTATTTGAGTGTATTTATTCCATTTTTGACCACAAGATCAGATATTGGTCAGTGCGTGTTTAGTGTCCTCTTGAGATATGTGTTGCTTAAACGTCCTCTCACCTAATGACATCAAGTAGTGAGGTAGGTCAATCAAGTCTCCTTCTCGGGACACTATTGAGGATTGTTACTTGACCCAGTGTGCATTCGCATGTTATTCAAGAAAATGACCCTTTTTTTGAAGGAGCTAAAGAACTTTGTCCTTCTTCAGCTGATTGCTTGTGTGATACTTACAGGGACTGGTAGATATGTATGTTTTTGTTATCTTAGTGAAACTTGAATCACCTGTGGTAGCTCTGTTTTCCCCCCTACTAAGTACTAAGCTCTCCTTCTAGGCAATCTTTGACGCAAGGCAAACAGGACTTTTGCCACTGTTGGGACCAAACCTTTCTATCACTGTGGCTTAGGCTGACACTCAGTTCTACAGCAAGCACACAAAAAGGTTTCAGAAAACTAGGAATTAGAAAAAATCTTACTGAAATCGTAGTGCCTACTTTGGCAGAGCTGCCCTACCATCAGGAAATCTTACAGTGCTTCCTGAACAAGCATATTGCTTACAAGTCATCAGATGTGGAGTATGTGAGAACAGAACATGATTAGAAAGAAATTGTAGAGGAGAGGGAGTCAGACTCTTTTTGGATGTACCCAGCAAAAAGTTGAGAGTCAGTGGTCACAAGTTGCATCAGGGAAAAATCTGATTCAATGTAAGGTAGAAATGCCCCATAATGAGAGTGGTCAAACACAGTAGCAGGCACCTGAATAGGCTGTACAACCTCCATCCTTGGAGACGATCAGAAATTTATTGAACAAGGCCCTGAACAACTTAGTCTAAGTTGGCCCTGCTTTGAGTGAGCGGCTGGATGAGAAGACCTCCAGAGGTCCCTTCTAACATAAGTTATTTTATTGCGTAAGTAACTTGCAGTGTTACGGGCTCTTTGATCCTCCTGGCACCTTGCTTTTATGGGATCCTACACTGGATTTTTTTTTACTGGAACAAGTCTTGAAGGATGGTTGGGCCCACCTTATTCTTTGTCTGGATAGCAATAATGCTGGGCTTTAATTGCAAAAATAATTTGAAATTATATATGTAGACTTGTGAAATCCATTTTAAAGCACAGCACTCAGGAAAAGTAAATATTTTTTTTTTCTCCTGGTATTACCACACATATATTTGGAAAGGTTGACTTCATCTAACAGAGGGGGCTTTGTTTCTCTTTGCTTTGCCTTTCTAAATTTAGGACTGAGCTTTTTCCAAGATAAGTTGATAGAAATCTGAAGTCCTTTGCCTGTGCTGCTTTCTACATGTATATATGAGCACACTCAGCGCTCTTTTTTTCAGATACTTTTTTTCAGATACAGAAATTACATAATGTAACCTCTCAGTATCGTTTGTGATGTTCATTTGTATCACAACAGTGCCATATTCAGCTTGTTGTGTGTTGGGTTTTTTTGGGTTTTTTTTCCTGCACTGGTTTCTCTCAGCTAGCACACTGCTGGTTGGAGCTCCTTTGGGCCATCTTGTTATCTGCGCACAGTATGTTAAGTCAGCAAACTTCCATATAAATAAGCAGAAGTAAAACCTGTGAGTGGCACCTGATGCCACTCCCTGGATAATCTGCAACACAGCAAAAGCAGTTGTGGACAATGCAGTATGAGGTATTACCAGCAACATGTCATTTCTTAATTTAGGAGTGTGTTTACTGTATAGAGAGCCTCAGAAACTCATTCTAGGAAATTGTTATAAAAGCCTGAAAGGAGAAAACTACTAAATTACATAGACTGGTTTGAGACGCTTACTTAGAAGTATGGTCTCATTCTCATAAACACTTAATAGAAGTGTGCATTGATCCTTGTAACTCCAGTTGGTTAGTTCCTGGAGTGGTGGACTAAATCTTAAGTTATAGCCTATGGCTGGTTATTTAAATTACTGCAGCACAAAGACATTGAGGATGTGGCTTCAGAGTCGTGCAGCGCTCAGTTGTTACTCTGTGGTCTAACTGCGATCCCTTTAATGAGGCTAATGAAAGAGAATTAACTAGCAGATTGGTAACTTAATGCTGCCATGATTACAGCCCAGAATTGTGCATGAATGTCTATATGCATGCTCTTTTTTTTTCTCGTATATTTTGCCATGATAAAGGGTTCAGTGATGGATCTGCGTTTTTGTCATAAGCCATAAGAAGGGCATCTCAAGTTTTGCTTGAGAGAAGAAAAGATGCTGCTATAAACTTTTGACACCTTCTTCCAAAATGGAAGGCATCTCTTTATGCTTTGCTTTCTCATTGTTATTTTGGCCTTATGCCATACATGCACAAATAGAGCCAAGGAGTCATTGTTTCCTTGTGTTGGTCACTGATGCTTTCCCAGTCCTATTACCACTAGCAGGAGAAAGACCTTCTTTCCTTTTTTTTTTTGTCACCTTGTTTTCTCTCTGAATTTTGTGTTGCAAGTAGTTGAAGGGAGCCTTGGATTTTGCAGGTGGTGAGACATTTAAAACTTGAGCAGTTGGACTGAATTGTGCTTATGTGTAGTTCTGTTCTAGGTGTGTTTCCTCCTGATACTGTAAATGTATTAGTTGTTCTTTCTAAGAAACAACAGGGAACAGATTGTATGTATTTTGTCATTCCGAGAAGACAAACCTTCTTTCTTTTTAAATGTAAGTCTGAGGCATGCAGCCTTCCCCAGGAAAAATGTTATAAGACTGTTTAGTTGTGATTTGAAGTTTAAAAATATTAATTGGTCCTCCCAGCCGATCTCTAATTGCTTTCTGAGCTACCTTTGTGCATTGCATTAGGCAGTAGGAAGGGTCAGTGAACTGCGAACTCTGGCAGCTGTCTCATTTACATGTATTTTCTGAACGAGAGCGATCACGAATTTGTCCCAGTTCTACACTAGAAGTTGTTCTGATTTTCATATGAATAAATCAGTACATTTTATTAGCCTTATTCTTTCAAAATCATGTGACTTGCCTGCAACAGAGATCTCATTGCTGACTCAATTTAGCATGTAAAAAGAGCTCTTTCTTTCTTCTGTGAAACTTTGTTCCAGATCTCTTAAACTACTTGTGGTGCTTACACATGAACCAGTATCTAGGCATTTTGATACAAAAGCTGGTTAAATGAGTGGAATTGTGCAAAAACATTGTGGTGTTTGGTGTTATTGTCTTCAGTAGCCTTGCTTTTTTTTTTAGTGATTAAAAACTCTCTTCGTACTGTTACTTGCTGAGTTGCTGAGAAGCCAGAGTGGGTCCCATGCACTGGTTAGCCACAGGTAGCCAAAAACCAGTTTTACGAAGAAAGTGGATTACTTGCTAGGTGACACGTTGTTTTGAAAACCGCAGCTGAAATATGATGTAGCTGTACCTATTTCTTTGAACTTCTCCAGAGTGTTAAATGAGGCCCCTTGTACCATCTTGTTCAAGTTTGCCGTGGTGAGTTACGCAGGGAGCCCGCTTAGGGACTGCTCCGTGCAAGATGCTGCTTCCAAGGTAGCCCTGTGTTTTGGCCAGGCAGGGGCATTTAATTGAATAACACTCAAGCAACTTGCCTTTAACTCCTTGCTGATGGTTAGACCTATCTGGTGAAGTGTAGGTTTTGAATGTAATTGTCGTTCATTTTGTGTTGTTACAGTATCGATGCTTTTTTTCCACTGGAAGGTGTTCTATAAAAATGGAGGAGACACAGGAGAGGCCTATGTCTTTAAGGGCCCTGGTTTTAGATGCTTTGCAACAAATGCAATCAATTCCTCTTGAAGAAACCTTGCAGTTGTTTCTGAAGTAATTACGTTTTTCATTTTAAAATTCCTTTGTTTGTTTCTCAGAACACTTGGTAAGATGATTATTATCATTATTATTATTAGGCCCCTCTGAGAGCAGGGACTAGCAGCCTGGCACGTGGCCAGACGGGGAAGCCAGTGACCCCGGAGAGCTGGGGAGAGCCAGTCAGCTCACTAGACTGGTTGGTTGGTTGGCTGGCTCGGCGAGCCGGACTGTCCTCTTTCAAAAGTTTTGACTGAATTAGCACATTCCTGTGGAATATTTTGGGTTTCATCAAGTCAGCACTTAGTGTTGGAACGCTGTTCCACTGGAAACTTTCTAAGCGGGTCTCCTTAAAGCCGCTTGCTCGGGGGTGGTGCTGCTTTGACATCAGTGCTGCTTTCGCTCAGACTGCTCTGCATTTAATTCAGATACGGCAGTGGGTCTGATTATTGGCCAACATATTTACTGAGGCTCATTTTAAGGGGAAAAACTTCTGCTAGTGTAATTTCAGAGAGGGAAAATGTTGAGACATCCACTGTGTGACTGCTGGAGGTTTTTTCCTTACTCAAGCTTAACTACATTGCAATTATTCTTTTAAAATTGTAAGTAGTGAATTTCTTAGCCCTATCACACCAAAAAAGAGCAAGGGATAAAACATCACAGATAGCAGGGATTACATATATGGTTTTGTATTTAAAGTTTATTCAGCTCTGGTTTGAATGGAGGGATTAGTATATGGAAAGACCATTATAGGCAGAATATTGAAAATTAAGGTAGGTGTACTGCGAGGAAAACATTCATGAAACTTGACGTGCTGCTTCTGTCTGGCAACGTACTTTCCTTTATCTTCTGGGGTGTTGGAATCTAATGCCAAGCACAGCTAGCCAAATATTCCCATGCCATCTAACAAATTCAGAGTGATTTGGGCCACAACAGTGCAATTGATTTAGGTTAGAAAGGATGCAAAGCAGACTTTTGTCATGGGGATTTAAATATGCTGTTTGTTGTAAACCAGTTTGAGGTATCGGGTTAAGTTTTCTCTTGAGGCAAGCACAATGCTGATACTGCCACATGCTGAGGCCGCATGTGAGTGAATGTCAGAATCCCAAGCTGGAAACTGTATGAGCAATAACCCTGCTAGAGGAGTTGTCAACATCTAAATGACAGCCATAATATATGCATTTTGATCAAAAGTAGAGACTTGAAGATTGGCATGAGTCACTTAAAGGACTAAATAAAAATATTTTGGAAACATTCTTGGTGAATGGGACTGACCTAATTTTTTCTAACACGAGTTATAAACTTTGTTGATTGGTGGCTGTTTCAACATCTTTAGGACAAGCTACTTGTGCCAGAATTTATTCAGTGTACATTGCTTAACATAAGGGAAAAAAAATAGCATACCTTAACCTAACTTCTGCACCACCGAGATATGCAATTCTGGTAGTTCCACTTCCTCCAGGGACTTGATTTCCTTGATCACTTCTGTGCGCAAAAAAAGGGAGAGTATTTTACTCAGCAGAGCCGATGCTGTCAACTGTTTCGACGGATGCACTCAAAACTTCAGTCTGGAATGAAAAGAATCGCTAACTTCAAGTTCAGTTCTCTGCCAGGGTTCCTGAGATCATACCCTAAAAGACCTTGCAAGAGGGCATCTTGCCAGTCTGCCTGGAAAAGCTTTAAGCCTTCCTCCTTGTCCTCATCCTTTAATAGGACTAGACTTTCAGCAAAGCAGTACGAAATAATACTAAGGCAAATCAGTTCTTTCATTCCACTTTATCCGAGGTCTAAAATTCTCCATAGAATTTCTCAATTCTTCCGTTTTTGGAGCTTAACAAGATTCTTGGCTTAAAGTTTCTAGCTTCTTGCTTGGGCCTAGATGGCTCTGTCCTCAGAGGTGCTGAGGAGGGAGAAGAGCATACTTTATAAGGTAGTTTAACAGAACACGTAAACAGACACTTATCCTGTGCTTGCAGTTATAATAGTGACATTTACTCTTGTTTTGATCTTGTGTACTCGTGAACATCCTGTAGACTGTGTAGGAGGTTCATTCAGTTTCTCTGATGCTTTAAAACTGTCTTCTTCAGTAGTTCTTGAAAATAATTAGAACTGTTGAACATCTGCTGAACTTTGAGATTTTGCTTAATGTGCCAACAGTAGAATATTACTATAGCAAATAAAATTTTAATCTTGGACATTTGCACAGCTGTTACTCTGTGAATTATAATATCAGCTCAGACTTTTCATAGCTTGTCTTGCAAATCATTGTTCCAATTTTGAGGAGGGAAATCCTGTTTGAAGAACTTGATTAAAACATAGTAATTAGTTTGTGCTTCCTCCCTTTGGGAATTGTTGGTAATGTTTGAACAAGGAGGAAGCTTTTACTAGTGTTCACCAGTGTAGGCTGTGCACAGGTACTTGTCCAAACCAGACTGCTAAGAGGGACAGTGGCAAACTCTAGCTCTTCCTCCCTTTTGTTCGCTAAAGCTGTATTTCCTTCCAACCATCCCAAATCTCTCCTTCAACAGTTTTTAGTGCTTCACAGAAGAGCAGCACTGCAACAGCAGCCTGTTACATACAGTTCAGGTTTGTCGGGACAGAGATTGTTCGTTTTAAAGAGTAATGCTGACAAATGTCACTGACTAAAACCACACTCAAGTTCAATGTCTACCTACCTCCTGAAGCGGGTAGGACCTGCTTCAGTGACCCCATTTCAGCCTCAGTCAGTGGATGAATTGGGTCAGTCTGTGATAGCGTGGAGTTGCAGCACTTTTAGAGGCTGCAGTCTCTTATCTTTACTCCACACCCACCAACTGTCAACCCTTTGCTATGGAGTCAAAAAAAGTAAGCTGTGTATTTCTAATGGTGTAGCTGCGAAGAAAGCTCGTGAAACGGGGACATAGTGTAACTGAGAGGGAAGTGCTTTGAATGTCTGGAACAGCAGTTCCCTGAACTGCAGACTACCCCATTTATCTTGGTAAGATATAATCTTGGAGGTTTACTGGTGGTGGTTGAGGGATCAACATTGTTTATTATTTTAACCTTCATGTAAGAGAAAGAGAGGCATAGATTTGTAAAGAAGCTATGACAGCTCACTGTCATGGTGCGGTTGGGGATGCCCAATAGATTATGCTAAATTTTCTTGCTGTAATGAAGTAAAGTTGGCGTGCTTGCATCCTGCTGAGGAGGACACCCTGAGGAGATCACATCCATTCGTATCTTAAACTTTTCTCTAATTTGTTGTGAATGGGACTGACTTTTTAATAAACTTTTGGGGAGAAGGGTATTTGTTGGGTGATTCTCTGCGTGCTTTTTCCCTTGAGTCAGGCCTAAATCTGCTAGACCAAACTTCCTGTGACAGAGCCATCACAAATCACGTCTGGCCAAAATAGCTGCAATGTCACCTCATACTTCAGTTCTTAAGAGTGGGACGGCAATTTTTTTTTTTCGTCTCAGTACATTGGCATCACCTTTATATAAATGCATACATATACCACAGAAATATTATGCGGCACTGGGTAAATACAGTAAAGCTTTTGACAGCTATAGAACAAGCCTGGTTGTTTCTGAAAGAGAGAGAAAATAGGATCATTCATGCGCTGAATAGCTCAAGTTGTTTCTTTTCTTTAGAAGCTACTCCTAACCTCAGGTACTGCTATTGTCTTGCTTTGGTATTGACAGCGCTGCTAAAGTCAAACAACAGTTCTTGTCCTAGAAAATTAGATACACCTGTGAACCAGTGCTGCAAAGAACATCTGTGAGTGACACGACGAGTGATTCAGATCAGGTTAGAAGAGGACCTGATGTATTCTGCTGTATGTCATTGTGTTTGTCTCGTATAATGGCAGCGCAGTGCTGCATGCAGTAGAAAGCTAAGGGACGGTTTTGTTCGCTCGGTAGCAAATGCTCCCTGTGCTGTGACTCTGCACCACGTGATGCGGGCAGATAGGAGCTACCTTCCACGTCTTACACTTAATCAGTCTTTAGCTTTGAGAGGTCATTCGGAGGATGTCATAAATCGTGTCTGCAACTGCTGCAGTCTTGTGACTGCTGGGAATTTAGCTTCAGGGGAAATAACGTTCCTAGTTTTGTATGGTAGTATTGCAGTCTTGAAAGCCGATACCTCTAAAACCTTGAGATTGTACTCATTTGTAAGCAGCAAAGTGACATTTTTTTGTAGTTGCTCTGTCGAAACAAAACCCTTGCAAATACACGGTTTTTCCTAACCTTAGAGAATAGGTTTCATTTGCTGGATTTTGAAGTAAAACTACTTGAAATCTTTAGTTTTTTAAAAATAAATGCCAAACTACATCTCACTGAGACTGAGTGATCTGTGTAGGAATTTCATGGTATTTCCTTCCCTAAATTCCTCACTGTTTTGCAGGAACTTTGCAGATTATTCACAGATCAGGATTTTTTTTCTGAAGAAATATAAAAGAATAAGAGGGGGCTTCCTCTTGCTCAGAAACTACTCTGATGGCAGATCAATTAAAATAATTGCCTGAAATGTAACTCGTAATTATTTTTTTCCCCCCCTACGGATTAGAATCTTGCTTTAAAACCTGCTATCCTTTGATTGTTTACATAGTTTCGTGCTTCTGAGTTGCAGACTCAACCTTTCAATGACAAAAGAAGTCAGCCCAGCTTTTGCAGGAAGGTTCAGTGGTAGAACAAGCCTAACTCTTCTGAAACAGCTGGGTGAAAACACTGTTAATATGTTAAGACTACTCTCACTTGTAAACTGGGGATTATCATCACTGCTTACACTGGAGAAAAAATTACCAGCTTACAGTATTTGTAACAAAATCCAGTGATTCTAGAGCAGGTTGTAAATTGCCTATTGACAAGGATTACCTTGATTATATACTGACATAGGTAGAAAATACCAGACTTGCCTATTGTATCCTCCCTGGAGGAAACTCCTTGCTCCCCAAAGTTTGTGTAACTTTGTCTCCTGTGGCCACGCATTTGTTCAGCTGCAGAAATAACCTGAAGTTCTAACACACACTTGAAACATGAAAAACTTCACTATTGCTAGATTTAGTACTGAACTGCATGACCACTTATGAAACCTCATTAAAGTTTCCTCATAAAAACCTCAGATAACTTCCATTTTAACCCTGCACTAATAGCTGTCTTTAATTTAAAGCCATATCAAACTTTCTTCGTTTTGACCATGTTCCTCATCTCCTCTGTTCTTGTGCGAAGTTTCATTAGATAGTCTTAATGGATTGCATTAGGTATTGGACAGCCTTCACGTAGCTAGAGCAATAATGTAGTATTCGACGATAACTTTTAGCCCATAAATAATATATGTTTATTTGAGGTGGAGAGAGGAGTTGTTTGGTTGACACTTCTATATTTTTTCCTCCAAGTTCCAAGGAAATCTATTTCAATCTATTTAGCTTTATTAACTGAAAAACCTTGTTGTTGTAATAGTGCCAAATAGTTTTAATAGCCTGTTGATTAAAAAAATTAAGAGAAAAATAAACTTTTTAATATGATTGTCGAAATACACTGCCAGGTTATGTGCATAAAGCTTTGGACAAATACTAGAGAATTGTATTTGGGGACTTTGTTTTAAACACATGTCCCGTGTTAATATTTTTGTATTATTATTTGAGAATGATCATGGTTGCTGAATACTATTGAAATTATGTGGGTGTCTTTTATTTGACTTAATTGCTAGGATCTAGAAATTGATGCTGTTTGCTTTAAAACATAAAAGAAGGTTTGTTGGGTTTTTGGTTTTTTCCTCTTGAATTTAAAGACCCATGTACTCTGTATCTTACTGGGGTAGGAAAAACCTGTAGGTACCTGTTAGCACCAGAAATAATGTATCTCTCTGCTTGCTGGAATAAATTATAATACTGGTTATGGGTTAGTGTAGAGCAGAAAAACTGAGATAACTTTGAAAACTCCAACTCAATATTTGATGTTACCAGATATTTTTGCATTGGGACATGTTTTGCATTCCATCTATATCGCAAGGGTAATTGCATTTGAAATAGGAATAGTTTGTCAAAAGCAGCCTGTCTGCTGTGAACAAAAAAGACAGACAAGTAAAAACTATGCAGTGATTTATATCCCTGTCCTGTGTATGCACATTGATGCCAGACAGTCAGTTTTAACTTGGAGAAGACTGATCTCGAGCCTGCTGGGAAAAGCACCTTGCAGGCCTAGCACCTGGCACTGGGGTTAATAAGCCAGACTTTATGCACACTGAGTTTTGGTACCAGTGTTTTAATTGTGTGTTGCTCAGTAATGCATCGTATCTTCCCTAAGAATAGTGTCTTAGTCAGATACACCCATTTTTCTTCCGCCTCCTGTTTTGAGCTTAGGCCTGTAGTTTCATCTTTCATGCCATCTTCCGTAGGCCTCCCTGTGCATTCATTTTGCATCGGATCAAACCAAACTCCTCCACAAGCTTGCAAAGAAATGACTCATTTATTTGGCCAATGTTAAAAGATTGGAAAAAAGACTTGGCAAAACCCATTGTGCTCAGGGCACCTGTAGGAAGCCTGGAATAGAAACTTGAAAAAGGACAAAGTGAACACAACACTGAATCAAGTACTACATCCAACTTTAAAACAAGTCACTACTAAAGTAACCCATGTTGCCCAGAGTAATAGGCTAGCTAACTGCATCTGAGTGTCCTCTGTTCATTCCCTCTCTGCCCTTCAGGGTCGCTGTTGCCCTACCCTTTCCTTCCATGAAGGTTTTTAATGTGCCCGCTTCACCTATGTCGTGTGAGATGAGAGTTCTTAAAGATTTCATTAGGCCAGCAGATCTCCATCACACTCTCAATTACTTGCAGACCATTACTAGAATGAAACTTCTTGGACTGAAAATCATTACAAAGCTATTTCTCTGACTTCTGACCATAGTTTCAGTGATGGTGTGTGGTTAAAGGCTTGCCATTTGGAAAAAATGTCTTCTGCAATTGTTTTAATCTCCTTTCGTGTTGGGGATAAAATAAGCTTAGTCATTTTAAAAAGCTGCCAAAGCAAAGGGATTTCCTAATCTCAGTGGGGATCTCTTTGTGCTGTCACATGAACACCTTGCATTTCAAGATCTTTTCAAATTTAGGTCTTACTTTCAGCTTGATCAGAGACAACCATCTTCTGTCATACCTACTCTGCCACATCCATGCTCTGCTTTGCTTTCCCAGGCTTTGTGAACACGGTTGGCAACAATATCTAGTTTTGATTTGGCAAAATTGCTTATTTTAACAGACTTACAGCATCATAGCTAAGGCTTTCTTCTGACCGAAAAGCTATTTGAAGAGAACCGTCTCTGCACAGTATATGAAAGGAATTCTTCACCCTCCTCTCTAACCACAGTGGTATCTTTTCCTCATTAAATCATTAGATTAGATTCCTGAGTGATTTACTACCAGAACAAGCTTCTGTAGATAAATACTCCTGGGGTTTTATGCCTGGTTGGTTGTGGTGGGGTTGTTTTGGGTTTGGTTTGGGTTGGGTTTTATTGTTCTGTTTGTTTACCTTTGGTAAAGAAGTCATCTGCTACACTAGGAAAGCTGCACCTCAGACCTCTCTCATTTTTTCTTGAATGTGGTGCCCCACCCCGTAGCCTTGGTGACAAGAATTAACTTTCTGCCCCTTGCTCCGGGGGATACCATGTGGTTCAGCCACCTTTGGACTGAATTTCTGGATTGCGATCCCAAGTTCTCAACAGGCCTAAATTGATTTTGCATCTATCGTAGCATTTTCTTAGTGCTGGTAAAGATGGGCAGGTACTTATAAGCAGCCCTCAAATATTTTGCTTTGATTTACTTCTCAGAGATAAGAAGCATTGTTTAGCAAAGAATAAAAATGATAAAAGATCTGCATGCGTGGATCCCACACTGATATTCTTTTCTTGCTCGCTTCTATAAGTTTTCTTCATCCCAGCTATCTCCAGCTCCCTATGAGAAACAACCGTCTAACTGCAGCGGACTCTTTCTGTCAGCAATACGTGCTGGTTGCCCCTGGCCGTTTACTCAACCACTCCTTCTTTTGTAGCATATTTATGGTGTAAGATCCTCTTTGATGGTAAACTCAGCCTTGAGAAGCATAAATAGTTCTTACCCGGTGAAGCCAAGGAGGAGGTATTCCCCAAGTGATACTTCTTTACACTGTTTCATAAGGAGTCTTTATTTTGCTGCTGTTTCATTTCTTGTGAGTTTGCCCCTTTACATGCTACTTTTGATTTAACTCCTGACATTCAAGATTAATACCCGATAACGTGAGAGGTCGTGTAATATTGGTTAAAAACCAAGAAAACAGCCTGAAGGCAGCTTCCATATTCCGTGCGCTGCAATAAGCAGCTTTTGTTTCAGATGATATGTGCTGGGGTACGCTATTCACAATGGAGTTGCACAGTGGGGCACCAGTTTGGTACTGCTGCATTCAAGGCTTTTTCACCCAGTTGTCTCCTGATGAGACAATATTTAGAAGTATTTTCCTTTCCTGGGAATAGAGTTTCTGAAGAGAGGAGCACAACCCTTGGAAAAACACAGCATCCCAAACACTGTTCAAGAACAAGTAACCCCTTGCGTCATTCAAAACACAAATACGCGTCAGTTCAGTTGGAATGGGCACTTAGTACAAGATGGGTAAGGCTGGCACAAAGTCGTTTTACATCATGTTCTGCAGGACAAGACTGTTTGTTTGTGGTTTGTTTGTGAACAGGTGCAGCTCTTTGGCCTGTATCTAGACTAAAATTTGACAGTTTAAGGACATGGTACTTACAAATGTGGTGAACAGAACTTCAGAAGTCAGTACAACAGGAGAAAGTTGTTTAGCTATCTTGAGATGATTTAATGTTTGAGGGCCTCTCAAACTGCAAGCAGGCTGATTAAACAGAAGTTGGAAAGAGTGTAGCTTAAGCAGAATTTTCAGAGTCAATCAGATAATTGTATCAAGAGGAAATCTTGAATCACTGTGGAAATGCATAGTCACTCTGGCAATAAATCTCAAGACAGGAGCACAAGATGTTTCATGTGCAATTGGGGTGATAAAATTTTGTCTTGTATGAGTACTTATTTCACCCCAACGCTTTCTAAAAGAAGCATAAATATGGACTGAGGAAGCTGGTATGCTGATCACAATAGCATAGGCCCGGCTGTCAATGTTGTTGCTTGGAAGTCAGGAGCTTTATTTGTCGGACTGCTTGGACTTTTTTCAAAGTCTAGCTCTTCACTGGGAGTCTTGGGATGCAAACTTGACTTTGTCCATGAGGAAGATATCTTAATTGGACATTGTATGAAAGCGGTGTTATTTAAACTTGGGATTTAATTTTTTTTTTTTTGCAGAACTGCAGCTTGTATTGACACCTCGTATCTCGAAGTTGCAGACAGATTTCCATTGTGGCCACTGAGGCAAACCTCTTTGAAAAAGAACTGTTTCCCTCAGTGCACAAATCCCTCTCCCCTCTATATTATTTAGTTTACCTAATTAGAATTGTGTCCAGGTAGCTAGGACTATACAGGCTTTTTTATTCATCCTGCTCCCTAAAATGTATTTCTCTTGCTACTACTTCAGTTTTTATCTGTATTCAACAAAAAGTGAGTATTTTTTCATTACCATACACCTGATCATTATCTGTCTGAACAGGAAGCACGTAGCTATTTCTCAGAATTAGCTTCTGAAAGCTGAGAATGTCTCACAAAAATCTAAGTTCAGGTCTTCAAATGTTGGGTTAGCTGGGAAACAATGAAGCGCAGCCACCTCCCTCGAGCTCGGCGTGGTGGTGTGATACAAGTATTGCCACTGAGACCTTATTCTGCAAATATTTTTCTTGGGCGACTTTCACTTTGTTTGGTGTGCTCCCTCTCCTTTACCTTTGTGTTTTGAGCAGAGAGAGCACCGAAGACTGTAGGCCATGTTTGTGCAGGAAGTCTTTCATGATGGGTATCTGTTTGTAGCGTATATATCTCAGTCTTGGACCAACGCTGAGCAAGGTAAGCGGGAAGGGCAATATAAGGATAATGCTTGGGCTTTGAATGGGAAGTTGTAACGTGCTGACATTGTTGAAGGAGTGAAGAGTGAGATGCCAAACAAAGCCCCCCAAAATTCACCAAACACTTTGTCACTATTTGAGGAAGTGTCACATCTGTTGTAGATTGTTAGTTTGTTTTAGAGAGGTTATGGTTTTGTGCATTGTGGTGGGAAAGGTGTTTTCAGTTAAGTTCTAGGTATTGCTGCGCAAGTTGTGCAGCGGTGTTTGGGGTTACTGTGCCTGTCAGAAGTGCGTGAGAAGTTGCAACATGTGCTTGTTTGGGTAAGGTACGGGTATTTTCAGCAGTATGAAAGGGAATTTGGATTGCAGTTACTCAGCAGAGCTGAATTACTACATGCTCAGCTTGCTTGTATTATGAATCCTGAAACCCACTTCGCTGTGGTTCAAGTAAAAACACTAGATGTTAAAAATCTTCCCTTTTGCATCTGATCTGCAGGAGGTTGCTTGTATTAGAGCAATAAGAAGTCTTTCTGGTCAGGAACCCACTGTTTCTTCAGAAGGTTGTTCCTCACTGAGGGCAGTGCAAATTTACCTTCTGGCTGTGAAGCTAATGGCTTTAGCTTTGCCTTGCTAAATCTGCCGACAAGGCCCTGTAGCTTGGAAAGCTCCGAGTGGCAAGAAAAGCATCTTCTGCAGTGACAACTGAATGCTCTTTCTCCTGCTGTTGAGGGATCTGAATGCTAAAGAATCAGCTCTCCTTCAGAGAGAAAGGCTTCTTTCTGCCTCAATTTTTTAGCAGCAGCAGAGGGCTGACCTGGTCATCCAAGAATAAACCCTAGCTGGAGCATGCTGAATCAATGATGTTCCTCTTGTGGCAGCCAGAATACTGAAGAACAGGTAGGATGCCAAAAAACCTACTTGTTCTCCTAGTGCTTAGGATGGGCTAGGAGAGAAGGCTTTTGCTTGCAGCCAGTACCAGGTTGCAAAGACAGTTACTGAGCTACGTGAGAGAAGCACACTCTGGATAATGGTGTCTCTTGCTTCCATTCCCGTGTCTACTTCTCCCAAGGACATTAACCCTAAATAAGAAAGCTGTCCATATTATTCGTATCAGGTAGTGGCCAATATAATGTTAATGTCTTCCTCCTTTCTCCAATGCCTACGTTGCAACAGTAAATGACATGAGGTGATGGGGGGTAGGAGGAGCGGCAGAACAAGTAGGTCTAGAGAGAATGATATTTTGGGGAAAAAGAGTCTGAAGAGGAGGAAAGCATAGTAGGGAATAGCTGTAAAGGAATGGAGAAGGAGAAAAACAGATGCGGCAGAAGCTTGAAAGATTTGGTAAATCAAGTCAGTAGCGTTTAATAAGAGTATGTTAGTCACTTACACGTGTACTTGCTGGCTACCGAATAGTTACCAGTGGGAAATGCAGGTCCTTCTGGCTACTTGTTTTTGTAACACTAAGGAAAAGCTTTGGATCCACCCCAGAAAGCAGCATCAGTAAAAGAGTAGAATAAATTCTGCAATGTGGATGAATTCATGCTGTACGTGTGAGGAAATACATTTGTTTCTAGATACCTAGAGCTTGATGTACTCCATTTAAAACCAAGAAAAGTCTCTAACTAAGAGAGTTTTTAGTAATCAGCAACAAAAATGAATGAATGTGTGACAGATATATGGTAATATGTACTGTTAACTGAAGTTTCGTCGATGTTTTTTAACCTCTTATGGCTCGTTTTACCAATTTTAGTGCTGATAAGATACCGTTCAGAAGGTACGTTGCAATAAGTTTCAGTCATATTCCTGAAAGGGTGCACTTCTGTGTTTGTCCTTCACTGTTAAACTAGCTGTGATGGCGGCTTCCACAGACATTTAAGCTTTTAAGTTTTAGAAAAAATACAGATATTTTAAGAAATTGTTATGCTGGATTAGATCAAAGATCTTTCTAACTTGCTGTTCCATTTCCAGTGAATGACTAGAGAGAAATAAAATACTGCAGCTATAAGGTGGTATCTCCCCAAATACTATCCCAGTCTGCATGATTTGTGACTTGAGGTTTCCTGAGCCTAGGGCTATATCTATCTGTGTTTTAAAAAGAAAAACAAAAAGCAGTAGCATAGATTTTAATGACTTAATCCATAAGGTATGTATTGCATGTGCTTTTGCGGTCCTCAGTTTAAAGACAGACTATTTCATTTCAGACTATTTCAGGCATTGACTATAATTTAAACCATGGCTGAGTTGGTGGCTTGGATAGTTGTTGGATATATTTTTCAAAAGTTATAGAAAAAGTTTTTAATTGGTAAATTATGTGCAAAACTGCCACAACTATTGTGTTTTAGTAGTATTAACCAGGGATAGAAGAGAGGAGGAAGTAGTACATGAGGGAAAGACTACGCTCTTTTGCCAGATTTCATCTTTGACACCAGTCTTTGGCTAGTGAGTACTTGTTCAAATAGCTGGGAAGGTGGAAAAGTGTTTGCCTCCTATTTGGTCCAAGGCAGATGGATGTGGGGGTGTGGTGAGTGTTTGTGTATGTACCCATGTGTAGGCGAAATGGAAAAATGTGGCCTCTGCTTATTTCCTCTTCCCACTTCCATTTAGGTAATATACTCATATAAATGTTTTAATCATAACATTGATGAAATCTCAAACTGTTCTTTTTTTAAAGAGAAAAAGAATAATACGTATCTACTGGATCACTCTGCTGCCGGAAAATATGACAGCAAAAAAATTGTTCAGACTGCAGTGGCTCTGTGCAAAATGATTTACACATTTTTCCACAAAAGATATGTTTAAAAGTCAGTGTTAAATGACCCTTAAACTGACTTCCATCTGGTATAAGCCAGTGCTGGTACAGGGGAGTGCTGTATGAAACAAGTACAGAACAAATTCTGACCACATCCAGGTCTAACAAGTTTTTTCACTCCTTTTTTCTTTATCTGGGATTGATGGTCCAAATCATCTAAAATGGTCAAAAGGCAGCCAGACCCAAAGTGGCGTATGTCCGTGAAGGATTTGGTTTTGCTGTCGTCACTCTACATATGTAATCAATTATGAGTATANCCAGGTCTAACAGGTTTTTTCACTCCTTTTTTCTTTATCTGGGATTGATGGTCCAAATCATCTAAAATGGTCAAAAGGCAGCCAGACCCAAAGTGGCGTATGTCCGTGAAGGATTTGGTTTTGCTGTCGTCACTCTACATATGTAATCAATTATGAGTATAGTTACACGGGTTTGGAGTCTGTTAATGTGCAGTGCCAAATTGCACGTGGGCATTTATAGCAGTTAGGTAATTTGTACTAATTCCTTCAGAACTTACGCTTTCTTCTTGCACGAGAGCCTGGTAGAATTCGTAAGGTTGACACAAGACGTAGAGAATGCTGACTCCTCGTTATTTCAGAGGAGGAGCAGCATTGAAACCTATTAACAAAATCCCTTCTGCAGGGGTGGCAGAACTTCACGGTGTTTCTGAGGCCCCGTCCAAGCCAGCCGTCGTCGGCGTTCACACCAGCTCCCTCTGGCATGATCGGGCAAAGCCGGTGTGCGCCTGGCGGCTCATCCCAGTGGGAAAGCCTGGGATGAAGCCAGGGAGAGCTGCGAGCTGCGTGCCCGGGACTTGTGCAATAGGGCCGGTATTGGCAAGAGGGAGGCTGATGGCATTGAGGAGAGTCTGGGAGAAGTGGAGGAAAGAAAAGGAGTCTCAGACACTTACGCCAGGGCTGGTGGGAGATACAAATGTTTAAATTGGCATCTTGCCCTCATGTTAGCCAAAAGGTGCAGAACCTTGTTAAACCGCTCAGTGGGAGTTCAGACCCAAGCATTGCACAGTCTGGGGAGCGTACGATAAGCCAGACACATACAGTAGAGAATGATGTGAAAGCAGTTCACAGCAGTGTTTTCTTTTATATATTGTATTTTAATTTTTGTCATCAAAGCTTGACTAAGTGCTCCCCTCTTGAGAGTGGTGAGGGAGGGAGGTTGGAGATTGATTCACTGGAGGTGTCTTAGTGTCATTTTGTTTTGGGTACCAGCTGCTGATCTGATAAAGTGACTCCATGGAAAAAATTACTTTTATTAAGTATGCTCTGTGTATATGACACATCCTTGAATTATAGTGGCGCTTCTTCCTGCAACCTAACTGTGGGAAGAGAGTACATTTGCTCATACGACTTTTAGCAAAGCGCTTGTGTAAAGAAGCAGTCTAGGAGGGTAGGATAGTGTCTGAGAGCCTCCGGCAAAGATTAGTATCTCTGTAGCAGGATGATGCTGTCTGGAGAGTCTTTGCCTCCGGGTGTCAGATACTAAAGTATCTTTTTATATTAAAAAAACCACAAACGCCTCAAAGAAGTATTTATCCTTAGCACCCTCTTCTGGGCAAGTTCTCAGTGTCAGGATTTTGCAAAAATGGGTAAGAGCTCTTCAGATCTTTTAAATTGCTTTCTCCATTAGGTACATCTAATGGTCCTGGAAGCTTACAGCTTCTGATAGAACAACAGAAGTGATTACTTAATATGATGCCTACTAATAATACTACCATGTGTAAAATACAGTTCTTATTTTCTTCATTGTGGTGGGCATATATTGTTTATTAATTTCTTTATATTACATTATATTGTTCTTTATAACAGTTCACCTCATGTTACATATTCTTCGCGTATCCTCATGAAGATGCCACACACGTGGCATTATGCAGTACTTTTAGCATAATGAATGAATACAACGGAGACTGAAATAAGCCCTCTTTCAGAAGCCCAAGCACCTCCAAGACAGCTTGCTGTCATTGTAAGGGAAACAAGGTAGACTTAATTTCATTTCACTTTTTGCTGCAATGATAGCTTTTTAGTTGTCTGCTTGTCATTTTCTGTGTGTTTGGAATGCCACAGTGATGAGTATTGGAGCCACTGGAAAGAATAGTTGACAGCTGGTGGTTTCTCACTCATACCTGGGAACCATGCTCTCCATTAACAGCCCCTTTAGGCTCCTTTTGGTTAAGAAGGGGAAGCTTTTCCCATGAAAATGGAAATTCAAACACTTGGACTTTACTTTGCCAAGTGCCCGCCTTTGTGATCTGCCAGAGATTGCCAGCTTGGTTGCTACGTGGTCCCTTGTTGGGAATGCTCTGTGCACCGTGTGAGGTTGCATCTAAATGGGACTCTTAACCTGCTTCTGCCAAACGGGGCCTTACGTGATCTCCTGTTCTGCTTTGTGCTAAGACTGAATTCTGCATCCCACGTTCTGGCTAAGAAGAAGTGTCCAAGAGAGAAGGTTTTTATTAAAAAATAGTATATTTTCCCAGAAACTTCTGTGTGAAAGCCAACTCTTGTGCATTCCTAGTAACTTACTTTCTCTTCTTTCGTTATGGGATTTGGTAATGCTGCAAAAAAAATTGAGTATCGTCAGGAATTTAGGGTCTTTGGAGCTATACAGCACTGGTCTTTCCCTGATGGAAAACTCCCACTCCTGTTGCTAACAGTTGCATACTTTACATTGAGGAAAAGGTGGATGGGATGTGGTAGAACATGCTGACATGGTGAGGAGGTTGAAGGTGTTAAAGGTGAGGACCAGAAAGGCTGGTAAAAGAAAGCCAGGTGTATAGAAGAGAGATGGGGTCTTGCACCTGGGGAGGAACAACCCCATGTGCCAGTACAGGCTGGGGGTTGACTTGCTGGAGAGCAGCTCTGCGGAGAAGGACCTGGGAGTGCTGGTGGACAACAGGCTCACCATGAGCCAGCAGTGTGCCCTTGCGGCCAGGAAGGCCAATGGCGTCCTGGGGTGCATTAAGAAGAGTGTGGCCAGCAGGTCGAGGGAGGTGATCCTCCCCCTCTACTCTGCCCTGGTGAGGCCGCATCTGGAGTACTGTGTCCAGTTCTGGGCTCCCCAGTTCAAGAGAGACAGGGAACTACTGGAGAGAGTCCAGCGGAGGGCCACAAAGTTGATTAGGGGAGTGGAGCATCTGTCTTATGAGGAAAGGCTGAGAGAGCTGGGTCTGTTCAGCCTGGAAAAGAGAAGGCTGAGAGGAGATCTGATCAATGCTCACAAATATCTAAAGGGTGGATGTCAAGAGGATGGGGTCAGACTCTTCTCAGTGGTGCCCAGCGACAGGACAAGGGGCAATGGGCACAAGCTGGAACACAGGCAGTTCCACCTGAACATGAGGAGGAACTTCTTTACTGTGAGGGTGACAGAGCACTGGAACAGGCTGCCCAGGGAGGTTGTGGAGTCTCCTTCTCTGGAGATATTCAAAACCCGCCTGGATGCATTCCTGTGCAACCTGCTCTGGGGGCACCTGCTTTAGCAGGGGGGTTGGACTGGGTGATCTCTAGAGGTCCCTTCCAACCCCTACCATTCTATGATTCTATGAGTAGGAGAGTAGAAAAAGCAACTGATAGCCTAAGTGTTTAGAAGTTAAGAAGATCTTTATCTAGTTAATTACCTGCAGTTTTCTGTCCAGAGAATTGTTATGTTCAGGCTTGAACTTAACCTCCATAGTGAAAACCGAACATGGGGAAGAAGATACAGCTGGGGAAAACCCACCCAGCGTGAATCCTCAAAGCTGTGGAGGCATTATGTACCACCTGTGTGAAGAACCCAACTTCTCCAATGCTTAGCTCTTGGGCTTGGCAGCACAGCATGTCTGCTGCGGCTGCGTTGCTCAGAGCGTAGGTTTCTGAGGTCAGATCAGAGCAGCCTGTGTGGTGGGGTATGGATCTGCTGGGGAAGTATAAACTCCAAAGGCTACCGGCTGTTGATTATGGCTACTCCTCTTTTCCATGCGAGTGTCTTTCTAGAGGACTTCATTTTGTACTAGGGCTGTGTTTAGGCAAGAAACTGAATCATAACCATATTTTAATTTGAGTTGTCAAGATGTCTCCCATCCCATGAATCTTCAGTCAGCTGGTGTAAGTGTGACCGATCCTCACCTTGACATGGCTTTCTGCAGGACAAGAAGTATCTTCTGTAGCTGGCCTTGATGTTCTGAATAAAGAACATTTTTATTGTAATAGTCTGCTTTTTAACTGTTCAACTTTGTGCTCTTTCTGCAGAGGATGTGCTGAGTAAAGATGCTGGGGAGTGTGCAATATGCCTGGAAGAGCTGCAGCAAGGAGATACTATAGCACGGCTGCCTTGTCTCTGCATATATCATAAAGGGCAAGTATTCCTCAGGGTGCATATGAAATTGCAGAGGGTTACATTTATTGGGTAACTCCTCTAAGAGAAGCTTAAAGGAGCATGAAAACTTAGTCAGTTTTTACACTTAAGAGAACAACAACAAAGAAACAACAGCAGCAACAACCCTAAAGATGTTTTTAAAACATCATCTTTCCACCTCAGACCGACGTAATTGCAGTCGGTTTTCCCTGCTGTTGTCTTCTCGCGCTTGTGTGATAAGCCCGCGGAGATAAAACGTGAAATCACCTGTACGGGGAAGGAGTGCACGTCATAGCTGTGGAGCTTGGGTTGTGTGTCCCTACGTAATAAAAGTGGTGTAAAATGCTAATAGACTTGGGCGGGAACGGGGAAACGCTTTTTAAACCTGTTTTGTTTTTACAAGTGTCTGTAAACTAAAGGGAGTAAAATGTCAGTGATTTATACAAGCAAGATGATAGTGTTAGTAATGAAGTAACACGTATAAAAGCTGGTTAGTAATTTGTAAAATGCTTCCTTAGAAAATGTTAACTCTTAAGATACTTAGTTGTTCAACAGTGTTTAATATCGAAATATTACTGTGGTTTGGGGTTATTACATTTTCAGTGAACATTGAAATGTGTGTGTATATACGTATACTTCTTTGTATCGTATAAAATCCTATTATTCACTGAAATTATGAGAAACCAATTTATATTCGTATCTTACTGCTAAGTGTTACTGAGATGTTCATGTCAATTGTTTTAATTTTTGTCTTGCATCCAACAGCTGCATAGATGAATGGTTTGAAGTAAATAGATCTTGCCCTGAGCATCCATCAGATTAAGACAAGATTCATGGTTTTAGGTAATATTTATTTTTAGACACGTACGTTTAAACAAGAAATATCTTCATTATTTGAAATAACCATTTATGCTATTTTTTTTTTAATTTGTGAATTTGCCACTGTGTCTCAGAACTGCAATATTAATCGGTAAGTATTGACGTATATTGCAATGTGTAAAAGGTTTCTGCATCCTTATATGGCATCATCAGAAATGATGTATTCCAGTTTTAGTTCTGGAAAGCGGCCAGTCAGTGCCCATAAAGCTTTAGCATTAACTTTTAAAGAGTATTTTTTCCATGGAAATGAAAGAAAATTAAAATAATACAACTGTGTAATTTTGGATTGTTCCATGAGTATTGGCATTTGTTTCCAATGAAAAGCTTTTGGAATCACATGAAAAGGTTGAAACTAGGTATTTTTAAAACTATTTTCACTTTAATGCATTCCAGAATGTTTAAAATGTATGAATAAACCAAAAATGTTAACGTGCTTCTATCATCCCATCTCAAGAGAGGTTCACATTTTTCCTGCTTATGTTTTGTGTTAATGATTTCAGATCTGCAGTCAGTGTCAGAGGTTTAAAGGATAGGTTTATTCTTTCAGCTGACTAGTTCAAAAACTTTATCTTGCATTAAACTGCTGCCCTTAAGCATTGTGAAACACACCAGCAGTCATCATAATTCTTAGAGAAACTGAGATATCTGAAATTCTGGCTGGTAGCTGAGGGTTTTATTTTGTTGTTCTGATGGAAATTAAAAAAAAATTCCCTAGACTTCATCATTGGCATTATTTGTTCATTTGTTTCATCTTTCTTCATGAGTCTGCATTGCAGGTCACATTGCAGTGCTGTGGTTGTTGCAGGGCTAGCACAGAAAGTCTGAAGAAAGGTATTCTGCTACAGGGATAATAGTTTTAACCCCAGGGCAGCGTTAGCCAAAATTAATAAGCGCGTTTCCTATATTGCCCCCAACAACTGAATTGCGGAAGAAGCCCCCTTGCTGTTTATGAACACGTTTGTCTCTGTGCGTGTTCATGGGTGTCTAAGGTGGTGCTAAATCCAATTTGCTTTTTTTCACAGCAGAGATGGTGATAATTGGAGGCTTAGGGAAAAGGGGAAGGAAAACACAGTGGTTGTGCTCGTGCTGTCTGAGTGCCTTATATACGGAAATAGCTGAAATGGTGGTACTTTTGTCTTCCGCTTTTTCAACAGCTGCTTCCACTGATCAGAAAACATGGGAGATGTGAGGTTCCCTTGCTGAACACAGCGTGCCTGGCTCGAGGCTTTGCAGTTCTTTGTGGCTGAAAAAGGCAAAGACGGACAGCGACATGGAAAAAGCATTGCAGACACCGGTTACTCGCCAGTAGTGCTCAGTATACCAAACGCTCATGCAAAGGACACACAGGGATTTTGAAAATGCTGCACATTCTGTAACAATCGACTCCCCACAGACATTACTGACACCATTTTGTATTGAAGGCCAAAGTTCCTAATTTCAGCCTAACTTCTGGTTCTGTGAAGAAGCAGGTTATTGGACATGTTTCCTACTGCCTCAGGTGGAAGCGGAGATGTTCGATACGTGCTATCGGAGACCCTTGAGGGAGAATGGCCCCGGTTCTGAGTGGGAGCGTTTTCACCTTCTCGTTGGCTGAAGAAGAGTAAATGGCAAACTAAATAGAATCTAACAGTTGTGACCTTAATTTACTGAATTCACACCCTGTTTTACGTTCTCCGCTTTTTTTCAAGAACAGAAAACATAAACTTCTCTGTATAGGAATACTGTATTTCAAAATTTTGTAACTAAACCTTTGTCACAATGCAGTCCAAAGAGTAAAACCAAGACAGGTAACTAATTTATATTGATCAAGCTGTAGGGATTGTTGAGATCTGCACACTGTATTGCTATTTAAGTGAATAAAACTTGTCTTTTACTGCTTGTGAGTAAAACCAACAACAACAAAAATGCAGCAAAGCAAAATCTTACAGCTATGCAACTTTTTTTTAAATAGGAAAAAAAAAAAAGAATTATGGATTTTAAGTGCTGCCAGTTAAGGTAATTTGTTTAACGGGTATTTTTTTAAAAATGTTTCAGGTAATTATTTTATTGTACTACTCTCATCTCCAGGCTGCCTCCTGAAGTGTAAATGAATAACTGCAAATGTGGGCACAGCAAGATGTTTTTATAGACATGGGTGAGAGAACATCGAGGTGGGATTTGTGTTTAATTTTTATAACGCGCAAGTTTTTGTTTCCTTGTTTTGAATGTTTTTTTGATGGCAGGATCTGTTAGTACTTGCATCTAAATCTTTGGTCTCTTCATGTGGAGACCAGCATTTGACAGTGTGGTGTTTTGTTTTGTTTTTTTTTTTTAAATGCACCTGCGTTTGTTTAATTTATTATTATTTTACTGTATTATATTGGTATAACCAGGGCTTCACAAAACACAGGATCTCTCTGGCGGGTACACCAAGTAAAACTGTGGATAAGGATTAGTTCCCATAAAGTATCACAGTTCAAAAAAAAAAAAAAAAAAAAAAAAAAAAAACA
>VZSC01006602.1:142957-160360 GCA_013398225.1 Steatornis caripensis
ATCCCCTGCCTTCCCCTCCTAGTTACTTGTTTAAGGTGGATTCAAGCAGAAGGAAAGGAAAAACCAAACCCCCTGTCCAAGCCTGGACAGGCTTTGTCACTGAGAATGACCACTGTGGGGCTGTCCCCTCCGTGTCGCAGTGGGGCCTCCTCCCCCGCTCCCTGCCTCACCGGGGTGACTTCTAAAGGGAGCAGCTTTCCTCTTCACAAGTCACCCGGGCCAGGATTAACAGCTGCTAAACTCAGGATTAGAGGGTCTGGCAGGTAATGGGAGCATGAAAACTTGACAGCTTCATTTGCTGCAGGCCGTGAGGTCTGTCTCCCAGCTCACAAGGCTTTAGCCGCTAATTAAGTTTCTGCCTTCAGTGTACAGGATGAATCCCCAGACGAGAGTGGTCGGGCATAATTCAGTTGTTTGCAAAGGGCTTGCTAGTGCTGGGGCTTCGGTGCTCTTCCCTGTGGGAGCAAAGGGGACGCTTCCGTGCCTGGGGTTGGTTTGCTCATGGGTGCAGCCACTCACTGCAGGCGTGGAAGTGGCCCTTCAGCTGAGCCACCAGCAGCCACCTTGTGGGCCGGCTACCTGCGCTGGGGACTGGGACAGGGGAACCGCTGCACCTTTCTCAGCAAAGGTGCTCAAATTCGGGCTTGCCTGCGCTGCACAGAATGGTCACCAGCCAAGGGTGCTAAGCGTGGAGAAAGTGTCCCTCCGTTCCCTGGTGGTCCTGCTGTGCTGCTGGACTGGTGTGAGCAGGGTGCGATGATTTAGTTGTGCCCCCATGGTGCGCGTCCAACTTTGTCTTGCTGACGCCTCCGAAGCGGCACTGCTCCAGAGGGGCAGCAGTGGCCACCAGCACGTGGGACTGCCACCCTCCGAGCTGGGTTGTGCTGGCTGGGGCTGTGAAAGCTGGTGGTTCTGGGACAAGGGAAGGAGGAGCCAGCAAAGCAGGAAAACTGTGTCCGGTGAAGCGAGATTGCTGCTCCCCCATGAATGACCCTGAACTGCCACATGCACGGCCAGGGCAGGGCGAGGGCTGGGATTGGGACCCCTGTCCCTGCCTTAGCAGCTCTGCTAGGCAGAGAAAATGCGGTGGCAGTTACCAGCAGGACAGCCAGAGCACGGGAAGTATCTGGTTCCTCCTCTCCTGTACCTGGCGTCCACCTCTGCATCTTCTATTTCCACATTTCCCTGGGAGGTTCCAGCCTCCCAGGGCTGTTGGGAAGCCCCCCTGTTCCGCAGCCCTGGGGCCAGCAGCGGCTGCACACCCTGTGCGTGATAAGGATTTATGTATCGCCACTTCAGTGTGCTGTGTGACCCCCAAAGGCGCTGAGCTCATGAGGGTGAGGTGGCATCAGCCCTGCTGGCAATCTGCTGCTTTCCAGTGCAGTCACCTGGGGACTCCCCATCAGTAGGGATGTATGAGGGCGCGGGACATCCCCCGCTTTCCCAGTATAAAGCGATGGTTGTAGTTTTTGCCCCCAGCTGACTACAAGACCGTATTTTATTCCCTAACCTGCTGTGATGCTCCTGAAGCTGATGTATTCTCTGATGCATCATCCCTCCTTCAAGTCCCGCTGCGTACCTGAGGCAAGTTACTTCAAAGCTTTGCACTTTGTGCCATCACCTCCCGTTTACCTCTAGGAATGGAGCTTGAACTCCGGCTAACCTCGGCCCTATTGAGATTCACAGAGCATCTGAACATGAATTTCCCAGGGTGAAAGAGGGGACTCCCCAGCGCCCATGGTGCTCCCTGCAGCCTCTCGCCATTTGTCCCCACCCAGGACAGTGAGGAAGGCTCGCTGCTGTCACTGTCATGTTTTTACAAGCCTCACCTATCCCACAAGGCAACCCAGACCCAGCAAGCAAACAGAAGCCATCTCCTGTGAGTAAATTCGGAGTCCCTGAGTGCAGCAGGCAGCTCCCCACCTGGCCTCCGCTTTCACCTAGCGTGACCCTGCTGTTTTGTTTCTACCTACTAAAGCAACAGTGAAGTCCTTCATGCACAGCTCCACCTTTTTGCTGCTGAGATTGCTTGTTCCATCAGTTGAAAACCAAGCAGCCTCTGCAGTCCCCTCTCCTTCCTCGTGGCACAGCTGTCCCTCGCTGCCTTTGGCCCATCTCCGACACCTTTGCTCTCAAGTGCGCCCATTTATACATTTTTGCAACAGGCTCCTGTTTTCCTCTGCCAAACGGAGGTAAGGGAACGGGGTGAAGCTACAGCAAAGCAGGTGTGGGTCTCTTACTGCCTTTTGCTGTCCCCATGGCTCCCACGGCATCGGATGGGAGGGTTGGGATCCTGCGCTGGCTGTGGCTGAAAGAGCATGCTGCAAGCATTGAACTGGGGCCTGGCCGTTGGAGGTGCAGGTCTGACACAGTTAGCAGCAGTAAACCAGGCTCAGAAAAGCACCCTTTCCTGAAGACCTGGCAGCGTGTGACCAGAGTGGGACAGCACTGCGTTGCAGCGGGGCTCTCTTGTAGGCCACTGTATTTATCTGGCACCAGTAAGTGCACAGAGCTTGCACCAGCCAAATGGAAGTGCTGCGCCTCAAGCCAGCAAGATTTCTCCCCAGCACTGGGTAGAAAAGCAGAGGGCTCCTACATCATGGCACGAGCACTACAGAGGCACAGCAGAGCAGCAGTGCGTCTGTGTGTGTCCCTGAGACACTGCCACCGCGGCTTCCCTCACTGCCCCTAAGTGGGGTGGCACCCACTGCCAGAAAGGTCCCTTGTGGACTGCGGTGGCTGTGAGCGCCCTCCTCCAGCTGCAGCAGATCCTCCCATCTGCAGCCAGAATGTCTCAATCTAGCCAAATGTCCGCTTAACAGGACACAGCCAAAGAACTTGCAGGTGGCCTGTTCAAGTTCTTTAAAAAGCTTATTATCATAGTGGACAAGTGGAAAAAAAAATAACGCTGCCTACAGCAAAGGTCTTTGCAAATTACAAACAAGTCTTACAAAAGTTACAGTTGTCTGTGAATTGCAGTAAACAGGGCTCTCGCTGCAAGCTGCAAATGCGTTGCTCCGATGCACTCTATAAGTAGTCCAGTAGGCTATGAAGAAAGAACCGCAGCCTGAAATGCTGTGCCAATAAACAAGGAAACTCTGGCTGCTCCCAGAGCAGCAACCCATTTCCCCAGCACCAGATTCCCAAAGCTGTGATGTGCTGCTGAACTAGGAGCAGGGTGCCGTGAAACCCCTCAGGACTGGCAAAGCCAGACTGAGCTGTCCTCAGACCTTCAGCCCAGCCCAAATGTGTGCTTGCAGCCAAAAATCGCCTCTGAAGTGACCGGCATGGTCACTGGCACCGTAATCAGCACCAAACTCTGTCCTAGGTGGAGCTGGGCTTGATCCTGCCACCACTTACTCTGAGGCCACGTGTAGCTGCTGCAGCCCCGCAGATGCTCCTGTCCCTGAAAACACTGCCCCAGATGCCTGGCTTGTAACAGCCTGCATGTAACAGGATTTGCAACAGGGCTGAGCTGGCAAAAAAAGAAAAAAAGGCAGAAGTGCCTGCGTTGAAAAGCTTGGAGGGAGCTGTCAGAGATACATTGTACTGCTGCAGTCCATCAGTGAAATGAGGAACTGGAGGTTTTAATAATTATTATATTTTCTACCTCGTAAATGAGCAAATAATTAAGTGATTAGAGAAAACTGGGAGCACACTTCCCTCCAACACTGGCAAATGACACCTCTGGTGAAGGCCCTTCCCGCACCACTGTCTCCTCCCCTCCATAAGGCCAGGCTGGCAAAACAGGAACAACATTTTGACAAGGTGCATGAGTGTCTGATTTGTTTAAGTCGCTGAGAAATCTTTAAAGGCCTTGCTTTGGCAGATGTTTTTGCAACTGAAATTCAACTCATCTGTTAACTGCGTGCCCTTTTGCTTCAGTAAACAAATGGCTCAGGTGCAGAAATCATTCAAGTTAGCTGACTTCCTTCTGGCACAGAGAGGCAAAAACCCTCATCTGTCTCCCTGTGAAAACTCAGTGCCAATACCACGGACAGGGAGGAAAAGCCACCGAAAAAGAATGAACACTAAGTTGTTCTTCTCTTTCGCCTTTTTTTAAAAAAAAAATGCAGGTTTTGTGAAAAGGTTTGCGAGTATTTTAAAATGTGTTAGGGAGCTGAAGGGAGTAGACAGAATTGACCATCAAACTCCACACTCTGCCCTACAAAGCAAGCCTGTTCTCATGTTTTGCTTTATGGGCCAGATTTGGGAGATGTGAGGGTTCATTGGTTTGGCATTTTAACTGGAGATTCTTCTTCCGGCCTTTTGTGGGTTAGTCGGCAACTGGAGAATTTTTTCTCAGAGTTTGGGGGGGGGTGATAACATGGGAGAAGGAAGGAAAATGGATCATTCTTTTTCCATTTTGGGTTCCTTGTACGCACTATGGGGTAGAATTCGAGTTTACCTTTACAATGCACACCTAATTTGCACACAAAAAACCAATCAAATACCCCACTCCTTTGCAAACTGGTTTCTTTTAAGGGCACCTGAAGTTACACTCCCTAAACACTAATTATTTTGGGGGGGATAATGATTTCTTGCTGCTCTTTGTCATTGCTACCTGCCCCTTACCTTGCTCTTTCCACTAATTCAAGCACAGAATAAAAGCTTTCCAAGCAAATCTCAGGCCTTCTCTGTGCTTACACGTTGCTGGGAGAAGGGATTTCTACTTGATCCAATTGATTTTGAATTGTCCTTTCTCCACACTGAAGCTAGGCAACTTAATATTGCTGTATTGCCACCAGCACGGTGCCTAGGCCAAGAGCCAAGGCAATGAACAGCCTGCTAATTAATATTTCACTTTTATCTCCAGACCCCCTCCCCAGAACAAACACTGTGAAAACAGGAGGTAGCAGTTTCTATGCAGCCCTCAGGAAATTTTAAGAAGAAGTGTTTTACTGTCAGTTTTATGCTTTTACAGTAACGGCAGTAAGGACTTCTGGTTGTATAAAAGAAAATGTATTGGCTTCATTAGGGAAAAAAAAAGATTATTAAAAGTAATCTGAGCCTGATATATCTATTTCTCAAAAAAAAAAAAACCCAGTGTCTACAATGTTGCCTGTAGTCAGAGGAGAAATAAGGGCCTAGGCAGGAGAAAGGTATTAATGCTAAAAATATTGGTACCATGCAACTCTTACAGGTGCATTATGTTTCCAGTACAGCTACCTATGTTCACTTTCAGTTATGAGGCAGATAATACTGTGAGCTGGTGCAGTTTGTGCATCTTGCACCCTTTCTCGCACGGGTATCTATGTGTGTGTGTATATTCATGTATATAAATAAGTTAAGAGATTTATTTACATCAGTGTACGGAATAAATCTAAACTCAGTTATCAAAATGCATACACCTGCCAGTGGATTTGGACTGTTAACACTTTGCATTTCATCTTCAAAGCACCATACAGACATTAATTATTTACCCAGGCAACTTCCCACTCACCAAAAGGATTAAGAACAACAGGCAGGGTAAGGGATGGAGCTGAGGGAGAGCAGCATGTTCGTAACAAGGCAGCTAATGATGTCTCTCTCTCTCCTGCCATGAGCACTGCAGATTTATGCCTTTGTAAGCTCTGCAGTCCAAGAGTAGGAGTAACCTTTGTAACACGGAGGTGTCGAAATGGGAAAGTCCTCATTCAGAAGCAAATGATCCGTTCTTCATTTTCAAAGGCTTTGGCCTCTTCTTGGCTTATCAGGTTCCCGTTCAAACTGCAGGGGAAAAATAACAAGGGATGTGAAAGTAAGGTAGTGACTGTTGCCCATCTTCTATTTTTCCAAGGTTTTGGAGCAGAGATCACAGCTTTGCAAGGCCATGTGAGCTGCATGCTTCCCAAGGGCACTGGCCTCAGAGAGGCAGGCTATGGCACTGCTGTTGCCACTGCACGTATGAGGAACAAGGCTGCACCTTCAGAAATAAAAAACTGAACTAACACCTAAACTTCACTGAACTAAAATCAGTGTCGGACATCCAGCTGTTGGCATTCCAGCAAGCAGGGTATAGCTGCTAAAAGGTGCTTACGATGCAGTGGGCTAGTTTAAGGAAATTTAAATAGTCTTCAGAGTATTTTGGGTCTTCCGTAACAACATGGGAAGAAAACTCTGTTAAGTACTCAGACATTATTAATGTGAAATGACTGACTTACAGCAAAATTTTCAAGGCCGGCTGCGTAAAGTTAATCTACATTGATATTTACACCCCTGAAAATGAGCAGCCTGGTAAATGCAGCTTTCAGAAACGTTGACATCTATGAAATCATTCAGACTTATGAAATTATCTGGGTTAATGAACACCTCTGAAAATTCAGGCAAGAGTCAAAAGACAGACTTTGGTCTGAAGATTCAGAATGATTCGAGTGGGAACTGATGCCTCTTCTGTAGATGAAAGCGGAGAGTGGGCTTTGATAAAAGCATCTCTTCCACATCTCCAGGGAGCCCACTAGTCAGCAAGTTGTCATCTTTCTAAGCAAGAATTCGGTGTCCTTTCACTAAAACAAATATATATATATATATATATATATTTAAAAATAAATTTCATGTTCAATAAAAGCAGCGGTTCTAAAACCAGCACAGCTCTATTGACTCCCTGAGGTGAGGGAAGGAATGTAGTATTTGGCTTTGTGCCCTACCATGCACATGTGTGACTACATGATGCCTACCTAATCTAAAACAAGCAAATCTTACAAAAACTTAATCTTCTTGTAGCTTAGCACTTTCAGTGTGTTTGGAGCACCATCCAAAGAAAATCCAAGCACAAATTCTATGAACCAAATTAGTAATGCTAATTAAATGTAACCATCTCCTGCTTGTTGGGATTTAGCTCCTGAAAAGCATGAACACGTTCAGAAGTTTAAAAATAAATCACGACAAGCAAAACTTGGTGTATAAATTTAGGCCCCAATTCTGCAAACACACACACACGTTCTGCGAATTGGTGGTACAGACACATGTGAACTAACAAAACTGCTCAACATTCGTAACACAGGCAAGTGTTTAAATGACAGACTTTTTACCTATTTGAAACCCACAGCTGGAACTACAACCCCTGCCTCACAAAATCTTGCTCTGAATTTTTTAGGCTGGAAAGTAGCAATGCCAGAAGCGTTTTAAAGGGAGAGGAAGTTTACAAAGTGACCCTTTGAGGAAGGGATCTTTACCAGACTTCTTTAATAGCTGTGTTCTCCTTGAGAGCTTCGCTGAGGTACTTCACTCCTTTGGCTGTAATTTGATTCTGGATAAGCCTAAGAAGAAAGCACTTCATGTCAATGGTGGAAACTCATTTACGACACATGCACAACCTACTCTCAGCTTGACGTCAAGGAGCGAAGCTGTCTGCCACAAGAAGATGGTTGTGATTTCTGTCTGTGAGGATGGTACACGGTATTCGTCAAATGTTCCACGTGCACTTCCAGAAACAGAACTCAGAGTGTCAATCTTCTCCTTTTAATCTTGCATATGGTTGCATTCTGGAGATACTGAGCTTGATTACATAGCTGACAGATTTCTGCTAATAATAGTTTACTACTGGTATGGGATTGTGGCAATTGGACTCTTTGAGACGGACTAACCTCTTTTACCTCTGTTTTCTTATTAAGAACACTGCAAGACGTTTTTAAGTGATGTAGAGAAGATTCTGAGTACAGAACCTCTGTAGGTCTACTGTTTTAGCAGTTAATAATCTAGGAGGTTGCCAAATCCTCCTGTCTTATCAGACCAGCAAGATCTTTGAAAAATAAGGTACTGAATTTGACTCTGGTATGAGCAGTGCAAGTCCCAGTGAAGCCACCTTAGCAGCTACAAAGTATGTCTCATCTGAGCTCCTCAAGCAGCACAACTGCTACTGAAGCAGTAGGTAACTCTTATTAACCACTGTAGACCATCCACCTAGCTAAAAAATGAACAAAGCCCCCTTATCTGCACAAGCATAAAAATACTCATCATCCTAGCCTAATTCAATAGTTATCTTTCAGTCTGCCACAGTGTGCCCCATAGCTGTACCATTCCAAGTGACTGGCTGCATGAATCCCACAGGATTCAGGATGAAGCTGAAAAGTGGAATGAACTGAACGATCTCTTAGGGAGGGAAGGAAGGAAGCGGGGAGGCATTCCCATTAAAGAATTTTCTGCACTTGGTAAATGAATCAAAACGCAAAGGGGATCCAGAAGTTTCTTTCAGCTACTGGAAGAACACTTTAATTCTGCCTCAAGTTCAACCACCCATATAGGCCACTACCTTTTGGAGGCATCCACTGGTATAACCAACAAAGTAGGATATAAATTTGTCTGCTGGCAGAAACCCTTGGACAATACTGAGCAATGGTAAAGGCATGTATGTAGATTACTATGCCTGCTTTGGGTGGGGAAAGTTTTATTATGAATTCAAACCAGACTGCTCAGTGAAGCATATCAGCAGCTGCATGCAAAGAAATCAAGCCCTCCCTCCCCCTTTTTATTTTCAGGGTGATGGAGACCAGAGCTTCTACTGCTTTCAAAAGAGGCTACAAGTACTTGGCACCTCTGACAACCAGCACGCTTCTTAAGGGGCAGGAACTAGGATTAATACAGGGAATCCTAGAGTGTGGTTAACAATGTCTGTAAAGCTTGTAAAGGTTCTCCATTTATTATGTTCCCTTGATCACCTGCAATGAACGGATGGCTATTTGTTCCACAGCCTGCATCTGCCCAACCCCATCCATGTACAAATTCTTGTGAACCTCTGGATTAGAGCAGCCAATGCTGTGTCTTCTTAAAAGTTTAACAAGTCTCTTTGTGATTGCTAGAAATAATTCCTGGTTTCCTGGGGATTTATGCCTTATGGATGAGTGTCCTGCACGACTGATAGTGCTAGTCCTCGAAGAAAACATCAGGCAAATGGGACATGTATTTAAGTGTCTGACATGTAGGTTCTTGGCTGAAGAGTAAGAGTTGAGCTTGCTACTTTCATAGTATGATGATAAACAGTAACAGTCATAATAAGGTTACTCTATTTTAGCTGTCTTTTTGAAACTTTCGTGTTTGAGGGCAGTACTGTTCCCCTAAAGAGAGATGAAATCAATTAGTAGTTCAAAAATTACCAGGATACACAAACAGCTTAAACTTTTTCCTGTATGAAAGCAGGTTCAAAATGCTAGAGAGCAGCTTTATTAACTTCCCATTAGAACTGTCTACGACCAGTCAGCTGCATCCAGACCATGCACAGAGAGCTTACTGTGACCTACATAGACTTGGAAAGTGAAGCTTTTAATGCAGTGACTGCCAAAGAGCCCATGCCTCTGTGGAATGTAACTCACCATAAATGCACCAGTTTCTTGTTGACCTTCAGCATCTCTGCAAAACTCATTGCTGCCTCATCATCCAGCTCGTTTTTAGTCAACCTAAGTGGGAGAGAAAAGTTCACTTAGGATGTTATTATTTTTCAGCCCCCTGTTTTTCCAGCGTATCTGTGACAGCTTTAGACAGCCAAAGGGGGATGTGCTGTTCCTACCCTGAGCAATTTCTAAAGGCTGGACACAAGAGATACTGAAGAGAAGCCCTGAAGGTAAAAGAGACAAGCATACCAGATCTTTTATTTCTCAGAGCAACGTTCTAGTGATACTTTCTCATGATGTTTTAGTGTCCAAAAGGTGGATGAGGCGTGGCAGAAAAAGGCAGAGAGGTAGAGACAACACTCAAGAGGTGCAAAAACTGAGGACAAAGAACTTTACTTCAGATGACAGAAGGGAGAGAAGATGAGGAAAGCAAGATGGACAGAGCAGAGTGAAGCATGACACTGGAATGCGTCCTTAAGGACACATGCTGATGATCCATTACTCATGTCCACATTCTTCCAACGGGATATATCTTACAGCTTGCTGGTAGTGAAAGCATAGGGGATGGGAGAGAAGGAGGAGGCAACGGGACTGGAGGAAATAAAATCAGCCTGCAGCTTTCTCTGGAGAAAGAAGAGGAGGAGAAGTAGACCACACTATCAATTACCAGAATATTTTCACAGAGTTGTTGTGTCGCATAGCTTCAGCAATACTTTTGCCTCCCTCTGTCGTGATGCCGTTGAACGCAAGACTGTGAAGTAAAGACACAAAGGTGTAAGGAACAGCCGGCATCACTTGGCCCTTCCACTGCCAAATACGAATGAATGTCTTGGATGATGCTGCTTCCCAGTTGTACAGGTCAGCACTTGGGTGTTTCCAAGGCTCACATACTTTGCAAACCAGTAAGTCCTTATGACATTTACAAGTGAGAACAGTTCACAGGCTGCAGTGTGAGTGCAGATCTATCAAACAGGCCATAAGGTTTGCTGTCAGAGAGTCGTACTCTTGGGACTGACAGCAGAGTTGCACCCAGTGATTTTAGAGTCAAGACTTTTGACAAAGAGTGGCACTTAGTAGCACACAGGTTTTTACATGCATTTGTCATCTCAAGTCCCTGAACAAACCGGGCACTTCGTCCTTTTAAGTCCTTCAGATGCCTGAATACCTCATTCTTCTTCCATACACAATACCTTCTGTTGTGTAGGAGAGATGAGCTTGTAAATGCATGCTTTCCATTACAAACCACAAACATTTCTCAGTCTGGCCTTAATTGTTTGAATAGACATTGGCAAAGTCATCCAGTTAAAGTTATGCTCCAGGCTTTTGAGAGTTCAAAAAGCATTTCCCCCCTCAAAAGCCAGGCCAGAGTCTGAAAATAATGCAAGGTCACCAAACAAGGTATAAAGAAGGATCAAGTACGGCAATGGCACAAATATGTGTTAGCACTAGTCCCTCCTAGCCTCAGCTGAAACTAGATATTCTCAGTCAATCATGACTGGGCTTAAAAATGGCAAATACGCTGAAGTAAACTGATGTAGTAGGGACTATCTTCCCTTAATCTTCACATAAAGCTACCACTGGTGCTAACTATGTATTCGAATCATGAAGCAAGATTAACCAGTGGAAGAAAAGAAATGAACCCGAGTGCCAGTACACTGCAGAGCAGAAGATTCACCCCGCACAGATGCCAGCAAAACCTAGCCCTAGCCAGCACAGTTACTCCTCCTTAATTTTGCAAGCACATTCATCAGCATATTTGTTCCTGTCTGAGAATGCCAAGTGTAACCCAGCTCTGATTCAGGTTCAGAATGTTTTCTTTCACGTATGATGCGTCTGGATGGATTCTGCAATTGTGGGAAGATGGCTATTTCAAACAGTTTTGAAGTTGAAATATATCTAGGTCACTGCACCTGTTCAGCTTTTATTTTTTTAAGCCTGGCTATCCACTCACAGAAGGAGGACAAGGCACCAGTTCTGAAATCCCTGGATCTGAAGTGGCAGCAGTAAGCTCTCCAGATATCCCCAAACTCCCCCAGCACCGTATTTCCAAAGAAACTAGTGCCATGTGCCACCTTGTGGGGAAACCAAGGAGCCTTGTGTGCTCCCTCACCGTGGAGGCCAGGGGAACTGGGAGACACCGCGAACCTTGTGCTCCAGCTGTGTGGAGGGACTCCAAAACAGCAGCAGCAGCAGCCGCCGCCACAATATGCACCTTTAAATCTCTAGCCAGCATTTGAAAGTCTGGCAGGGGATGGGCTGTTTTGCACTGCTGACTTGCTGGTTTCTCCCCGTGCTGTGCTACCAACTTTACCCATGCTAGGGCTTCCAGAAAGCTAGTTTGAGATGAATCACTGAACTCCAGTGAGAGCTACATCTCATTGGCACCGGATGTGTGGTGTCATAGCTCCACCGGAGTACAGGATGAGCCTGAATTTAAGAAGGACCTAGTCCTTACCCAAACAGTGTATTGCCTAAAAATTACTTTGGTAAAAGCTGCTGTACCTTCACAACAGAAACTATTAACACTGAGCTCACTGGGAGCCTGATTCTGTGACAGCTGGTGCGTCCTTCTGCTAACGCTCCCAGATCAAAATGGCACCCACTGACCACGTGCTTTCACAAATGCCAGTAACTCTGTGCAGCATGAGGGGAGGAGGTGCAGATAGAGTAAAGGATGCCAGCCCTGCAATATTTTTAACTTGCTTAATGGCCGCAGAGGGCTTTTTGATTCAATCTGGCCTCTTGGTTGTACCAGGAGCCTGTTGGTTACAGAGTGAAGACTGCAATACCAGATGGCGTTTCAAGGTAACGCTTGGTGGGAGGAGTCCTTGCTTCAAAGCACGATGGGAAAGCCAGCACTACGCAGAGCTGCCTGGCTCCGCTGGTGTTTTACCTCACATTTGTTATCGTGGGGTGGTTCCTCAAGGCCTCTGCAAATGCCTTTGCTCCTTCATCTCCAACTTGATTACCCCACATCCTGGTGAAGAGATGAAACCAGGAGATATCAGATGTGCTGCCCTACTGCCCCTTGGCATTACATTCTCCCTTTTCCTCCCCTCCTCCCCCAAATTACTTTACAGTCTTTCAGGCTTGTGAGAAACTTGGCAGGTACCCTCTCTGCTGAGCCAGGCGTGTTCCACTCCCTGCACACCACACCACCAGCCTCCGCTGACTCACCAGTACCCTAAGGCCACAGCACAAAAGCAGCTCTAGCAGACAGTCTGCTGCAGCAGGAGTGCTTTTGGGATCACCTTGCTGGGCTGGGCAAACCCTCCCCAGCCCTGTACCCTTATGGAGTAACTGCCATGAGAAATACACCAAGTCCTAAATCCTATCATTTCCCTGCTCAGTATTTGCTCCCCATACCCCTGCCGCAGTTTTCCTGTTACCTGTTGGGCACAGGCTGGCCTTTACAGAGTGCAAAGTATAGGTCTTGGGAAAGTTCCCAGAGGCACAACTGCACAGGGATCATCCACACCCAAATGGGTGACTTTCTGAAGTGAACTGTTCTACAACCTCCCCCTCTCCTTCAGAAAAGTCTGGCAAAACAGTTACGATTCCAGCAGTGTTATACCCAAGTGGTATCTCCTCTCTCTCCAGCTGCCACAAAAAAGACCAAAATCTCACAGTGACAGTATCATCCTGGGGTCTTTCACACATTTGTAAGGAACAGTATTGCCAATGGCAAAACAACTCTTGGTAAGATAAAGGGTTAAGAGAAGATAATGTGGTAAAAGCTGCAGAGATTGGATCAACACTTAATAGCAATATCTGGTCAAATCTTTTCTATACGGACCAACAACTTTGAAAATTCACCCTATATTATGAGGCTTGAAAGCACCTCTGCTGAGGTATAAAGTTTTTTTACAGGGATCATGGCTTGATGACTCAGAGCCACACTCAGCTTGATGGGTAATTAGTTGGCAGCTCTTTTAAAATCAATTGAGCTTTGTGGTATCTAAACACATCCACTTCCAGTAAGTTCCCTAGAATTTCCTTGTCCTTCAGTCCCAGTGTAGTTTGTCATGTAAATGCTGACTATATTTGTTTAAACATTTCTGTCCAAGCTATCCCAAATCCATGTGGAGTGATTACTTCCTCCACAGGAGAAAATAGGAGTCCTTCAATGAAATTACACCACATACAGCACAGCAGACCCAGCCATAGAACAACGAAAGTGTGCATGCTGTTGACTATACTTGTGAAATGCTGTAGGACAACAAAATCAAAGGCCCAAAATATGGTTGTTCAAATCTGATTTTCATATTTCAAGGTTACTGTGATATTCACAATGGCCAAATAGAGGTTTTAATTCCATGTATTTGAGTATTAGATTCTGAGAAAAATGTTCTCCTGTAGAGTGGAAAGAGAAACTGGCATTTGCCAGAGGAGAAGGAAAAAAAAATAAAAATCAAACCCTCAAGTCTAGCATCTCTCCTGAGAAAGAGGACAGGAATTAAAGGTTACAGTGCATTCAGACCTGTCTCCAATAATAGCAGACTCTCCAGTTTGGGACAGACTAGAGAGAAGGATGATGGGAATTCTTTCTTATTCTCCCAGCTCACAACTTTCAGGACTTGATGCAGAAGGTTTGACAATTGTAACAGTAACACTCAGTAACTACATAGATTGCCAGTAGTCGTAAAACTACCCAGACTTTTAAAAACAACCAAATATCTCTAGAACAACTGTGTCGCTGTACAGAAAGTGGCTATCTTCACATACTGTCCTCTTGTTAGTTTGTCTCCTTCAAGGAGAACAGGGGGGAAAAAACCTTCAAACCCAAAACAAACATTGTGTGGAGAACAATAAAGCAGCCTCCTTTTCCATTTGAGTGGAAAATGTGGCTGTGCTTCTGCACCGGTTTGTTCTCATGCTGTTGCGGGGAGGAAGGAAAGGCAGAAGGAAAGAAGATAAGAATGAAGGAAGGAATCCTAAGGGATTTACAGATGCCTTGCAAGACCAAGCCCTGAGCTCTGCTCCTTATCACTGAACTTACCCAATTTCAAACATTGTCTTGCTCTTCTGGATGGCCTGGGCAAGGCATATTCCTCCTTCGCTCGTTATTTTGTTTGCTCCTATTCTGCACAAAATACATGAATTGATGAGGTACATCACTTACAACTGTACAGCTATTAGAACACTAGCTCAGAAAGCAATACAAGTATTTAAGACTAATTAACTCTGAAGGCTAGCTGCAGTTATCAAACATTAACCTAGAGTAAAAAAACACTGCAGGCATCGGACCTTTGATTAAAAAACACAATTTTATGTTGTCTTTTTCATATTTTGCATGTTGGCCCTCCGAATCAGAAGTATTACTGCAAGAGTCTCGGTTTTCGTGCTCAGTATGTCAGAAATGAGCCTTAGGAGCTGATCCCCAAGAAAGGCCCCCTGCCTAGTTTTTGATATAGTTCGTAATATCAGCAGGTGCTACAGAGTACATGAATTAAATGCAGCATGTTTCATGATGCCATACAGAACAGAGTATTTCTTGGTTGTGTGGCTCCAGAGAAGACTGCAGCTGATATGCACAGACTGTAATAATTTCAAGTCTTTCTGTTCTGAGCATAGGCTATAGGTAGTGGCAATCGTCAGTGCAGAGGTGAGTGTCTCCGGCTGGCACTCCTGTACACAGAAGACCTTTTCTTTTTTTGGTCTATGTGGGGATATGAAGTGGCTGGGATTCAAGGAACAGGTAAGTCTCAATTGCATATACATTGATGTAAAGAACAAATCCTCAACCCACTACATTTACATGAAGTAAAACTGGCCTGTTTGACTGACTTGAATACAATCATGCATATGCATTCTATCTCAAAATAATCTCTACTATGCAGCCTGAAAGTAACCATCTTCCAACAGGCTTTTTTGGGAGTTAGATTAAATAAGCAAAGCACTGTGTCAAAGCAGTGAAAGAACCAGGGTGCACTTGGGTTTCAAAACTCGGCAAATATTTCAAGTGGGAATGACATGGTTAGCTGGGGGTTTCAGAGCAAGTTAGTGATAGAACAAGGACTAGAACCCAAGACTCCCTGGCTGCCGGTTGCTGCACTCATACCAGTAGCTGACATTGCTGTAGTTACCTCTATTTTCTGCTACAGTCACAATTAAACCATTGGTTAATGATCTACCTTTATGTCAAACCAGTGCTGTGCATGGCCAGACACTCTTATCTGGGGAAGTTCCAGGAACTAAAGTCACCAAGTGAATTTGGGGAACTCCAGAGCTGAGGTATGACACCAGTACAGACTGACTCCAATGGCCCGTAAAAGACAAGATATAAAGAAGCTTGGTACTAAAAGCCAAGTCAGTTTGCCGATTGCAAGGGGCGGCATAGTTCATGTACCACCTAAGCCTCACTCAGGTGCTCAGAGTGGATTTAGGTAAACAACAGGACTCACGCTCTCCTTTTGCTTACTACTATATTCCAGTAAAGACTAAGGAATCAAGAGTTTCACCTGCTGCCATTCACTGCTAGACTACTGTAAAAGAATATGCAACTGAAACCAAAGTTATATTTTATTTGAAACATATTTTTTGTCTTTTTTCCACTCTCCTTCCCATTTCAAGTTGCTTTACCTTAACTAGGATACTGTAGAAAGGGAAAAAAAATCCAACATACTTAACATATTCAAGGCTTGAACACTCTTCAATTAGTTTTGCAACGTATTTGGCTCCAACATCAGTGATTTGATTGTTGTATAAGCTTAAAGAAAAATCACATTGGCAAAAATAGGTTATTCCTACTGTTACTTTAATGTTTACAACCTGAATGTTTTATAATGCACACATAGCTTCTATCTTTTTTGTATGGCTTTGTACACATTTACAGTTGCTTGTATTTCTATTTGATACACAATTCAGACTGTGAAGGGCTAGACATACAAGAACAGTCTGTAAATCATAGGAACATATTTATATAATTTTTTTAATAAATGGTCTCCCAAGCAAACAAAACTTCCCATTATTCCTGTGTTAGTACAGCTATAATACTGCCAGAAGAGAAGTCAGAAGAGAAAACTCCAGAAGAACGTATTTTTTGTCTTTTAAAAGTCATAAAATCCCCTTGCAAATATTACTGAAGATCAGATACCTGAGCAGATGTACTTGCATTAGATGTACTTACACTGGAGAAAGGAGGCAATTCTTGGTATTCATGTTCACTTCTCAAAAAGCCATTTTTATGTAGCTACTTAACCAAGAGCAGGAAGTCAGAGCTAACATGTCTTCCAGCTTCAAGCTGATTAAGAACTAATTAAGGCTTTAAAGAAATTGGTACCGTGAACATGACACTTGAAACTGGATGTTTTTGATACTAGTCTCTACCAAGCTGTATCTGCTTTGCATAGTTGAAATAAATCAGTTTACAGCAGAGAAAACAGGAGGCTCTAGCTATAAAGCACACACTCTCTTGCTCGTGCTCTCTCTCCCTCCTCCACAGCTAGCAAAAGGCTTTAGGTATAAAACTAGCATGCCCACACAGTTCAATGACCTGACAGTGGTCTGCACTGTATTACAGAAGGGCTTGATGTTAGTGGAGGCCACCCTGTGAGGCAGTGCAAAGGGAGAGGAAGCTGTGGCCCTTTTCCCAGTGAACTGTTACAGGACAGCAGCTGAATCATTTCTGACACAAAATGCTGCTTTGCCTATGTTCAGTAAACGACAAGGTGACTGTGGTTTCCACCCCACCTTTGCTCTTTCACTGTATTGTCAGCATTGCAGTTTTATTTTCTAGTATCAACATCTAGTGTTTTGCTCACAACTGGTACATACCCCAAGAAAGTCACAATTTGGTACTTGGAGAGTTCTTCATACAAGATCCTTACTCCGTGATCTGTGACCTGATTTACACTGAGCCTGGAATGAAGGGAAAGAAAATAAAGTTTGAATCAATACAAATTACAAGTGTTCATCACCCATAAGTTAACAAATGACTGAAGGTCTATGCATTATGCCACATATGAAAAGCCATTAAGGGAAATGTGATCTCAGTTTCACATGGCTCACTTCAAAAACAATAGAAAACAAAAAGCCCCAAATCTCCAAGGTAATTCTCTGGAAGCTGACACAGAAGTGGAAAAAAAAAAAAAAAAAA
>VZSC01006602.1:160472-201475 GCA_013398225.1 Steatornis caripensis
AAAAAAAAAAAAAAAAAAGTAGTAAGTCAGAAACCAGAGACAAACACCTCATCCTCCCCTCGTGCTTACTGCGATTGCAGGAAGAAATTCTGCTCGACACCTTTGCAAAAGCAAGCTTTCCAAAATACTGTTCTTGCGACCTTGTCTCCGAGTACCTAGTGAAAGCCAGGCATCTTGAAAGTCACAACACATTCAGGCTCCACTGAATAAAGGTTGTGAAAAGCCCTGGCGAGGAAACAGAACTGCAGTCCCATGGGTGTGCTAGATGTTTCTAATTTTATTGTCCCAACTAGAGACAAAACAAATCAACGTCAGTTATTCATGGAATAAAAATACTTCTTTTCACAGTTGTTTTGGGTTTTTTTTTCTTTAAGCTTCTTAAGCATTTTCACCTTACCTAAATGGACAGGTTCCCCTGAAGCACTTCAGTTCTGATGAATCACATTTTCTGGGTAAAGCTGTTCCCATGAAAACATTTTGACCAGCTTTATTTTCTACACAAACTCTGAAGCTGAACATTCACTGCTCAGAGCCCCTTACCACCAACAGCCTCCCTGGCTCTTACTAGTTACTAACTTGGTCACTTTGGAATGCACTAGCACATAGGAGAAATCGGAGACAATTTCTACAGATCAGAACAGTCTGCTTCTTTGAAAGGGATGGTTAAGCTGTTAGAAACAACAATTCCTGACCTGCAGAAATTGGTCTTTAGAAATCAAAATCCTAACATGAGAAGAGCCGTAAAGATTAAAAGGCACCCTAATAGACTGGTTTGGTGCTGGGAATGGTGTTAAGATCACACTGTGTATGGCATGATAGGGACAAAGAATCAAAGTCTGTCCTTTCCTTCTTTGTCTTACACACTTATGCATTTCCCTCCGCAAGTTTTCTTACTGCTTGCTCTTGGGAGGTCAGCTGATTTGCAACTAACTGGAAAAAGCAAGTGTCACTTGCTTTGATTTAGTCCTAGAGGAAAACAATGCAGAGTACAACCAATCAGGAGGAATAAATCCATTTATAAAAAAAACTCTCATGAGGCTTAAGGACCTTTGAAAAGGATATACTTGAAGTTCCTGGCTTTCTGCACCTAAATGTTTGAACAAATACATGGCACAACCTCAAAGAACTGGAGGTGGAACAATTTGGCCTGCAATGTTAGAGGTGGAGTTAGTTCTCCCAGATCACAGCAAGCCATGTCCTCCCTCCACATCACCTCAGGGAAACACCACATCTGAAGACTTCAACTACATCTTTTCATGGAGTACTACACATTAGCTTTTATTCTGTGAAAGCCAGACATCTTGGAAGGATGAAAAAGTAAGAAATTCAGAGCTTCTGATCAAGGGTTATTGTGAACTGTAGATCCTCTCTTACCCTACATGACCAGGGCAGAGATAGGCTCAGGCAATCTTCAGATAATGGAGGAAGCACTTCTGTTTCCTTTCTTTAAGCACTTTCTCCCATAAAAATCCTCTTTTGAGACAAAACAATTTGAGATGGAGCTAACTAAACCTACAGATTTAAAGAGTCCTGGCTTCTAAGGACTTCTTATCACACTTTCCAATTGGGTTTCCAAATTTACAGCTTGTCCCTGCTCCTGTGACTGGCTGAATAAAGATTTCAGAAGATCTGAAACTTTTAATTTCTGGCAGCAATAAGAATCCGCATCTTTCTCCCCTTTTGAGATCAATTCATCCAGCCCAGCAGTTTGTGGAATAAATCAAGGATAAGCAAGGACCTGCTTGCAGAAACTCCTACCTGATCACTGCAAGTTTGCTGAAACAAGGTAGTAGCTGTTTTACTCCATAGTCATTGATGTTGTTGTTGTCCAAATCCAGAGCCAGGCGCTTTTGAAAGTGATGCACAACAAAGGATATAGCACTGCAGTCAGCAGAATAGGCATTGCAGTATGTGAGCTTGATGTAATTGGCGTGCATGCGTTTGGCAGCCAACTTCCCTGCTTTCTCACTCTGAGTCTCATAAAGGCACCTCAGCATCCAAAGAAAGTTGGGCTGGACCTGGATCTGATTGTAGTTTGGAAGCCTGGACCGAGTGTGGCCTTTCAGATGGGATTTCATGCTCTCCCCAAGGTATGCGATGAGCGTCTTTCTCTTCCTCTTAATGACTGCAGGCAAAACTAAATGTCTGAAGAGCTTCTGCTTGGATCGAGAAAGCAGGCCACAAAGAAACAGGTTGGTAAAATGAAAGTGTTCCTTATTTTGGAAAGGATCCTTCCCTGCTAGTTGTTTCTTCAGCCAAGGAATACGAAGGCAAGTAGGCTGGGCAGTCTCGGTGGAAGAACACTCACTGAAAAACTGAAGTAACTCCTTGGCACTCACTTTCTCTTCGATAACCAGGAACAAAGCTGTGAAGAAAGACTGAAGGGTTAAGTGCAAGAACTCATAAGTGGACTGATTGTCACAGCCACTGTAACCTTTAACTGTCCTGAGAAAGCCCAATTGCAAATCTCCTTCAGAGATGTTAGCTGATGAGACCTCCTCCTGCTCAAAGATAAAGAAGGAGCTCTTCACCCCTTCGTATGCCATTTTACCCAAAGCTAGAAGAGTTTCCTTTCTCGATTTGAACATCTCTGCTTGGCTCCTGGTGGTGTTCTTCAGCAAACTTGTTTTCAGAGATCGGTTCAGATGGACTTCAACCATGAGCAAAAATACATCTGTCAATGTAACAGAACAGTCTGGAAGCTTGTGGCTGTCAAACATGGAATGGAAGTGTTCATAGCATTTAAAGATAATCCAACAAAATAAAGGCACTGAACACAAACTGTAGAGATTGGGGTTAGCTTCCAGCTGGTTCAATACCAGTGCTCGTTGCCCCTCATCTTTGAAAAACATAGCAGTGTATTCCTTCAGGTTATTGCTGGAGAAACCACGGAGCAACACTTTCTTTCTAATGATGTTTCTCTGGATCTCAGTTCCTGTCCTCGCTGTAAGAATTTTCTTGGATCCCTTAAGAAGCTTTCCTCTGAGAAGGCTTACCAGTAGCACCAGGGGGTGGATGGGTTCATTGGGTGAACACATCTCAGGCACACTACTGAGATCAAAGTTGGAATAGATCTCATCGAAGCCATCAAATGTGAAAAGAACTGTATGAGGGAACTGCAAGATGTGATGGAACACCTCTGTGGGGTCCTGGTCTGGATAGCAATTATGCTTGAAGAGTAGGTCTTTCAAACATATGGCTTCATCCTCCTTAAAGCAACTAAACATCCTACATTGGAAACGGAAGAAAAATTTGGCCCCTATGTCCAATTCTTTTCTGGCCCAAAGGCTTTGTAACTTCTGCAGCAAGATGGATTTTCCCATTCCTGCATCACCAAAGACATAAATAGTCTCTCCATCTTCATTAATTAGTCCAACTGCATCATCAAAAAGGGCTTCTAATTGACACACTTCACCTAGACTCTCATTGGTAAAACTGACCAGCTCCATAATACTGTCAGAGTAGATTTCTTCAAGCAGCATCTCTTCCCTCTGAGCGTATGACATAACAAACTTGGAGTCCCGTCCCAGTTCATATCTGAGTTTCTGGCAATACCTGCTAACTACAAAAACAGTGAACTATTATTAAAAAGACTTATTAAAAAGTCTACGTATACAATGATTCACCTTTTGGGGAACTGAGAGGGGGGTAATAAGCAAAAGTAATTCTAACATAAAATTGGTTCGTTGCTAGATTACTTCTATTTGTGCTGTCATCATCACTCTCTCGGGTGCTAATGAAAGGTAACTTGTGAGCCACCACTTTCTGAAAGCCAGTACTGACACTGCATTGGTTTAAGTGGCTGCTATCTTTCTGCTGAGACTCAAAGCCAAGCCCCTGCCCCTTTGTTAAAGGCAAAGGCTTGTTCGGGTTGTTGGTCACTGATTCGTTTTGGCATCTGCCTTTTCACTGTATTTATATTCTACCTGCGATTTCTAACACGCAGGTGGTTATTCTTTCCTAACTTCTTTGGTAATTTTTATTACTGTAAATAAAAAGCATGCATTTTAGAAACTGAGTGCCAGGCACCTCAAAAGATTTTTTTTTAAGCTGACAAAAAAGAGTCTCAGTTATTGTGCAATGTTGGCTTGCATTTTTATTGCAACAGAAACTTCACCTCAGACGGGGCAAAATAATTCTTGTATTTATATAGTACGAAAAAAACTCTCAGGAGGAAAATCTCTTTCTGTCATACTTTAACTCTGACTTTTGGTATAACTCATCATTTAGGATCGTAGAGTAATTCAGGTTGGAAGGGACTTCAGAAGGTCTCTAGTCTAACCTCCTTCTCAGAACAGGGTCATATATGAGATCAGATGAGGTTACTCAGGGCTTTACCTAGTTGGATCTTGAAAACCTCCAAGTATGGTGACTGCACAGCCCCTCTGGGCAACCTGCCTCATTGCTTGACTGTCCTCACCATGCAATACTGGCTATTCCATTGCCAAAACATCACAGTGCTGCTAATAAATTGTAGCAGAGGCCTAGAAAATACTACAGCTGGCACAAGCTGGTTATGCCATTATGCTACATATCCACAAACAAACACAGAAGGAGCTTGACATTAGCAAAACAGGATCTAATGTATCAACATGACTGTTGCGTTATACAGTGTGCCTTTTAATTATCTGGCTACCACTGCTAGCAAGCACAGCGTGTGCACATTTGTTTTCCCTGGCTGCACCTGCCTGGACTTTGTTACTCTCACATCACCTGGTTAGAGCTTCCTACGTATCAGGGTAGTTCTAAGGAAAGGGATATAAATGCATGACCTTACCTGGATCTGTATTTACCACAGGTTTACTACAAATATTCTCTGAAGGCTCGTAACCTATTTCATCCAGCCAAGGATGAAGTTCATAGTAAGCATCAGTGACTTTCTGCAGGACATGGATGAAATATTCTGAGACTTCTTCTCCCTTGCTCTGAACCAAGTCTAGAATTTTGCGAACCTGAAAAAAACACCATGTGAAAGATCACTGACACACAGCATTTTATCACAGTTACACTTGTAGACTGCTTTAGGATCCTTTTTGGACTGGAATAGGGCACCAAATGAAAAACAGTCCTTTGAAAACTTGAATTCAAAATCTAGCTCTGAATTTGAACCATCACAAAACTGACTTTCTATTTGTATTTGGATGTTGCAAGAAAGTCAGCTGTGCGAGTTAAGGTTTGAACTTGTAGCTAAACCGTATGCTAACCAGAAACAAAATGGATAAATACCGCTCCTCAACAGGGAACCCAAAGGACTTCCTCAGCCTGGCTAGACAGCCTATTTTAAATGCCATCTTGGTTAAAATAAAAAAGAAACGGGTGGTTTCTCAGTGCCCTAAATTCACTCTCTGGTTTGTAAATATTCCAGTCATAATTGGATTTACCTCAGGATCCAGTGAGATCCAGAGCTGGGTAGGCAGAATCTCTCTCTGGATCTTAATGCAGACCCAAAAACCTACAACTCTTCCTTTTAACACAGCAACTCAATTCTGCAGGCTTTCTCTGTACAACTGTTGGGTACCAGGCAGCAGCTGGAGCCGTTCAAGACTATGCGTTACTTCTAAAGGCAAGGCAGAATCTTGATTACTGTGCAACCAGTACAGGGCAACCCTAGTACAAAACCCTCTGCAAGGCAGAGCAATCATTTAGAGGCCCATTTTGAATGTCTGGATCCTCTTCTTGCAGGAAATGAATGAAGAATTCTGTTCTAAACCAGACAAAAGGTTTCTAGAGACTGTGGTCTCCTGTGAGCTTAAAGCAGGGTGAAGTACATAAAGCACAGCAAAAGCATGGTATTTTTTGACAATTTGTATGCTCTAAAAAGCCATTTTATGCCTTCCAGAGAAGCTCTCAGAGTCCACTTCATTTACTACTGTGGCCTGCTCTCTGTCTCTGCTTAGACTCCTGATGCAGGCCTCCCCCTCAGCTTTGTTACAACAATCACGTATATTATGCTGAACAATAAGAAATTGAGATGATCATACAGCATGCATTTATTCAGCTTTGACCCTAAGCACAGAGCGAGCACTGTGTTTCCATTTCAACTTGCCAGCAAGAACTACTATTTTATGAAAATCTGCACTGTTAGTGAAGTCTAAGGTCTCTGAACTTTTTATGATTTGCCAGCCTCTAACCGTGACACTCACTGAAGCTGCATGGCTAGTTGATCAGGGAAACAGACCAGGAGTTTGTTTCAAGTCATGATGCAAAGAGCAACTGTGTACATGTGATAATTTTCTCCTATCAAAAGACCAGGAAATAATTCTTGCTACTGACATCCAAAGATGAATCAAAAACCCAAATGTGTCAAGATATATCAATTTTCCATACAAACATCTGCAATGTACGTAAGTCTTTATTAAAGCGAAGGGAAAGTGTGCACATGGACAACACACAATCATTAACTTCTAAAATAATATTTAATTTCTCTCTCTCCTCCTCTAATGCAGGATGGTCTGTCCCACAGCATTCTGAAGCAGATTTTCCTTGCAATACTCTGCACGATAATGAAGGCTTGCGTGTAGCAAGCTGCACTCTAACAGCCACTATGGTCACCTCCTTATCAGAGGACAAAGCTGCAGCTGGTGGGACAGAACAGGAATTATCACCCAGCTCGTTCTTACAGCTGCCAACAGGCATTACAGGCAGTGCCAGCTGTGCTGAAAGAGATGTACTGGAGATGCTTGTCCAGAAGGAACGGGGTGGGGAAACTCCAAAATAACAAAGACTAGAAAAGACACTAGACGTAAAATTGCCAGATAAGCCCATAAAACCCAGTGGTAAATTGAAAGTAACAAAAAGCTTATGCTGGCTAGTGAAATAAAAAGAATACCTTATCTGCTTGAGTTGGAAATTGGACAACAATCTCTGCATCTTCAGCGGAGAAGTAGTCGTTCTTAATCAAGTTGTCAATCAAACACTGCGTGTTTCGGATTCTACTGACCAGAAGTTCTCGGTATACCTTCAACAAAGCAATGAAGGACGGACGACTTGCTCGCGGAGGCTTTTCCACAGATATCTCCAAGTTAGCATAAAGTTGGCCTTCCATAGTTGAGAAAGCAAGAAGCTGCTCCACCTAGCCTCATTTTCGACAAACTGTCTATTTGCAGTGAGAAGTCGGTTTGGAGTTAACTTCAGGGAAGCAGGCAATCTGTCCTTCATGTACCAAGCCTGTAAAAAGTAACTGTATATAATCTCAATTTAAACCTTATCCTACGCAGATATGTCCTTCAATTATGCATCAAAGAATACTTCCAACCTCTGTGTAATATCGTGGCCAACTTCATTAAAAAGTTTCTTTCTTAGGTACTTCCATTTATTTGTTCAGGTTTTGGAAAAAAAAAAGAATTAAAATCTACAGCAGGCAGCTCCCTTCTGCACCAGTACTTCACAGCAGATTGCCTCAAACACCACCACAGGCATCTGCTTTATTAACTGCCTGTTCTTAGTGCATAATTTAATATTTTGTATTAGCTTTTAATGTTTCAATAGACAAAGCAGGGCATCTGTCCAAATGTATCTGGACACGGAAATAAACAGAATAAAATTATATTTCATAGCAATTAATTTTGTAGGAGAAATTAATTTATAGCAGCAATTCACTTTGCTTTTTCTTTGTTACAACAACAGACCCTATATAAAGTGTTGCCAATATGATAACTGTCCCAGTAAGCGAGGCCTTGTGAACTCTGGGACAGTTTTAGCTAAATTAGGAAAAAGTGTTTAGCTCCAGGGCACAAAGTTTGAGAGGCAGTAGCGAGACTGTGGGAAAACCACTGATCGGATGTTTCTGTGAAGAAAGCCAAGAGTAAAATGATGCTAACAGTGAAAATGCTGCTGTAGATTTCAGAGCTAATACACCACTTAGGGGCACAGAGCACTTCACACCTCCTAAAGCTATTGGTTCAGACATGAAGTAAAACAGGGAAAACGTTACATTGGTTTAACTTGGTTAATCTTACCAAATTCAGGTGAGTGACCATAAAAGTTAAAAATACAGTTTTTCAGAATCTGAAAAATAACAATGTTGCAGAAAGGACTGAAGTAAGTGATTGTAAATATACAAGATCCCATCTCTAGTGATTCACACAAAAAATCTGGACTTCTTGAGCACAAATTGCACAGAATAACTAAATTCACAGACTCTTTCCCCATATGATCAACTATGCCTGGAAGATGGCATCACAATTCATACTCATTACTGGATCAGGCATCCAATCCACCTCCATCTTCATAAAATGAAGAGGTGGCACACAATACAGCTTGTAATGAACATATCAATTTAAAGCCTGTGCAAACACTTAGCCTTGAATGCCTGACCTCAGCCTCTGCATGTATACCTAAACACACAACGCGATCATTAACTCAGACAGCTATGGGCTCAGGAAACCCTCTGATTGCTGTAGAGATGTTGTTTAGAAACCGTACTCTTTAGCATAATGCTCTCTCCTTGTCTACAAATACAAATGTTGTGTACGCCCTCGTTTTCTATAAGCAGCTCTTGAGAGGTCTTTTCAGAGGGCCACTTATTCCCATTTTTCTTTAAAAGGCATAAAGCAGTAGGAGTGACAATAAGACTGCTCTCTATTGTATTACTAAAGGGGTTTTTTTAAATTGCAGTTAATATACCATATAGCAGGTACAAAGTTATATTGTAATTACAATTCAACAGTAATTAGATACTATTTAGGTACGAACTTGCACGTACGACTTCCCATGCAAAAAGCAGATTTTTTGCAAGATCACAACCGAATCACCTCCACATAGACAATAAGAATTTGCATGATCAACACAAATTACTGCCATTCTCCAGTAACAGGTAAAACATACTGTTGATTCAGCAGGCCAAGGGACAGTTGGAAGAATGTTCTTAGATTCTGCTTACGCTCATGTTAATAAAAACAAAACACAAAGCCCTTCTTCAACATCTCTGTAAAGGTGCCAAAATTCTCACAATGCCCCAAGACATTTACAGTGCTGGCAAACTTCCCAAATGCTCCCCAGCACTCCCCTGACAAGCTAGAACTGAGCCCTGTCAGCTCACAGATTCTTCTCGGTGACCTGCTGCTGGAGTAAACTAATTTCTATGGGTTTTCCGTAACAGAAGCTGCAGTCTGCATCGTGTAGCTTCTGCTGCTTGACACTGGAGAAAGACACAGTTTACACTACTGCATTTTAGTGATACTACCTGTCTACACTTACAACCACAGGGCAAATCAGCTTAGCTCCTCTCATTTCAGGAAATCAATACATCCTAACTTAACGGTTGCTGACCTGCACAGATGCAGACAACTGCATGAAGTGTTGAGCCCTACAAAGGCTGAGACCAGGCAACTCCCTAGCACAACTGTTTTGGATCACAGCCAACTCCAAAACTGCACAACTCTTTCAACCAAAGGCAATGTAACCAAGTGATCTGACTTCGTTACCGCTTGAGTAAGTGACTGCATCTACTCAGACAAATCAACCTTTCATTACGCCACTCACATGACCCACCAGATGAAGTGGCTGATTTCTGAGTCACTCAGCTTCCCAGAAGCCACACTGGCATATCTCTTTGTTCAAGTAAGCTCATTCCACAAATGAACTCTATCATGAAGACCAAATAATGTTGAAAACAACATTTACTCTAAAGCTTTTGCAAGCTTTTAGTTAAAGAGATAGAGACACCTTAAAACACATGCAATAGAAATATTAACTCTTTTCTTTCAAGATACTGCATCTACCCAATGTTCCTTGCTTGCTTTGGTCATTCTAGGACCACGTTATCCTAATGCATTTTCTTTCTTCTTACTCCGTGAGAACAACTAAGACAAACATCCAGGAAACCATAATAATGAACCAAAGTGCTGTCACATGTACAAAACAAATAGAAGTATTTTCTTCACTCTTTCAGATCCATCTACAAAGAGGGTAAGAAAGAAGAAATACAGCAAAAGGACAGGAACATGGAAAAATCAGGAGGTCTCAAAGACGCCTGCCCTGCATCTGATTCAGCTGAAGTCAGTACAGAACCTGGCTGCTACTGGAAGGCGTGTGCATACGTATGCTGCAGGAGACAGCATCTTCCCCTTCACACAGGGTGATCTGCAAGACAGTGGAGAAACAAGAGAGCAATCAGAAAAGAATATAAAGTGAGGCTAAGCATCAGGGGATAAAAGGAGAAAGAGCAAAAATGCCAAGCAGGTAAGTCAGAGCTGGCAATAAGAATTCTGTGCATGATGACGTACTCAGCGATATTTTCAGTGGCAATATTAACTTTAAAGGGAAAAAAACGCACCACCCAGTACTAGAGAAAACAGTAATTTTCACCAATCTCTTTTAATGAGAAAAAATAGAAATTTCCACCATCCAAAGACTAAGAAAATGCCACATCAGATGAGCAGCTGAACACCTTAAATAGTGCTGGAACAGAAAGACTTCCTGCCACATGTAGGTAAGAGCAAGGCAGGTATGTGCATGTTGTAGCAAACTGTATCAGCTAGATGAAGAAACTTCAGGTCCTACTCATCCTTTAGAAGTATCAGACCTAAAAGGCCTGATCAGCATGAGAAATGTGCTCGTTCTCAGAGAAAGACACTGCCCGTAAGATTCTGACATACACGATTCTGTTTTGCTAGGGCGTTTTTTTCGTTGGTTTGGTTTTGGTTTTCTTTAACACAAGACCAAAGTGTTGATATCATGAGGTCTCCAACTTAGCTGCAAGTCCACCACCTCTCTTTCTGGAAAGGGTCCCAGCTTCCATAGCACTTTAAGGTGAGTCTTTTCAGTGTGGGATCACAAGGTTACAAAGTACTAAGTCTCTCGTTACAAGGATCTGTTGGTTTTACAATGCTAGGTTACACATCTGGTATGTTTAAAGGTAAATGCTTATCCAGCTTATAAATACGCATTGAAAGCATTTCCTTGTTAGAGTGCATATAGTGTGCTTTGCCTTATCTTGGGCACTCCAGATGCTGGATTCGATTCCAGTGCAATTCTTGTGACTGACGTAGTATCAGTCATGGGGATGCTGTTAGAAAAGACTGAGACATACATTAATGTGAGACACCTCAGTGCACTGACCAAGGTCTAAGAACATCCACTGCTGTGAACTACTGCCTCATTTCTGGAACTGTTCGATTTCTGAAAGGACTAATGAATAAAATAATTTTTCTGAAAGCCACCTTAAGGCTTTTACAATCCTTTACGAAACATCACTGAGTTATGGTAAAGACAGATCACCTGTTCTAACAGCAACACCTTGTGAACACATCTATTTAAAGAAATAAGCATTATCATTGAGGCTTGTACACAGAAAGGTATGTACATGGGAGAAAGGGAAAGATTTGCAAGCTTGATACAACAGCTGAAACAGCAGAACACCTAAGGAGGAATGGAGAGAGACGAGAGACATGATACCTGGACGAAGCAGGAGTCTAGTATAGGGAGACAACCGGAGAGATATTTATGAGGAAAAGCTTCCTATCTGGGAACAGAATGGACTTCTCGATCTTGAGAAGAAAAATAAAAAACAATGATTTGCTCAAGAGGCTGCCAATGATGCTGGAGACGAAATTCAGTTAGCCATTTTGAGAACAGCAGCTTCGGTCAAGTGAAAAAGACAGAAAATGGACTACCAGGAATTAAAAAGAACCAAAGAGTTCACCCATTAGTTGTAAAGGCAAAGAAGAGAGAGAAGGCAAGGCCTTCGCCAAATGAAGTGTCAATGGGGCTTGAAGTGATGTGAGAAGCAACAGCGAGGGTGGCAAGAGATGCATAACATAAGCCTGCGTAACTGAGAACAACAAAGAGGAAGCAAGATGGGGATCAGGCCAGGGATGAGGAGGGAAATGAAAAAGGGAAATGAAATTTGTGTAAGAGGTACGGTAAAGTATCAGTGCTTACAGCAAGGTTTTGTATAATCCATGTCAGTAAGTTGCAGCAGCGCTGATAGCCTCTGCAAGAAGGCACTGGCACTTTTATCTAGTGGCTCTGACTTCCCTCTATTCTCAGCACTGTGCAAGCATATATACATTTATATCTTTCCTAGCCCTGCTCTTCTCACATCCTCTTTTCACTAAGATCTCCTTGCTCCTCTTCTAACAAAACTGCTATGCCTGCTCAACTTCCAGTGCTGTGAGTCCTTTGGCAGCAAAGAATATGCTGGTTCATCACAACAAAGTCTTATCAAATGTAAATGCTGTAGATAAAGGGGCTGAAGGATCTTAAAGAATAGCAAAAAAGCATTTTCACTTCTGGGTGAACTAGGGAATTCACTCCTCGCTTTGCTGGCTGCTCCCAAGGAGCCTGCAAAGGAAGAAGCAGTAAAGGCAATACAAGGAACAAACTAATTAACAACTGTCCCTTATAGCAGCTGATTTAAGACCAAACTAGAATATTTCTGAAGAGCTAAAAACTCAATCAATACTAATTCTTCTGTAGTCTTGCTACTCTGACAAAAACTGTTCCTCTAAATTGCTTGTGAAAAAAAGTCCTATGCCACACACCCAGCTATCAGCAGCCAGTAGCTGAAATATCTTCAGGATTTTCACAGCACCTAGTAGTCAGCTCTGGCAGGACAATAGCAAAGCACACGCACATACCTCAGTGCCAGCACAGGACTAGTGGAGTCCCTGTTGGCATAGCCTTCTGTCCGTAGTATCCAAAATGTAATTACACTTTGAGAGGTGGCTGTATGAAAACAGTGCCCCATTTCACATTAAAATCTGTGCCCTTTGTGTCTCCAAGTCAGATTTGTTTCCTGAGAGAAGCTATTTTACAGTGCCAGCCACCCCACTGCAGAGTCAATACAGCAAGAGGAGAACTGGCGATTTTGCCATGCTTTTTTGTTATTAACGGTAATCTAGACTCAGGTCAGTCTAAACTCAACTTTTTGCTATCACCAGGAGACAGAAAAGAGACTGATTTTCCACATCTTCTTCCACATATACTACAGCAGCCAGTGTTTGACTATAACAAATCATTAAGACAGAACGTATTTCCATGCATCAGCTCTCACTTTTAAAAGAACTTCNAGGAGACAGAAAAGAGACTAATTTTCCACATCTTCTTCCACATATACTACAGCAGCCAGTGTTTGACTATAACAAATCATTAAGACAGAACGTATTTCCATGCATCAGCTCTCACTTTTAAAAGAACTTCAACTATTTTACATAGTTCAAGAACAGTAAAAAAATGTGTGGAGATTAGAAGCAAATGGGCACATATACTACACAAAAAGTCTGCACGTTTTGATGAGAAGCAATGCAACTTATTTCACAGAGGTACTAAAAAATAGTCTTTTATTTTTATAGCACAAATGGTGCACTGCTACAGCTTGTATAGCTCCTGTACTGATCTTAAATTATATTCTGTATCTATGAGTTAAAACACACTCATCATACCCCAGTTTACAATCTCTGTGTAACTATCCTCATTGCTGCCAAGTATGTCAATAAATGCCCTGGGAGCCATACATTAACATCACACTAGTGTAAATCCATTACAAATCATGTGGTTTTACATCGCTCTGGGGTCACTGAGATCAGCATCTTTCAGTGTTTTTTCCACCTCTCCCTTCTCTCTCTCTTTCTCCCCCTTGACTGTCGCACAAGTTTTTGTATCCATCCCTAGCTGTCTGAAGAGCAAACACATATAAAAGACCACAGAAGAAATTATTTCTGCCTCCACCTGGTGAACTGACAAGCTTTCATTTAAAAGGCACAGGCTTTTACAGAAATATTCATATCCCTCACAGGTTTTGCTGCTACATTTCCTAACAGCTTACCTTTAAAGATACAGAACTTTATACACAATGTTTGGATGAATTAATAAGACCCTATCAAAAAGATTTTACGTGGCTTCCTGATAACTCCTTTCTGGTGGGAAAAGTTGAATAAATAAGAAGGAATCACTACTAAAAAGCAAAGACATTTTCTTCAATCAGAGAAATTTGGGGGATTTTTTTTTAAGAGATGGAGGAGGAGGGGAACAATTTACTGGTATACCTAAAAAATGGAACTGCTTTTCTATTAGTATTTACTGTTTGCACATTCAACCTGCAGCGAATTCTACAAATAAAGTTGCAATTGATGGAATCACATATTCACAGCTCTCCTAATTCTATCTCCCAAGCTTCGTTCCCGTCATTAACAGCAAACCTAATTAGCTACAGCCGCTCCACCTGCTGAAGACCACCGCTAGGTTGTGCCTGTGCATCCCATCCATCCAGCAAAACGGGCTTCTGAGCGCGGACTGCCTAGGTATGAAAGCGAGACAGAGTGAACCGCTGGTGCCAGCAGCATGCTGGCGTGGAGGGAGACCCCCCCCTCCCGCCATGCCGTGCCATGCCATGGCCTCCCCAAAGCCACGGGGCACCAGCTGTGCCCAGGCAAACCGCTCCCGTCTCCCTCTCTTTCAGCTTCTTTAGCGTTAACGAGCAAAGCACCGAGGCCTAAACGACTCCTGACACGGATCTTCAGCCAGGTTTAAGGCAAGTAAATCGTTCGGGGTTATTTTTTTTTTTCCTTTACTGTTTTATCCGCCGCTCACGGGAAAGGCGAGGCGGGCGCGGGCTCCAGGACAGGTAAGGGATGCCTCTCGCCCGGCTGCGGGCCGCTCCCTCCCACCTCTTCCGTCCCTCAGGACCTCGCCACCCTTCCCCAAAGGCCTTCAGGAAAATTACATCACCGGCCAGCATCTGTAACAGTATCTACTCCCGGCAGCGTTGCTGTATTTCCTATGAAGGCGCTGTTTCCCTCGCCGAGGAGTTGCGGGGACACTGCTGCGCGTCCCGGCCTCCGGGCCGGCACCGCTCCCCGCCTAACACTGCCTGCCCCACGGCAACCTCCTCCCCGGCGGCAGGAAGGGCCCCTGCTGAAGGAACACGAAAAAGTCCCAAAACGTTCAACTCAGGAGCGCGAGAAGTTCTCCAAGAGGCAGGCGCCAGCGGGAGCCGCCGGGGCGCAGCCCTTCTCCTTCCACCCCCGCAGCAACAGAGGAAGTTTGGTTTACGAAAAGCAGAAACTTTGATGTGCACCCTCACTCCCTCTCCCCTCCCCTCCGCCCCGCTGCCCAACGTCCCCCGGCCCGCCCGCGCCGACACCCCCGTCCCCGCGCGCCGCCCGCCCCTCACGACATGGCGGCCGCCCCCACGCACACGCAGCCGCCGGCAGCGAGTGGCCAGCGAGGCGGGCAGCGGCCCGGCGACCCTCCTCCGCCCCTGGCCCTTCCCCTGCACTCACCGCGGCGCCGAAGGGACGGGGCCGAGGGGAGGAGCGGGGCGGCGGCCGGGCCAGGGGTGCTTCCCCCCACGCCCGGCCCGCCGGGGAGGAGCTCCCACCCCACTCGCGGTCTCTCCTCCCGAGCGGGAAGCGGCTCCTCCCCACGCAGGCATGGCCGAAGGCGGTGTCTTCTCCAACACCGCCTTTCCCTCCCCACAGCGGCATGGGGGAAGGCCTCCTTCCCTCGAGAGGGGTGCCGGGGGTCCCGCCTCGGGGGAGAAGGCCTTCCCCCGGCTCTCAGGGGCTCCAACCATTTTCCTCAACAGGAGGCGCCAAGTACGTCCTGCCAGCTCCTTCCAGGAAGCTGTCAGGGTATTATTTTCCAGTTTCTCCTTGCAACAGTATACCTATTTAAAAGTTCAAAGCCCAAAGGAGCCTGCTAAGTGTAAAGCAAAAGAAGTAGTGCTGGTGTCGAGGAGCGTGTTCACGCACCATTTTGTCCTCCGCACTGAAATGACAACCGTTAAAAATGCAAATAGCCAACGGAAGTTTCACTCACATAAGCAACACTGATACTCCAGAAGCACACACTGAACAGACAGGGGGGAGAGGTTTGGTAATCACAATTTTATTTACTCAATTTCACACCAGACAACTCTAATACAGAAAGTACCGTGATTTACCACAGTCACAGTGCGCAACTCTGGAAATGGGCATATGACATCAGGACAGCACCTATACATCCCTGGCAGAAGTTTACACAGTTATGCAGAGAAGACACAGTAAGTATGTTACTTTCTCACTTGTTTCCTCACACAGTGACACCAATTATATCTTACACCCCTCTGTACATCAAGAGGGGAAAAAAAAATTACACCATACAGAAGATAAGCCAAAGTTTTCTTGTTTGACATCTTCCAGATTGACAAATTTTCCCTGTCCCCTACAGACTACCTACAGGGGTTGCCAAGTACCATAAAGATAAGTACTCTAAACCTTATAAAAGCTTCCAGTTTTGCAGGAGATTGTCAAAGCTGTGGAGGGAGGAGAGAAAAAAAAAAAAAGGCCAAGTCTGTTCATCTGGGGTTTAACAGACAAACAAAATCATGCAACAAATGCACCAGGACTCAAAGGAGACTTGCTGATTTCGCTGGACATGAGACCAAGGCCTAGATAAGCAACAAGCCAAACAAAAAAAAAAAATTTTAAAAACCTTGCAATTATGTAATTCTTTAAAATCTGTTGGTTATACCTACCAGTTCACCCATGATGATTACTAGGCATAGAAAGGAGGAGGCCATTATGTTTTGAATGAGATCCTTTGCTGAATGTTGTCCTCAGGCCTCGGCTGCCTTTTGGACTGTAACACTTAAAAACATGGGGACAGTTAGTAAAATATTTCTCTGCTTTCTTTACTAACTATAAAACAGAGACAGGAGCTCCACAGCTTCAGATAGGTTGGGCTTTAAACCATTAAGCAAAGCAGCAGAGAAAAAAGTTTAGTCTTTGTTTAGAGTTCCGAGTCTACTTTGCATTCTAAAAAAACCTTTTGAAGTTCTTGATAATTGTGTATACCACATTTACAAATGAAGGGCCTGATCCTGCAGCCCTTATTCCTCAGAAGGCAACAGATGCCAATACCCAGCAAGATGGCCTTTTTCTTTTAAAAAGGTCTATAAAAAGGACATGAAGCACAAATCTGCGTGCAGCACTGCTTGACAATTACAAAAAGGTAATTTCCAAATCTGCGAAAACTTTAGCATGTACTCAAGCTACACATACAAAGCGAAGAAGTGACCAATGTCAGTGTGTCTTCAGACTGCAAATTATGTCTAATGGCTTACTGTAGATGCACAGCAAACTCATCTTTTCTTATAAACTGCTGATCAGCATGGTGAGGAGAGGTATCTAAATCAAGGTGAAGAGCCAAGCAAGTGCAGAGGTATTCTATGCAGAATTTATCTTCTTTGTTTTAATAGCAGCTTCAATCTTTTCCATGATTGGCACCGACCCTGCATAGCTGTTAGTTTCAATAGCTTCTAATTTATTTTGATAGTCAGTTGGCAAGCCGTTCTGTTTTGCACCCATGCAGATAACCTGTAATTAAAAGGCGGGGAAAGAAAAAAAAAAGCCTTCAATTAATAGTGTCAGGAAGGACAGACCCTTCCAAACATTTACTCATACAGTAAGACTCTCTTAAGGTAACACAGAATTAATCCCAAATAATGCTGTTTGCACCTAAAGATAGCCAAAGGCTTCTGGAAGACCACTGAAGACCTTAATAGCTTAACAAAATTACTCTGAAAAGGCTTGTGACTACCAAGACAAACCTGAGATTCTGAAATGCTACTAACGTGCACGAGACTGCACAATTAAGCTGTTATTCAGTTATTCCATTCTTTCTTCCAGGGAGGATGAGAACTACTTTTTATGCCTTTAGCCAGCCTTAGTATCACATTTGAGTGAGAAGCAGCGTGTATGACTGAAGTTATTTTTAAAACTAAGCTCTTCAAATCCAAAGCACAACAGTGAGTGTCTAGACAAGTTACAGGAGTAACAGAAACAGATACTTAGCTCAGTGAAAAAGCACAGATTCCTTGGAGTATGCTACTTCAGCTTTCCTTCTACATACAAAATAAACTTACGTATTGGTGCAAGAGAAAATAAGTGACAGTGAGAGGTAAAGAGGCAGCTGTGGGAGCCGAGGCTTGAAACAGACACCATCAGGTTACCATACAGAAATGAAGAAACAGATAAACATGCAGATTTTAAAAGCTGACAATATTGTAAATACTCTTTCATGCAATCAACAGACAAGAAATTCAAGGGAGGTGTCTAGAAAGGATGGACTTTGCTATAAGAAGTACACAACAATAGATGGATATAGATCACTGTGTGCCAATGCAGTTACCTGTACTAAATTTTTAGCCCTCCTGCCTGGTTAACTTAAAAAAATAAAAGCTGGGAGTGGTGAGGGAGAAGAGAACTAACAACTGTCCCTGACAACAGCAGGAGAGAATGTTTAGCTAGCTAAAGTTGCCAATATTGGAAGTTTGCTCTTACAGCGTACTAGTGAGAGGTGACACACAGCAACAGACTACGTACTAACTCCCTGAAAAGCCCTGAAGATGTGTCTTGACAGGAAGCAGGTTGGCAGGGAGGAGGTTCGTGAAGCAGCAGAGCCTGCTTTCTCAGCAAGCTTTCTCTTCAGAAGTCCTGCAGCAGCTGGCCTTAGCTATACTCCTGGAAGCTGATTCACAGCATCAAGTTCCTCAGTTAAGAGAAGGTGGCACACTTGAGATTTAACAACCTCAAGCCCTATTTCTTTGCTTTTGGTAGAAAAAGTGAGTGTGTTACAGTGATGTCTATCTGCAATTGCTAATAACTGCACAATTCCAGACACGGAGACATGCCACCTGAGGCTAGGCCCGCATCAGATCTCACAGGCTAAGCAGGTCAGGCCTGCTGCGTGACTGGATCATGTGTCTCTACAGAGTCAGCGTGTTGCAGAACAGTGTTGAAACAGTTCTGCCTCACCAGCCATCAAGTGGGAACCCTGCAGTGTTCCGCAATGTTGCTGGAAGTCCTGTGATATACCGACAATGCATCTGGTAGAAGGAGGCAGGTGGACTCCTGTATTACATGATAGCAAGATATTTCGTAAGACAACAGGGATAATCCGTGTCCTTGAGACTGTAATGGACAAAGGACGAAGAGAATAATTTGCTAATCAAACGTAGCTCTTTGTTTTAATATTAATGAATTATTTAGATTACTAATGCTAGAATTGTACTCACAGTAAATAATATCTTGTAATGTTAATGATGCATTTAGAAATATATCCTGTATTTAGAAATATATCTTGTATCCTGTTACAGTAGTTGCAAGTTTTAGAAAATAACCATATAAGGAAATTATATAGCTTTGGAAGTTGGACAACAGGTACAGGCGCAAGGAATGAGACGTCCTAACAAGACTGGACCACCCCTTAACCATGACAACGAGCCTATAAGGAATTGCAGAAACAAGAGTGGGGAGGAGATTGACAGAAAACGAAACTGCGACCCTATAAAAGGGGGACTCGAGACCTTGGAATTTGCGGACCGTTAGCGGAGCAGGAGACTCCCCGGTCACCCAGCATGCTGTTTTGCTCATTTACCTTTACTATCTTATAATTTTAATAAAATTATAAAATTTAGATTTGTGGTCCCTTTTGGATATAAAATTGGATATAACAAGACTACCAGCCAGGTGCTGCATTCTCCCCACAGAAGCTTCCCTCTGTCCTTTTAGTAGAGTACATTAATTTTTCAAACAGAGAATTGCTGCATACATGTAAACAACATCCTTCAGAAATCCTTGTGTCAGTCATAACTAATTCACAAGTTAAATAGGGGCTTCATGTAAAGCGTAACTAAGCCAAAAACCAAAACTGATGTAGTAGGCCTTTAAGAGCAAGCAATCTTCTGCGAGCATCATTACACTATTACATTGCACAAGGATTTAGTTATACCTTTACATTAGAGTTACTCATGCCTTCTATCCACTGTAAATAAAGTACTTATTAAATAGGACAGAAGTACTGCATTATTTATTTCTGTTCATTCTCTGCAAAATTATAGTGATGTAACACCTACCTTTTTATACTGAGGAGAAGGGGGACCACAGACATAGTCCTTCATCTGGTAGCTTCGACAGGTCAGTACCTTTCCTGCTTGAGTATGGACATGAACTTCTATTGGGACGTAAATGCCATCTTCAACTCCCTCTTGCCTGTAAAGGACACATATTTCTTTCAAGCCAAATAACTGATGCATCTTTCAAACAAACAGTGCAATTAAACATACACATTTCTTGTAACAGAATTCAAGGCAGGACACTGGTCTGCACTGTTAACAGACTTAAAGAAAAACAAACAGAGCAAAACAAATTACAAAACTTTGTTCATATCAAAGAAAAAGTTTCTAAAGAAGCAGCAGCATTCACTTTTATCTTTTCAGCTCTTTAAGAAAGATCACTAGTGGTTAACTTGCAAAGTTAGAGAGAAACAATAGTCCTTGTGAATTAATTACTGTGCAAGTCTGGTAATCTACAAGATAAATACAACCAAGATTATCAGAATTAATGAGCGAGGCACATACCATTCATTACCTTCTGCTCAGATAATGAAACAATTGCAAAGTTTTATCTTGCCCATTGCGTTACTTTTGAATAGGGGAAACTAGCACAACTCTTGCAATGCAAATTCCAATGAATAATCCAAGACACCCTGTAATTTGCGCAAGACGTGTACAGCGGCAATGAGCTAGATCAGGGCGAAAATAATTTTGTCATTTTTTTATTAGCAAAATCATGCTGTCTTAGGAAAACAAAACCAAACTCAAAACAAAGGCTACTTGTCTTCTAACCATTAGCATTTAGCCACCAATAAAAGTCTGAGGAAATACGAAGAAGTAATGAGAAACTTAAGCGATACAAGACATGCTTTATAGCACAATTAACTTTAGATGTGCTTTAGCTATGAGTGATAACATGGATTTTTAATGCTGCTCATCAAAATATCATTCCAACAACTTCTCTTTCTTTCAAAGACTTACTACCATTTGAAGTTATTTAACATACGTAACGTGGGCGATGTTGTGTGAGTAACTAGGTTAAGTGCAAGTAGAGACTGGAAGCTAACTGCAGAGTCAAGGCCAAAGTAAGTCATGTAGGTGTGCGAGAGCAATAAAAATGTTACAGTAAAGTAATGCCCACTGCTAGGATATATGAGGAAAAGCTGTGATTTAGTCTGTAACTTACAGATTTGTGAAGTACAGAGAAAAAAAATCTGAGCATGAGACAGCACCAAAACACATTTGACGCCAAACAGCTCAGCCATCTAAGCAAAAGATTCCCCTCCCATACTTGTTTTCTATACATTATGTTGTTTTACTAGTATTTCAACTAATGACATGCAGCATCAGTTACACATTCCCTCCTCTGCTTCTGGATACCAAAGCACAGTCTTCTTTATCCAGATTAGGGGGGAAAAAGGTGGGGGGACAAATAACGAAGTTCTTTTTTTCTTGATACACAAAATTTCCAGGAAATAACTTAGCTAGCTGAGAACTTAAAGATGTCTACTTGCGCACAGCCAAAGAAACCCAAGATCTGCAGCAGGAACACATGCAAGCTCTTTTGAGTTGGTCAGAAGCAATCCTTAGAAGAACACTATTGACTATCGTTATAAAAGCCAAGAACACATCCTGTTTCCTTCCATTTCCAGCCCACTCTCATGGCATCAATGAGGTAGCTGGGGAAAAGCGATCTTTAATGCTAGCGTCTGTCCTGCAGTTTTTGGTGACGGTATAGCACTCAAGTCTCTAGCATCTCAGCCAGCATTAAAGTTTATCCCCTGTCAAACAAATGCCAGGGATCTGCAATTCTACAGTACGTGAACAACACTTCAGAAGTTAGAACACAAAATGCCGTCCCCACAGGGGGAACATAGTGTTACTATCAAAGCAGATGCTGCCAGACAGCGTCTTTATACTTCTGAAGTCTACATTTTAGGAAAGCATGGTATATTTCAGTAAGATATTCAGCAGATTTCAGTAAAGGTCAGCAAAAGGGGAGCAGGAGGTAAGTGCTAGCATAAGAAACAGAGGGGGAACTGCAGACAATAAAGCAGGGGCATGTGAAGCTCTCCCTAACCAGGAGCATACCAGCTAGGTGCCCTCCTTCTTGGGACTAACACTCCCAACCCCACTCCCAACTTGAGAGTGCTGAGAATGCCCCTTCCCATGATCTCCTAACAGAACTTGGGCGACAGTTGTATTTCAGCTTCGCTGCAGGCCATGAAAAGCAAGCTGGAACTTCAAGTTTCATGGCCAAGGTTATGAGGACATTTCTACACAGCACACTGCAGCCATAACCAAAATTGCAGTATTACCAGAGACAGAAGAACTACATAATGTAATGTTTTCAATGGGTTTAATATGTCCTGCTTCCTCAGCCTCACTAGCACACTAGTACTGGAATTAATTGACAGTTACGAACTGCTCTGAACAAATAATCCTTGTGTACGAGAAGCACCATGCTGTGCAGGTGCATCCCAAAAGCTGCCATAAGCACACGACACCAGCCAAAGTTTTGGATATGAAGTTCTTAGCCCTGCCTTGGACTCTGCAGGAAGTTTTGCTTCTCCTTGATTTGTTTACCCAGGTGATCCTCCAGACTTCAGCCTGGGGACAGGCTGGGAATGTTTGCTCATTGTGTTACTAGGCATAGGCAGAACATTCTCCATGCACTGTAATGGTGCAGGCAGCCTCTCCCATTCTAAAGGGAGAAACAAAACACCCAGCTCTCTGCTTGGATCTACCTCAAGTTCACAAAAGTTTGAATCCTTAGGAGAGAAGACATGTAAAATCCCCTCCACAAAATGTCCCTTTGCCTGTATTAGAGATTGCCTTCTCTTCTGCAAAGCCTTGTCCTCATCCCTTCCTTTTCCACTACAACTGGAGTCTACAGGTGTACAGGGACAGAAATTGATGTCAGTCTCAAAAGAAACTCCCTAAAGCAATGGGAAGAGTGTCACAGGGCAAATACTGAGTTTACAGTTATTCAAGCGACATTTTGAGGACAGGGGTTTAAAAAAAAGAAAAAGGAGCCTGACCATATATCTGCTCCAAATCAAGGTCCACACCTTATTAAAACACCCCTAAGTAGCTTTAGTGTGAAAACAAAGCTATTTTAATCACAAATGCATTAGAAGTCAATACTTGTAGTGTGAAGTGAAATTCATGTTAAAATCCAAAGCACCTTCTTGATTCCAACACCAAAGATTCCGCACAACTCTTTCCGAAAAATTAACTACTACTTTTCAATTGCTCTCTAAAATAGTAGAAGACAGCAAAAGTTAAGTCACCTACTTATCCAGTGAACTTAAATTGCTAGCGTTCATTTTCCACACTATTCCCCATACTTCATCTCCAGGGCTTTGAACAATGGTAGCTGTACCTCCATGCCAGACAGAACTTGTCCTGCCTTGATGATGGCCAAACTCGAGCTTAAAATCCTGCAAATGAAACCAATGCAGAGAATCAATTTCCACTGAAGATAAGGGTTGTTAGCTATTCTTGACATGAAAGGGGCAGCTAAAGCAGAGTCTACAAGCAGTCAGTGGAGTCACAGAAGGAGGAATGGACAAGCAGGATCTGATCCAGCTCCCGTTTTACTAGGGGCCGAAGTCAGCCTTTTCCACCTCTCCATGAGAAACATCAGCCTTGGGACAAAGAGAAGAGAGGTCTGGCAGAGAGCACTACTGGTAAAATTCTTGGTCTGCAGAGACCTGGATCAATATCCAAACCTCTTAGTAGGCTGGCCTAAACATTAGCTAACAATTTCTAGCAGTGAGAAGAAAGCAGAGGTAGCTCTTTTTCAAGAGTAGTACACACACCCAATTCTGCAGCAAACACAGCAGTGCTGAAGACATGTCAGCCTGACTTTTGTCCAAGCTGGCAGTGACAGGATTGCTGATGTGCTTCCCTTTGGACAATCTGTAGAGCCCTCAGCTGAGGTGCAGTAAGGAGGAGGCAACCCACTACTGACACCTTCTCATTCCTCGAAAGATACGCCTACCTGGTGCCCATTCCTTTGCAGCTTTTGGTGCTGTTATAAGACTTCAATGCTACCATGAAGGGTTCAGGAAAACAGGAAGGGTAAAGAAGTCTACAATATGGTGAGCTTTCGATCTTGTCCTCACGCACAATACAACTGCCTAATTATAAAATACCATCCTGTGTATTTTCCAGCGTTCTCTGCCATCTCATCACTCAACTGGAACGTTCTCGGGTATCTTTAGTTCAAGGCATATCCCTCCTTGAGTGCGCTTATTCAGGTTTTTGCAAGTTGAAACATTCTTTTTAAAATAAAATCTCTTTTTCTTATAAGTAGTATCAAATATTACTTTATAGGCAAAAGAGAATAATGGGTTCTTGTATTTTTCCAGTGCAATTTCCCATCTGACTCCAGACACTCAGTTTCCTCTCCTAATTGTTAGCCAATTTGTGGATCCTTCCCTGTCAGTACAGAAGGAAAAGTTAAAAAAAAAAAAAAGCAAAAACAAAACCCCTGAAAACCAACAAAACAACTTTAAGTAAGACTACCTGCTTAACCACCACAACAAAATCTGGCAAAGGCAAGAAGGATTAAAAATAACAACAAAAATACAACCCTAACCCATANGTACAGAAGGAAAAGTTAAAAAAAAAAAAAAGCAAAAACAAAACCCCTGAAAACCAACAAAACAACTTTAAGTAAGACTACCTGCTTAACCACCACAACAAAATCTGGCAAAGGCAAGAAGGATTAAAAATAACAACAAAAATACAACCCTAACCCATACAACCCCACAGCTTTGCTTATTTGTCACAATCACCCTCTTTAAGCTATAAGATAATTTTTGTCTTGAAATATATGCCTGTACATATTAGTATTCACTTTCTGAGATACATTACCTTCTTGTAATACGTCCTAACATACAGGGAAAAGGCTGCAAAAGCTGAGCAGTTGGAGGCTTACACACAGAACAGCAGCACTGACCAGAACACTAATATAATTTTCTTTTTTTTTTTTTGTGCGTGTGTAAGTGATCAGCAGCAGCGTGGCAAAGCCACACCATTCGCTCCATCAATAGAGTCATCTTCCTTCCTCATAGAATGTCCCACATTAAAGTAATTTCACTAGAAAAAAGTTTACTTAGATCAAACTAGTCATCAACCATTTGACAAGCTGCTGCGAAATGGTTCTGCTATGTGTGAGGAGGACTCTGGGCTAGAGCCTGTGTACAGTCAAGCCCAAGTAATTGGCACACAAGTCCAGTCAAGTCGCAGACTGAAGTTATAGACATGGACAAGTGCTTGCAGGGCAGCCCCAAGGAAATACTCCTGTAGAACCAAGTACATGCACAGAAGTCTAGTTCAAAAAACAAAAAAAAGCACCAATTTTTATTTTATTCCTCCAGTTAAATTTTCTCAGACCTGACCTGCACTGAAGACCTGCAAGGAGGCGTACACAACCGTCAAGTACCACCCAAGAGAGGCAACAGAGATCGCACAGAAACAGCATGATGAGCTTCGGTTCTGGAAGCCAAAAACCCCATGTTACGCCACGCGGGCAACTGCAGCAGGTGCTGCAGGGCAGAATGAACAAACAAACGAGATACTTTCTTGGGTCAAGAGCTTGGTCTTTGGCTCTCCTTCTCGGGTCAAGAGCTTGGTATTTGGCTCTTCTTCTAAGTACCAGTGTAATACTTTCCTGTGCTTGTTACGAGTCTCACTTCTTACAGCTTTTCATTGAAGATTAACATAGTCTTAAACAATAAAAACAGAAGCAAATTTAACATTCTAGTTTAGCATCCAAAGTACTCTGTTTACAGGCTATTTTTTTCAGGTTTTTTTAAGCCAACCTGGTACAACCATAGAACAATTAACAGAAATCAGCTCCAACCTTTGCGCCCTTCCTCACTGCCAAGCATCAGTGATTTTCCAGCTTGGAGCAAGGGAGTGAAGCCACCCGGTGTCAGCAGGGAGCACAGCAATAGGTCAAAGGCTGGCTGGAACAGCTATGGCATGACTGCCAGCTCTCCAACAGCTAACCTGCAGCATGGCAAGAGACAATTGCTGTGTCACCTGAAAACCTACCCGAAACCCAACAGGAGAGCTGATGCATAGGGCTTTCTTTTATTCCAAGGTAAGTGCGCAATGCTACGGCTTTCCTCCTCACCTCTATGATCTGATCCTGCAAGGTGCTGGGCTCTTGGCATGTTCAGCTTCTCAGTGGTAACTGTAAGCACCTCACACTTCACGGGAGCAGGCCTCAGTTGCCAGGTTGATCGTCCCAAGAGACACCAACTCTCTGACTATAGGGAGCTTAATAATTACAAGTTTTTGGAAATTCTTCATATACTCTAATGTAGATTGTTTCCTACCAGTTACCCCAAGAGAACCTTCAAGTCGTCCTTAAGTGGTATAAATCAATGCTCTGCTCCTCCAAGGACCTTCCAGACGCACAACTTCAAGACCACAAGCTCCTATTTCCAAGTCTACATTAAAGCCAAGCTGACGTACTAACCTTTAATAACACCAGGTGGGGAGAACCGCCAGGGCCTCGGAAGGTGTCAAGCGCGGTACAGGGTGGAAGCCCACACCCCGGCTGACACGCAGCGCGGGGATGGCTCCTCCCTTGTAACCGGCGCGGCAGAGGCGCAGGAGGAATTTTGGTTTCTTAACGAGGCCTCATCCCTTCACAACTGTAGGAAACTCGTCCCGCGAAGCCAGCCGAGCACCTGCTGCGTGCGCTTTCAGGTTCCTAACTCCTTGCGCGTGGGTCTCGGCGGGCTGCCTCACCCACTTGCTTAAGCCCAGCGAGGCGAAGCCCGCAGAGGCGGGACCGACGCAAACGCTGCCCTTGCCCGAGGGCAGCCCGCACAGCGCGCCCCGACGGCCACCAGCCCCGAGCCTCACCGCGCACGCCGCGACGCCAGTGGCGATGGAACCCCCCGCCCCCCCGAACCGTGCTGCGCCCGGCCCTATTACCGGTAGGGCAGCGGAGCCAGGCCGGGGCACGGGGACTTCCGCCGGGGCACGGGGACTTCCACAGGGCCCCGCGCCGCCCCCCCCTCCGCCTCGCACGCACCTGTAGGCGTGCCACGGCGCAGAGCGCCGCCGAGGGGTTGCTCAGCAGCAGCCGCTCCCGCAGCAGGTTGCTGCCGTACGCGTAGTACAGGAAGCAGCCGCCCCCCGGCTCCGTGCCGCCGCCCGGCTCCATCAGCCCACACCCGCCGCCGCAGCCCCGCCGCGCAGAACGCTCCTACGCCCCCCTCCCGCCCGCGGCCGCCTGGGCGGGGCCTCCGGGCGGAGCCGCCCCCCCCATTGGCCGCCGCGCTTCCGCCGCCACGTGAGAGCCAGTATGCGGCGGCGGCGGCGGCGAACGCGCCCCGCGCGCGCCGCGCGGGGGAGTGACGTAAGCGAGGTGGTGGCCCCTCGCCCGTGGGGCCGGGGAACGGGAAGGGCGCCGCGCCGCGTCCCCGGCACCGCGTGGCGCGCAGCGCCCGTTCTCNCGGCGGCGGCGAACGCGCCCGGCGCGCGCCGCGCGGGGGAGTGACGTAAGCGAGGTGGTGGCCCCTCGCCCGTGGGGCCGGGGAACGGGAAGGGCGCCGCGCCGCGTCCCCGGCACCGCGTGGCGCGCAGCGCCCGTTCTCCAGGCGGCGTTTGCCGCGGCAGGGAGCGGGGGGCGATGCGCGTTTCAGCGCGTGAGCCGCCCCCCATAGAAAGGCATCCTCTCGGGGGCGGGGGGGTACCCTCTGGGGGGGAGTACGCTGCCAGCTAGCCGCACCTGTAACTATCTTTTTATTTAAAAAAAACAAAAAGGGAAAAAAATGGAGCCTGCTGATAAGCAACACGAGCTTAGGGGAATGGGGCCTCCTGAGCAATAAAAGGGGATGAAACCTCCTGATAAGCAAAGGAGGAATCCCTTCTCTTGGAGACCACAGTTTAATCTTTTTGTGAACTTTAGTTTTGGTACGCATGCTTAATTGACTTACACCTATTAACTTCTCCTCCCCAGGCGGCACAAAATTAAAAATAATGAACATGTAACGTATGTAAACCTATGATGTTTATTCCGTGTAGTAGGTGGCCGGAAAAACTGTGAGCTCCTGAGCACCCAACCGATGGGGACAGGAGACAGAGATCAAGCGATCGGGATAAGGGTATAAATGTGGTAAACTTTAGCTATAGTGTGTGCCTCTTTTGTGAGAGACACCCAGCTTGGCTGACTTGTAAATAAACCCTGGCGACTTTGCTTCGATGGCTTTGTCCTCTTTGAAGTTTTACTCGTGAGCTGGCGTCTCACACTGCTTTAGTTTTCCCAACACAGGTGTGGGCAAACTCACATTCATTGTAAAACACATGAAGTGATAAATGTAGTTCTGATCCTTCATGACTGGCAGTTTTCTATTTTTAGAGGTTTGTTTTTTTTTTATCTTGCATAGGAATAAATACTTTAGGGCAAGAGGGAACCTTCATGTTCACTTGTTACATGGGTCATAGGATTATACAGCAAGACTTCCTCAATCTTACGACAGCGAGTAGCTGAAAGTGTCCGTTGAAAATCTGCTGCTGGTATATGCTTGTAGTCCCCTTTCCATAAGGAAATGCAAACTCTGCAAGGAGAACTGTGTGTCTCTTCCCTTCCAGCAGCTTCAGGCCTGTTAGCTAATTTCAACCAGAGGTGACAGAAAGCAAGAGCTATCAGAGATAACTGAATTTCTGCCACTTTCAAGAAAACAGGCAGAGATGGCTGTGAGACGGTGGGGATCCCAAGGGAGAGGTTTCTGGAGGGCCCCTGGCTTTCAGCTAAAGCTCGCAGCTTTGTGTATCCCAAAATCAGCCAGCCCCAGGGACCAAGCCTGCCTGAGGGCAGGTGTTCCAGCCGTTGGTGGGTGCTGAACTGCCTGTTTGGGTTTGCTGTGAGCTGTCCCTTGTGAGCCCAGCATGACGTTTCTTTCTAAACGGAACAAATCTTACGCAGGAATTGGAATGAAGCATGTAGCAATTGTTATTTTTTAATCTCAAAACGACCTTCTTCTAAAAAAAATCCCCAACCAGCCTTTCATAACACTTTTTACGTTATTGAAACTTCAGACGTTCTGCACAAAAAATGCCATTTTTTCTCAACACTCAGAGTTTCAACAACAATTTCCGTGATTTTTCCTTCAAAAAGCATGTATATTTTGAAGAAGGAGAAACTCATAAACTTGTGTTCTTTTTCATGCTGTTCAATTTGAGACTTAAATGTTACAAAGTCAGGTGATTGACAAATGAGGAGAGCGAGTCCCTGATCTCATAGCAGGGTCTGTGCATGTGAAAGCCTTCGTTAGCAAAATTACAGTCAGACTTATGGGATCAGAATTAATTTAAAACACTGCCACTTGCAATTCTAAGTATTTAATCACTCAAAAACTCATTTTCAAATTAAAATACCTTGAGTTTTCAATTTTTTGTGTGAATACCAAGCCTGTTCTATGACCAAGGAGCAGTAGCCACTATTTCCAGGAGCGTGTGTGCGGTGTAAGTTGGTTATACCTATTCTAGGTCTGGCGCTAATTCAAATGCTGTTGAAGTAAAACGTAGATTTACGGCGTTTAGATTCTTTTCAAATTGAACTGAGTCAATCAATTTGCACTTCTGAAGCCCATTTCTTCCCCAGCATGGCCCACGGCACTTCAGAAACAGCACACTGAGCCTCTTGACTATTCATGAGTGTGGTAGACGTGAGAGTTGGATTGGAAGGGCCGGCACTGATCGTGAGGGTCAGTATCACTGTAAGCTTTGGTTTTAAACTAACTGGAAAATATAAGCCTCTACTCCCAACAGGTTTTATTAAGCCTTTTTTTTAATTAAAAATATAACTGATAGAACACTCAAATGTGTGCTGTGTGCTCTGAGCCAGTGGGCAGTGAGGTGGCCAGTGTCTACTGCAGAACACTGAGCAGCTCATAGAAATGAGGCCTCCTGAGTCTACAGAGAGCGCAAAGCATGCTTTAAAGAGGGGAGGGTTAACTCTGAAACCTACTGGCAGAGAAAACTAGGTTTTCTTTGCTAAAGATGCAAAGGCCATTAGTTCATTAGGAATCAGCCTCTGAATTGTCTGTAGCTTCTCACCATAGGACAGTGAGGAGGCACAGCTTAGATTGCTCTTTGTTTTCATACTCTCAGGCCTAAGAAGGAAGAAAATACTTCCTCCATGAGACAGAAGAGGGACAGGAAGCCCCGGGCAGGCCTGCTGAGGCATGCTGCAGGTATGACCCTTGGAGGAGCCCCAGCCTGGGTCTCCCAGGTGCTCTTGGTACAGTGTGGTCAGTCTGATGGCGAGGCAGCATGGGAGGGAAGTGCATCTGGTTGGGAGGGAAAGCTTTGCAATCCTTTCCATTGATGTACACCCAAATTGTGGGTAAATGGCAGTATGGGAAATACTTGGGCAGACCTTGCTTTCAAACCAAGTTTCCAGTTGAAAAAAGAGGGCTGAGGGTTGGAGGACCTTTCCTGTAGCAATTTGAGTAGAAACCTGCAGAGCTTTGGTGGTACCACTAGATTTCACCCTTTCACAACCTTTTCAGGTGAGCAACTCCTCTGGAGAGGAGAATGTTAAATGAAACCCTGTGTTTTTTTGAAGTTAAATCAGTTCTGGAGTTGCAGGCTATCTCCAGAGCAGCTGACATGAGACCTGTGCTAACCTGTTTGAAGCCCCAAACAATTTGGAGGCATTGTTTCCACTTGTATGTAACTACAAAACCTGCGCAAAGTAAGCAGTCAGGAGTACGCCTCCTGTTCGGGAGCTTCCCAAACATCGGGGAAAGCTCTGGATATCCACAGCCATTTGTGCATTGTCTGCGGAGATCAACAGGGTTATTTGTGCAAAGAAAGCAGGAATTTGTTTCCATCAGGTTTTTATCCCTAGGCGAAATGTATTCCTGAGCATATCCTACTTGGGTTTTTAGGGAAAAATAAGGAATTAGGAAATAATAAGATGTAGTGGGTAAGTTAAGCCTGCTGAAACCTCTGCCAGTCACTCGCTGTGCCTTCCCATCACTCCCTCACCACCCCATGGTTATCACAGCATGAGCTTTAATTAATATTAAAAAAAAAAGAACCTGGAGGAACAATAAGGGCAACTGATGCAAATGAACCGCATGTGCAGTCCTCCCCGCAGCTTTTCTCTCCTCCCCAAGGAGGATGTGCTTTGCAATTAGTATTTCATTGAAATGATACCTTTTTTTTTCTGCAAAATGGTTACAGCTGGTAGTAGCCTCTTAATACAGTATGCAAGTTCTGGGGGTCTGCAGAGATTTCATGTTCATGCAAATGAATGCAAATGGTTTTACAATGTCTCGTGGTGTTGCAGTGCTTGTTCCTTCCCTACAAAACAGTGACCATGATGTCCTGCCGGAACCCAGCCTCCTTCCTTGCCCTGTCGGACAGAATAGCCACTAGCCCATGGGACTCGTAACCCTGCTGACCAGGAGGAATATAATCCATCATTCATTTTGCAGTTCTGTTTTTGCATGTTTCTGCAAATAGCACGTGCAGTCATTTAGGAGATATGAGCTATTAAAGCAGCTGTGTCTGTGCATGTAGACACGTGCCTATTTTTTGGCTGTGGCCAATGTCAAAGTGGGTTTTGGGCCCTTCCTGAGGCAGCTCCAAGCTCTCCCTGGCTTCTGCCCACTCAGCACTGTCCTGAGATGTCCCTCTGTGCGTGGTGTGTGCTGTTTGTGGGGGAGGAAGCAGCAAAGGGAGAGGAGAGCAGCATGAATCTCTCCTCCAGATCAGGTGTTAGAAAGAGGAGGGTGTGTTTCTATGTCGTACTTTTGCTTGTACCTCCTGGAGTCCAGGTCTGTAACAGGCTTCTTGCCATCTGAGCTCCTTCTGACTCTTGAAGGGGCAAAACGTATGGGATTTATTTAAAAAAAAAAAAAAGCCTAAAAAATTATGTGCATGAAATCTGGACACATGAAAAGTGGGAGAGAGCTTTTGCAAACAGATGCATGCAGCTGGCTTTAGTCACTTTGCCTTGTGAGGGCATCCGCTCTGCTCACAGACCTACAGGTACTTACGGCTGTGACTTCAGCAATTGGTTTGAAAACCTTGCCAAATATTACAGCAGTTTTCGAAGGAAGAATGCTGGGTTGTACTGCACAGGCTGTACCTGGGGCCCAGTTTCTTGTATATGAGTGTGCAGTGGGAACAGCTTAATGTTGAATTTCTGCTCACCTTTGCGTAAGTAAATTCAAAATCTGGCTTCTTTCCTATGACCTACTGTTTTACTTCTTTCACTCTAAATTTCTTCTGAATGCTAACAATTATCTAGCGCTACAAAGCAAATGGTTACAGGATATTTTGTCAAAATAGTTTCCCTTGTTACTGAAATCTCTTAGGTTGCTGTGTCAAGAGAATTTTGCCAGTGTGACATTTCTGTGGTCTGTTGCCTCAGGGTGTGTTAGCATCTCCCACCACAGAAGCCAATGCTCCTTTCAGAGGACCAGCTCCTCCGGTGAGGACTTGTGTCTCACCAAACACCAAGCAGTTTTTCTCTCCAGGCTGTTGAGTACTTGAGAAATTTTTTTTCCCCATGAATACTACGACTATTGAATGTAGACTGGCAGATGAAGGGGATGTATCCTGCTGTCTTTAGGCAGCTCTGCTATTTAGTGTCCATTTACAATTTATTTCTGTTTTTTATTATATTTAATATTCATTATTATTTACAGTTTAATATAAATTTGTTTTCTTCCCATTATTTTACCTTCTATAGGCTGGGAGCAGTCTTATTTTCTTCCTCTTGTTCTCTTTCAGCACAGGAAAACTATCAAATAAGTTCAGTTCCAGATGGTATTTTCCAGTCCGGTATTAACACTATGGCTTTACCTTTAAACCCTGCTGTGTATTCCACATGAAGTAGGTTGGTACTTCTTTTGCACTGCCATGTCTGTAACCATTTCTGTGCTGCTAACCTTCAGCCTGCATAAGACATCGCGTACTCCAGCCACTGTGCAAGAACGTGCCTCGTAGCGATGTGCTTTCCCAGAAGCAGCGCCATTGCCCGTCTTGAGCTCTGAGGGCAGCTTTGGCCTGGGAGGTGTTGGGATGGAGGAATGCAGTAGCATTTCCCTGTTTGCATGTGCAGTGCTAACACTGTGGCAGAAGCATGCAGAAGATGCCAAAACAGGCCCTGCTTGTCCCACTCCTCCTAGTTCTGCATAGACCTTGCAAAACATGATACAAGTCTCCACTGAGTGATTCTGGGCTGAAATGTTTTAGCCGTTACTGGTAAATTTAATTCAGTCCTTCCACTAGGCTGATGGGCCGTGTGAATGTTTTTGTTGTGGAATAAAAGTGGCACTCTTTTTTGTTCACTTGTTTTAAACTCATTTCAGCATGACATAAGCTAAACCAGAAAAATCCATGTGTGTCAGAGGTCGACCCTCAGCATTGCATTGGTGTGACAACAGCAGTCTGAGCGTTGCACTGTGGCTTACCGTTGCTCTGTGCTTCTGTGTAAGCAGATCTTTGCATCAGCAGCAAGACCTGGTCCAGCTCAGCCGCACTGTGGTTGGGGGGTTGGCAGTGTTTTCCTCACTCCAGCCGTATGATGCAAAACCAGGAGGGGAAGAGAGCAGGCTGAGGGCAAGCTCTGCATCTCTGGAGAAGATGGGGCAAGAATATTAATGCTCCTCTGCCATCTGTGGGCAGACCTCAAGGAGAAACAAGAAAGAATAAATCCTTTGTCCCTCAAAGCTGTTTTTCTTTCCATCGTGCACTTCTGCGTTGTTGTCTGAATGACTGTATTCTTAGCACTTGTTGCCAGTAATGGAGCCGTCTGCCTACCATCTCTCTCCCCTTGTACACCTCTTTCTTCCACAGCCTCTGCCATTGCATCAGAGATGCAACTCTTGGAGCAACACAGGAGAAAATACTTGCTGAAGGGAAGGATGCTAGTACTTCTTTGCTTTCTTCACCAGGTGACCTTCCAGGACACATCAGAGATGCATTGTGTACTATCACATTTCTGTTACCTTGAGGGTTTCTTGGGTAAAGAAGCCAGAGAAGCCATCCACAGGCTGTACCTGCAGATCCCACCCTTCATTAAAATTGATTGCAGTTCTCACATAAATTCACCCTTTCTTCGGTTTCTGCCTGCACTGGTACAATGCCAAACAGGCACATTTCCCTCTCTGAGTGCAGTTACGGTGCCCAGGAAGGTGAGCTTGGCACGTAGGAAAGCCAGCCCTGGTGACTTTTTCTCTGTGGCAGTTGCTGTATAATTGCTTCCTCTGCTCTCATCATTTCTTTGCAGAACAGCAGCTATGGAAAGCCAGATTTTGTTTCATGCAGCCACAGATTTTGTAGTCTGTTTTCCTAAGGAAGCGCAGGTTGTGCTGTCACATTGTGTGCCTATGCCGCTGTGTACACATCCTTCACTGCCCGTCCGAGTGACTGCTGAACACTTTGCACAACTCCTGCCAAACCTGCAGAGAGGTACCCATCTCTGAGACCATATCTTCCTGTGAACTTTAGGAAAGGTGGCAGCTGGGCAAAAAAAAAAGTCTCAAACAGGGAAAAGCAAAAGTTTGAGTACAGCTGCTCTTACACAGCAGATACCCTGCCCAGGAGAGAGACAGTGCCTCAGCGGCAGAAAAACTCTTAGTAGGAGTTAATGTTTGTCAGAAGTACGGGGGCAGGCAACGCCTCAGTCTCTGATCTCTAATGGAGCACTCACGCTCCAGCCATACAAAAATCACTCCTCAGCAAGCTCTGAATTCAATGAAAACAGGCTGTCTCAGGTTCAGTGTTTTGTGTGGGCTTGCCTTTCTGTTCATCTCTCAGACAGAGCCCTTCTGCACTAAAAATTCAGCTTGCGAGACAAGTCAGTGCTGTGAGGAGCACGCCTGGCCGAAGTTCTGCCTCAGAGCACATCTATTATTCACAGGGTTTGCAGAGTGTAGGGAGTTACAGAAGTCGTGTCCTCCCGAGACACAGAATGTCTCAGAGACAGACAGAAGAAGAATAACAACATTTTCTTCCAAGGCACACGTGCCCCTAACAATCTCTAGGGATGCACATCTGGTAGCTGATTGGAAACAGGCTTATTTTATCTCCGCCCACATAGGAAGCCCTGAATAATTTTTTTAAGCAGTGAGGAAAAAAAAAAAACCCAACATATTTTCAGCAAGCTAGGACAGGTCCTCGCAGGGAGGCTCGTGCAGCCGGCGTGCTGCAACGACAGATTGTGAATTGGTGCTACTTGCGTGATGAGGGGCGTTGAAAAACAGTGAGTTACGGGAATAGTTCATAGAATCATAGGATGGTTGTTGTCATAGAATGGTAGTTGCAGCCAGCAGTTGTCACTGATCTAGTTAATCAGGACTGCTTTATACAAAGTGCTTCCCTGTCATTTCCACGGACCCGAGCACCCCAAAAAATAGCAGTAAAAAATCGGTTCGTGGCTTCCGCGGGAGGCGTGTGACCACCAGGTGCCACTCTCGCTCCACAGGGAATACAGGGTGGCTGTAAGGCTGGGCAGAGTTTGCAGGAAAAGCCAAAACAGGCAGCCATCACTCATTTTGTCCATCTGTGGATTTTCCTACAGGTTATAGCTGGGACAGCAGCTTCTCCTCACTCTCCGGCAAGGCGGACCCTGGAAAACGGCTGGAAACCGTGGATACTGCTCACCCTGGTCTAAGTTTCATTTGCCAGCAGCGTTTTTGCGCAGGGAGCGATGTAGGTGGAAAGCTGCTGCTTGGGAAGGCTGTGGCATCTTTCACCATATCCTCATTCTGCCGTACGTAAGAAAAATAGGTTCTTCCTCCAGCCCATGTTTCCTCTGGGAGGGACGAACAACCTGTGGTGTTATTTAGCACTGAACAGAGATTTTGTCGTTGCCTTAAGTGCAATAGTTACCCCTTCAGTTTTTGCCATGGAATTCAAGCCTAAGGTTTCCACAGCGTAGCTTCCCTGGTTTTGCTCATCTTCTGGGCACAGGATTCTGCATCCTAGGGAACAGGGATCTGGCATTTCCTGGTCCTCATGTTCACTTGTGAATGAAATCAGTCCCTTCTGGAGCCACAGCCACTGCCAGACTCTCTGGGGCCCCAAGTACACTTGGGTTTTCATGGAGAGAAGCAGGCTTTCCTACCTTCTTGCCACCACGAGAGTTGCCCTTAAGGCTGACTGGTGTTACCAGTGGTCCCAGGGGACGGCTCATGATGGGGTGCCGTAACCGCTCTCATTTTTCAAGATGAAGCGGGTGGGAAGGCACAGTTTGCACTTCCACCCTTGGTTTCTGGTCTTGGTGATCTGGGCTGATGTTTGAGCGCAGCAGTGTTCAAGAAGCAAAGGGCTTCTAGACCTCTTAGGTTCAGGTGGGCACTGTGTGTACTTCTCACATGACCTTAAATTACATCAATAAGCTCAAATTTTCCTCTACTTCTGCCTGCCTTGCTCTCCTATTCAACAACCCTCTATTCTGTCCTGCCCTTAAATCACTTGTCAGACTTGGTTTTGATGTAGTCTAAAACGTCTCGCTTAAGTTCTCTAATCAGATCTCGTTCCATTTTAGTTCCCCGTGGACTAAACAAACCTGACATTGCCAGCCTCTGCTTCATTTGAAGGCCCTTTTTGTCTACTGGTTTATCTTTTATGTTGTTTACCTTTTCTTTTCCTAGATCATGAATAAAGATGTTAAATACAAGGTCACTGGGTGCTGCTGATTTCCAAACCGTGGAGCTAGTGATACTTCAAGACCCATTCCATTATGTGATTATGTTTCACTTACTTGATTTTTCTCAGGGAAATAATTTGTCACAGAGCAGCAGGCTCCAGCTTCCTGTAACCCTCTTAAATCAATCCCATCATATTGCAGAAGCCTTATTTTAATAACTTCCATTGTAATTGTTTAATTGTTTGCTTGAAGAGGCCTTCCTGGTGTGTTTAGTAGCAATTGGGTTTTTCAACAGATTACCATTTTAAAACACAAGAGCTAAAAAACCCCAACCCCCCCAAAACCAACAAAGAAACCACCCAAAAAAATCCAGATTTCCTGGAAAAATGATCAACTGAAAAACGTGTTGAAAAATGTCAGCCTTGCATTGATGCTGGCCAGCTCTTTGGGGTGATCAAAATCAGTGTCTGATCAAAATTTGCACCTCGTTTTCCCCATTGCCCTCATTTGTTGACAGAAGCATGGTTGTGCAAATGAGAAAGAAAATGTATCTGATTGATTGTTTTCTGCACCCCTCGTCCAGCTTGCCTGCTTGGAAAAGCTCTTTGCCCATTTCTGAATCAGGAACCAGGTTATGTTCTGTAGCATCAGCCCTGGATATTCTGCTCCTTTATAGACTTCTGACCTCATCTTCCACCATGTGGTAACAGGCTGGGTGAGCCAACGCTGACAGGTGCCATCAGTGTGTTGGTTTTTCACATGGCCTGGTCCCTCTGTGTAGTGGAAGGCAGTAATGGAAAGAACTGCTAATGGCCTGACCGTCTCAGAGCTGGGGGAAAGGCAATATGCCATCACTGGAAAGACATGGCCAGGGTGTTCTTTCTAGTTCTGATGTCGTATGAAGGTAACACAGGGTTCTCAAAAGTACCTTTTTTTTTGCCCAGGCAAAAATCCAGCTGGGATCACGTCACAGGGAAAAAAAATCTGTGACTGTAACTCCAGAAAGGACCAACAAGCACTGTCTGCAAAAAAGTAAAATAAAAACTGATGCATTTAAGTGGCCAGCTGTGCATCCAATGATGCTTCAGTCTACCTGGTTGAATGCCTTTCCTAAAGCAGAGCTTTCCCTCAAACTATTTTAAATTAACTGTAGTCATTGTCCTTAGCTCTCTTGAGGGCTATACCTATTCCTAGAGCTAATTTAAATTAGCTGTCCCAGCTAATTAAAGCATCTTAATTAATGGAAAAATACTGAGTCTTTAGCAGGCACTCCTTTGCTGGAACACAGACGAAGACACCAGAGTTGAGCAGAAGAGAGATGTTTTCTCTTACGCGTTAAATAGCTTGCTGCTATGAAAATATGGTTATAACCACTCTCATGAGGATGAAGTTGTTTTCCCACAGCTATAACCCAAATCTGGGTTCTTACTCCATTTTCAGTCAAACTCCCACTGAAGATAGACTGGTGTTACCTGAGGAAAGGCTGTTTTTACGTGGGATGGCTCGTGGAGGAAGCACAAGCCGGAGTACAAGCAGTGGAGAATGTGAAAGCAGTATTACTCCTTTCCCTGCCAGAGGAGTGAGAGGGTGACGCACTGGAAGTGGCTGGCATCCTCCCCCTCTGGCATCCCAGCCCTGTGGTCATCAGTTGGGTCAAATATGGCAAGGAGGAGGACAGGGGCAAGCCATGGCCCTCCCCTGCTCAGGTGCCTGCTCTGGGCACAGTGTGAAGGCCAGTGTGGCACCACGCAGATAATGCCACGTGAGCCCCGTGTTTGCCTGGGCCATGCAGTTGAAGCCACTAACTGACTTTACATCAGGACTTTCGTACCTGCTTGTGCAGACAATATCCTTGTCTAGCTGTTTCCAGATTCACCAGCTGAACATGAGAATTATCTTTGGTCCCCAGACTTTCTTCTCTTCAGGTTTCCTGGGCATTTCTTTGTTCCTGAATGTCTGGTGCTCATTGTTTCTCTGCTGCCTAGGGACGTCGGGCTCCCAGCAGAAGTGGGTCTGAGTAGCGATGGATGTGAATGCTGGAGCCCTCAGGAGCTTTTTCTGATGACCAATAGCAAAAAAAAAGAGAAGTATTTTATAAGCACTCACCAGCCTGATGACTACATTGATGCATGGTTTTTAGAGGGCACATTAAAACAAGCAAAGTAATTACTATCCAGTTTAGTTACATCAGAATTTAATCACCCTTGGAATTGAGGAAAAAGACCAGAGTCTGTCTGTTTCTAATTTAAGCAGTACAAAATTTCTCAGTGCATATCCTGGAACACCAAATAGGTGAGTCTATGTACCTTTTATCTCTCACATGACTGACCCTACCATCCTTTTACTTCTCCATTCCGCCAGTGATTGCAGTAATCCAACGGATCATTTAAAACAATTGGTACTAAACAAGAGTGATTGTGAAGTCCCCTAAGTCCTAGTTTGCGCGATACTTTCTCCAGCGCTCATTTCTTTCTGCTGCCACAGATAAAGAATTCTCGACCAATCATTACAGGAGAATACCATTTCTGTTCCTGCAGTGTTTGCAGGAGAGTGTCCCCATCCATTCTGTTTTAGAGAGTGAGAGGGAGGAGAAACATTCCCCTTGTGAACACTTTGCTGTGCAAACATCATTCCAGATTAATGATTTTTGGTCCATTAAATCAACAAAGCAGATAATTTCTTCCATTCTTCTTGAGGTTGTTGTGAGCTTTTTTTATGCCTGACTCAGACCAGGTCCCTCTCTTCTGGTTTGCATTGAATTTTCTTTCCTATATAGGCTTTTGCTAGGAGTGGAAAATTATCTGATAGCCAGCTGGTGCCCATTTGTGTGTTAGGAAAGGAGAGTAAGGAATTTCTGAATGGCTGAACACATTGTGTCTTGCAGTATTAGGGACAAGGCCCTGGAAGGTAGGAGCACAGCTGCACTAAGGTTTTCTAGGTCCAGCTACTCTTATGTATAGCTAGGCAAGAGGAGTGCATTGAATGAAGTCCAGGGATAGAAGAATATACGTAAGTTAGAATGCAGGTCTGCAGAGCGTAACAGAGGTAGCTAGAGCTGCTCTGAATTAAAAAAACATCAACCGATGAGGGTCATTAATGTAAAGGTCAGAAAGTTGTATGTAGAAGCAGAGTGGGCTTCAGCAAAATATTGAGAAAAATGAGTGTATGGAAGAATGACATCAAGTCAAGGATGATCTAATCCAAAAGAGCGGTGTGTGATATGCTGCTTGTTGGTATCTGCTTTTGAGTATTGCCCATGATTCAAGGTGTCTTGACTTACTGGTAAGTATGTGCCACTTCTGGCACTGCGTAGAAGAACTTTATCCAAGACTGCACTCCATGCCAAATGGGTCTTTTAGTGAGCTGATTTCTTCTTCTCACAGAAGCCTCCAGTGTGGTCATGTAGCCATTCATATTACAGTATAAATGTCTACAGATCCCAGTTCTGCCTAATGACACTTCCGCCTCTTGTCATTTGTTCTTTTCAAGGGAGTAGACACAAAGGAGGAAGAAAGCCCTTAAATAATACCACATTGCATGGACTGTCCATGTCATTCACACTTTATATCATAAGGTCAAGAGCTTACCTTGCCTTGGGAGGGCTCCCTGGCAGGGAAATGAGAAGAGACCTTCCTCTGAATCATATTAACTATGGGGTGGCCATTGCCAGCAGCAGGCCACAGGATATGTACTAATGTTACAGCTCGGGCCTCCGAGCCTGTCAGGAGTTTTGTGGGTGGTTATGAACGTGTTGAGCTCTAATTACAACTCATTGTTCAAGAATCAGAAGAACACCAAGGTGCCATTGCACCATCTTCTGCTATAGCTTAATGCTGATTCTGCAATGGTACAGTTTGGCCATTTGTGATAAAAGTCTAACCAAACCAAGTAAAGATTTAATGACACTATGTAGTTATAACTATCTTGTGGGCTGGTAAGGGAAGAATGGATGACCACAAAAAAACAGAGCGTGCAAAAGTAACACTAAGTGGACACCAAACCAAGGAGGAACAGATGTCCCTGCCCACACACACATATTGAGCAGACACGTCCCAACAAAACTTGGTGACACTGGTGAGTCACTTTAAACCTTTTGTCTTGAGACTGGCACCTTAGGACCCAGGAGGACATGGAAAGGGTAATAAGCACTAACACCAGAGAAAGGACTGAATACAGTATCACAGAATCACAGAATCACCGAATCACCTTCCAACCCCTACCATTCTGTGATTCTGTGACCTTTGGAGATCATCCAGTCCACAGCCCCCTGCTAAAGCAGATGCTCCTAGAGCAGGTTGCACAGGAACGCATCCAGGTGGGTTTTGAATATCTCCGGAGAAGGAGACTCCACAGCCTCCCTGGGCAGCCTGTGCCAGTGCTCGGTCACCCTCACAGTAAAGAAGTTCTTCCTTACGTTCAGGTGGAACTGCCTGTGCTCCAGTTTGTGCCCATTGCCCCTCGTCCTGTTGCTGGGCACCACNGGAGATCATCCAGTCCACAGCCCCCTGCTAAAGCAGATGCTCCTAGAGCAGGTTG
>VZSC01006603.1:0-16592 GCA_013398225.1 Steatornis caripensis
CTAAAATGTCCCACTCCATTGGTATCATGGTGGCAAACGGCAATCCCGGTTGTGAGGCTCCCATAGGGGCCATCACTGCATTGACTTTATGCAGGTCGTGCAACAACTGCCATTTACCTGACTTCTTTTTTATCACAAATACAGGGGTGTTCCACGGGCTATGTGATTCTTCAATGTGGCCAGTGTCTAATTGTTCTTTTACTAATTCATGCAGGGCACACAGCTTTTCCTGGGGCAGGGGCCACTGGTCTACCCATACTGGTTTGTCGGTCAACCAAGTGAGACCAAGGGTAGGCTGTTTCACTCCCTGCAGTACAGTGGCCCCAATTAAAAATCCATGGTGATATGAACTCCCCATTGTCCTAAACAATCTAGTCCCCACAAATTCAGAGGAACATCAGTCACGTAGGGTCACACTGTTGCTGTCTGACCCTCAGGGCTCTGAACTTGCACCATAAACCGGCTCTGGACAGTCTGTGTTGCACCACCTACTCCTGCCAGCATAGAGCCAGCCAAGCAGGTAGTCCAGGACTGAGGCCAGATACATGCAGATATAATAGTCACGTCTGCTCCCATATCAATCATCCCGGTCACCTGTATGGTCGAAGGGGTTCCTTTGGCGAAGGTGATTACACAAGTTAAAGTTGGACGAGCATTTTGCATGCTCTGAGACCAAAAAATCTGCGGCATTCCCGTTGAACCAAACCCCTCTTCTCCTCTGACCCTATCATGTTTACAAGTAACTTACGCTAGAAAAGGAATTAACTGCGTGATCCAGCTACCTTCGGAGATTGACACGGGAGGGGTAGGAGTCCATACCATCGCGTGAATTTGGCCCATGTAGTCTGCATCAATAACTCCTGGTAAAACAAACAGACCTTGCAAGGTTACACTAGAATGTCCAAGCAATAGTGCACTTAACCTGTTTCCAGTGGGTCCTACGGCATTCAATGGAATCTTACGCACTTTACTGTTCTCTATTGTGATTGTGATTGCTGTGGTAACATCCAGTCCGGTGCTCCCTGTGGTTCGGGCTGCGAGTTGACTGTGTAAGCCTGGAACTGGTGAGGAGGATGCATTTGTGTCAGCACGCGGTTCCTCCCCGCGTTCCTCCCCCGGTTTCCCTGCACTCTGCCGCTGCTTGCTATCAGTTGACCTTGAGCATTATACTTAGACTTGCATTGCTTTGCAAAATGCCCCGGTTTGCTACAGCGAATTTTTTATCCCACTCGGCCTTGACTTCTTAAGGCAGTCCTTTTTAAAGTGACCTTCTTGCCCGCATGTGTAACAACGCTGAGTTACCTTAACTGCTGCAGCAAATGTTTTTGCTAACTGTTCCATCTGAAACATGGTGGCTCCCACCAGCCGCTGGAGATCATTTAAAGTGGCTACAGTAGTTCGGAGTTTCAAACTCGGAGTCTGTATTTTCTGTTTAGTGATGCGCCATCCCAGGTAATTCCAGGGTGACGTGTCCTGGATATTTCAGGTGCAATCTACAGCCCGAGACTCTCTAACTGGGTCTGCATAACATGGAAAACTTCAGCCAAGGTATGCTGCATGGGTGCAGCCGCAAGGATGTCGTCCTATAATGATAGATATACATCTCGGGAAATTGCTATCGTACAGGGGAAACACATGGTGGAGCCCACCCCCTCCGAGGACATCCACGAGGATGGAGGGGGATGCTGGGCAAGGCCGTAAAAACAGCAGTGGCAGCGGCCTGCAGGCGGGCCAGGCCTGCTGCTCCCCTGGTGGCACTGCTGGGCTGGAGTTTGGTGCTGCCGCTACAACAGTTCTTTAACATTAGAAAAGTTCAGTGTATTACGGGGGCTGTAACAATGGCAGTGGCTAGCCCCAGCTCCCTGGCCTCCATGGCTTCTTTTCTGATTTTTGCCCACCAATTGTCATGGGGGCCTGGAGGGTACAGAGGCTCTTTCTCGGGGTCTATAGGTCCCGGATCAAAAGGATCCTCATTCAGCCCAGGGGACATCGTCGTGGTCATTTCTTCAGTCTCCATCTGTCCCATCAGGGAGGAGGAAATGTGGGCCGGCACAAATGTCGGTGGGACTCAGGGAGGCAGGGACCGCTCTGTCGAGGTTTCTGCCTGTTGTCCTCATCCTCGGAATCGCTACTGAACATAGGTCAACGCCATTGGGCAGATTTAGGGGCTTCAGGACATTGAGGAGTGGCGCTTGGCAAGGGGCATGAACTCTCCCCCTCCCCCAAGACCTCACCCCCTTGTCTGTTGTCTGGAAGGGGATCCGGGGGGGGTCTGGGTGATACATCCCCACTCGCATCTTGCTGACTTTTCAAATGCTTCACAGTATCTCTAAGCAGTCCGCATGTAGTCAAAAGCCCCAACATCTCTTTGTCCCCTTTCACCGCAGCTTCTAACAGTTTTGATCCTAAATCTTCCCAGGTCAACACACTAAAAGCAGTCATGGTGGACGCTTCTACTCTTTGCCTTTCAGCCCACAATAACATACGTCTTAACTGCAGTTCGTCTAAAGTAATTCCCTGCTTCTGTAACAGTAACTTCCACATTGATAGCACAATGGTATCTTCCTTAGATAAATTACTCCCCATGTTGTCCCTGGTGGCTCACCTGTCCGGTGTCACAGTCTCCCGGGATCTTGCAGCCGTCCTGCTGTGCTATTCCACTTCACCAGGCTCCGCCTCCCCAGCAGCCACTGGCACAGTCTCAGGATCTCCTCCTGACACCCCTCGCTGGGGATCACATCGGGGTCTCCTAATGTTGCGATACAGGTCGCGAGTCGAGACGGACTAAAAAAACACCATTACTGTGTGCATAGGTTCAGGCAAAAAAGGCTTTTTTTATTGCTTTGTCACACTGCTTATATAACTCTTAGATAGTACATGTGTCAGATGCTGATAGGCTTTCTGTCTTCTTCCTCTTGCTTGCTCTTTGCTGTTGTTATCTGTGCAAAGCTTAGCTAACATCTGCATTCCGCGGTCCTAAGTTCCGGACTTTCACTGTGCCCGACATTCCATGGCTGTCTCAAGGGTACACAATTACTAACTTGTCCGCAGACCTGCTGCAGACCCCAACACAGATTGGAAATTTTTTCTGCTGCATCTGAAATAAATATTTCAGAGAATTTATATTACTTGTGTTACATTGTAAATCGTTCTAGATATGGCAACTTTGTATGGTGTTCTAAAAAAGTATCTCCCAGCCTTTTCCAGTGTTTATTAAATCATCAGAATAAAACCAAGAAATGTTGTGGTAATCTTGATATTCCTTCAAATATTTACTATCCCTAGACTTTTTTTGTCATGTAATAGTTACAGAACAGTATTACTTCATATTATATTTTCCCTCAGGTAGTTTGAATTCTGAATAAGGTGGCTGATCGTTCTCCATAAATTATTTTCTTTTAGTTTCTGTACTTTAATCGTACTATTGTCTTCAAGTTAGACTCTATGTGTATTGCTGACTTTATTAGAGTAAGACCCACTCCTTGAAAGGAAAGGATTTAATATGTTTTCCCACCTCTGGCCTATGAAGGTATGTCTTACATATGTTAGATGTTAATAGAATTGTAATTTTATAACTTTCCAAGTTTAGCTTGTCTTTTTTTTAATATTCTAATAAAGACCAGTAATGCAGTTAAACATGTGTCAGTAAGTAGACAAACTCTTGCTACCTTCATGATTTGTAATGCAAAAAATAATATTCGTATGAGTGAGACTTTCAGGACAGTGCAAATTTAAGAGAACTCCATATAAGTCAGTGAGCTTCTTCAGATTCTAAGTGCCTAAAGGAGATCGCAGTATCATAGGATATAATCTAAGACACATTTAAATCAGTTCAATTACATTTTGAAGAATAAAATTATGTGGGTTTTTTGTAAATTCTGCACATTGGAAGCTATCATTATCAGAAGCTGATAGCTAGAGACAGGTTCAACACTTTAGTAGTCAATTTGTTTTGGTCTTATTTTTGTACTTAATGGGGATGCTAATTGTTTTTGTCACTCTGTCATATACTTGGATCTCAGATGACAGCCACGAGAGAGGCTACAAGGTGGCTAACTGCTGAAAACAGTCACTGTCTTCAGGGCATCATTTAATTATTTCCCATTAGTTGATAAAGGACATACCTCAACTACACAGGAGATGTGATCACTTGGGGAAAACCCCCAGCTTTTCAGTAACTTTCAGATTGTATTTGTTTTGTTGATTCTTCATAAGTAGCTTAGCGTAGTAATACTGCAAATTTTAGTTCTATCTACAAAGTTAATGGAGATGGATACACCTGAAGCCTACACAGTGCCCCAGTAGTTGATACTAAACAGAAACTAATGACATTTTATATATTTATTTCATTGTCATATATTTGGTACATAGCAAGTGCTAAGAAAAAGACTGAAAAAGAAATTATCATTTTAAGGCTTTTTTTAAAAGTTTGTGTGCCATTTTCAGGTACTGACTCAAATTACATGGAAAGTTCACCTTAATTTTAATAGGTTATCATCAAATATGTAAATGCTAGAAGAAGAAAAGATATTTGGTTTTGAACAAAGCAATTTATACACAGGTTGAGAGGCAAAGTTTAAAAAAATCCATTCTGAATATCTTGTAGAGATTACTGTGGGTTATTTAGTTTTGCTTTATCATAATCTGGATGTACTGTCTAACTTTCAGGTATCTTCATCTTTTGGGGTTACAGCAGAGACAATAAAAATATTTATGTTTTCCTTCTTACAAATAGTACTATTCACTGGTCCTTTACGTGTTGATTTCTTAGGGCAAACTGCATCAAATGATATCCTGGTGTTTTTTAAATTATAACTTATGAGGTCCCTGTAGTCATAGAACAGAGTTGGCCACAGTGGTATTCAGACAGGCTCGCCCTCCTTTAGGGAGTAGCTGGCCCTCCTTCCACCCTGACATGAATAGTACTGTGCTTCTACTGGGTGAATTTAGACTCTTCTATTTTGTGATGAATTTTACTCTAGGTATTTTTAATATGAATTGGAATATGTGTTTTTTAGTTTCAGCCTCTGCTCATTTAATAATAGGATTTCCTGAATAATCATGGCAATGATATCTGCATGGTAGTTATGCTGATTTCAGCCAGCAGTTCATGGAACATAAGCAAAATCTGGCAAATATCTTGGACATTTAGGAAGCCCTCAATGCTGGGAGTCTGACATTTGTCTTGACTCCTATTTTAAAGTGAACCTGGAGCTGACTGCTGAGTTTCAGACTGGTAAGGAACTTTTCCTGTCTTATTTAGGCCTTTTATATGGATTTTGTGCCTCCAGTGGCAGTAAGAGTAGATTTTACTTTATTTTTCTTTGGAAATAACAGTGGAACTCTAAGTTACTTCAGTAGATTCACTTTTTGATGAACTGGCTATAGCCTCACAGTTTCAGATATTAATTGCATTATTTGCAGTCTTACAAATAATAGATCATGAAGAACATGAACTCTTGAATTCTCCTGAAGCAACAAAAAAGCCAAAAGTTAAAGCCTGCACTGAGAGGAATAAATTCCTGGGGTGCTGATTTTAAGCAAGATGAATAATGATATGTTAATAGGCTGTTGCAAGTTATGTCTGTTCTCCCCTTTATAGCTTTGGCTAGTGAGTGACAGCTGGTGTACAGAGCACAGATTATACTTGGATGAACAACACTGTTCACAAAGATTCCAGTCTCCTGTGTTTCTAGTATATGTAGAATTCATTGGTGAATCACTTAAAGAATAATTAAAATTTTAGAAAGAAAAAATCTTACAAATTTATGCTTTTGTAAGTAATCATGACAGTGGATTTAGTAAAAGAAGCATGCTGATGCATCAATGACTGGGGAAAAAAGCAGCTTCAGTGTAGAAAGGGACTTACAAATTCACAAAATTATGCAGGTGATAGAAAAAAAAGACTTTATCATCAAAACCTGTAGCTTTCATCAGGCAGTTGCACAAGGAGCGTAGGACATGATATAACACTGACCTTGGAGATATAAATCCCTGTGTTTACTTGTTGTTGAGCATAATTTGCCTGTCCATAAAGCTTGTTTCTTGTCAAAACAACTCCTCTTCTCTTTGTTGTCAGAAGCAAACTACATCTGGCTCTGTATGTCGGTTCAGTCCTTGAGAGTCATATACCAATAAGGAAAAAAAGTCCTTGCAATATTCAGAAGCAGACTCCATTTGTTCAAATAAGAATCCTTAGATATGTAATTACAAAGCAGGTGATCAACTACTATGCATGCTGATCTTTAATGAACACATATTCAAAGCTAGAAACCCATAGCACAAGAAAATGATTAGTTAATTTAATAACTAAAGGAAAGTCAAATTGGAATATGTTAAGAGCAGCCTGACAGTTTATTACTATGCTAGTATTTTGTGTCAGTAAAACACTAATTTGTTTGGAATCTTTATGATAGTTTTACCAAAACAAAAACAATTTTTAAAAAGATCAAAATGTCAATCACCAAATACAAACATTGCAGTCTAAATTTTTAGTTTATCTTTATTAGCCATTTTTCCTGCCTTTTTGTGAAGATTAATTTAGAAATATGAAATAATGACATTTTAGCCTTAAAGATTCATGTGATTAGGTAATTCTATGTCAAGGTACCTCCATTAAATAGAATTTTCCCTAATTTACACCAGCTTGAGAAAGGATGAAGTCAGGTCTGTTTTGGATAGACAGTGAGAAGTCATAGAAAAATGTGACCGAGTTCACCATTTCCCTGAGTTCTTTCCCTTATTGTAAACAGCGAGGTAAAACATGCAGGTCTGCTTTGATCACATCATAACTGTATGAACTGGGTTCCATATTAATCCATATGAACTATGGTTATGCAAATAGATACTTTCCCTTCCCAGTCAAAGGTAGACTTCACATTTGTAAACATTGCTAGCTCCATGAGTAGCAATACTTGTTCCAATATGCAGGAAAAGTACAAGTTGAATGCCATTAACTGTGTGTGAAATCTAACTTTTACACAGATTCTTTATAATTCTGTTGATCATTGCTGAAATAAGATACAACAAAAATAGCAAAAGTTTAACAGAACAATAAAAGTCAGCAAAGGAAATTATCAAACATATAAAATCAAGGTTAAAAGGAATTTCTACATTTAATCAACTGCAGAATTTTACACGTTTACATTATGGGTTCAGAAGTAAATTGAATTTGTTTGTCCTGTTTGTTGTCTGTTTGGATCAATTTAGCTTTTCATTTCACTTTATCAAGTGACTGAGCCATAATAAATAACAGCATTTGTGAGAATACCCTACCTTTATGTGCTTGGAAATATTATAAATTCTTTTTTAAAATAAAAGAACACCACCTAGGAAACAATATATTACATATATACAGTTCTATATGAAAATGAATATTAACAGAAGACCAGTTGAAATGCTTAATGCAACATTTTTTCTTAAATGTGTAACTTCTAGTTATACATGTTTATAATAATTTATACTGGCTTCAAGATAGTGCTGTGGTAGCATTTTAAAAAAAGGAGTAGAAGTAGTAGTTTACACCTAGTAATACCCTTTATGTTAGTTAGTACTTAAGGTAGTGAGTGTTAGATTACTCTTCTGGAAAGCTTTTTTTCCCCCTTGTTCTCTCGAGTCCCAAGAAAAACGTATGCAGGCCATGAATTAAGTGGTTACTTCTGTGACTGTAGTCTGATAGCTCTGATTAACTCCTGTCTTCTGTGGGAAGTCAAGCACTCCAGGGAGGATTAAAACCTGCCTGGTGAGATTCTGATTTGGTACTTTGTGGATCTTGACCCAAGTGAGCAAAGAGCTCGTGTGACAACCTTCCACTGTGTCATGGGGGAGAGTGGTTAAATTTTAACAATCGCTCAAAGAATCACTGCCAAAGATGAGAGGGAAAGGTGGTTTTTGTGGGTTTTAATATAAGTTTGTTAAAAGCTCGACTTTACAGAATTCGATGGCAAGATTCACTCTATTACTTACTGTGTGAAGGGACTGTGAAAGAGTTGGGTCAGAGTGGTGCTTAGGTGAAACTGTCACAGTGAATGGCAGGGGGCGGGCAGAGAGAAGTGATTATCCAGTGGTCAGATAGGGAAACTGACTCAGAGTCGAGTTGGAGTGATGTATACAGGGTTTAGGGAAAAGGGTATAAGGAGTGCCCTCCCGTTGAGTCACGAGATGAAGAAAGGACCCCCTTGCTTTCTAAACTCCTTCTCAGAGGAGTCTAGGTGCGGCTGGGTCCAATCCTAGTCCCAGACTTGGTCAACATTTTTTGTCTAATAAAGGGGTAAGGAAAGCCTCCCGTTGAGTCACGAGGTTCAGAGTGGACCTCCTTGCTTTCTAAACTCCTTCTCAGAGGAGTCTAGGTGTGGCTGAATCCACTCCTAGTCCCAGACTTGGTCAACGGTTTATAACTAAAGGAGTGTAGTGTTGGGATGTCAGTGAAAGTGATTTAATATGTAAGTATGAGTCTTACAACAATTAATAGTAGCAATAAGTGGTATCTTACACTACTAAAGTAAATAATAAACTAAATTATGTGATTAGCAATACTTATTCAATAATCAATAATCAACAGTTATGACAACTTAGCTGATGATTTAAAGTTTGCTAACTTAAAACACATGCATACACACGCACACACACACACAGAGATACAGAGGTTAACCTTTGTTTAAGATGTTAAATTTGGTACCCAATATCCTTCAAAAATCACACAGAGTTGAGTAATAGTGAGCTACTCACTATTTCAACCTGTGGAAATCCTTCGCGAAAATCTAAATTCAGTGACTTACTCACTTTTTCCTTCGCTGGCGTCTGTCAGGGAAGGATCCAATTACCTCGCAGAATCTCATGAAAACTGCTCTGAGAGGCGTCCCAGCTCAGAGGGAGATACACGGTCACAGCCTGCTGTGGTCCCAGAGAGCTCAAAGGGTCTCGCTTTAGGACCATTATTTATAGAATTGCAAGATGATTGACTTTGGTCAATGTTATCATTTTGTGGCCACAACTCTTATCAGATACTTAGTCTTGGCACCTCTCAGATGTGGGCTGCAACCCATGCAGGAGGAGATTTAGGTACGTTTCCCGGGTAACAGGAGTTCTGGAGATGGTCAGGGAGCGCCCAATCACTTCAACTCACTGTGATTGCATCAAGAGTTCCAGGTGCAATTAGGGAGTGCCTAATTGTCCCAACTCACTGTGCTCATCCCGGGACAGAGAGGTACAGTATTACTTCGTATCTTGGCTCACTGTACCAACAGGCAGGGTCGGAGAGTGCCCAATTATCCCAGCCCTTTGTTCTTATATGGTGATGGACGATCTGATGTTGCAACGCGGCTTGTTAGTAGGGGGAAGCGGAGCCTACACCACAACACACTGATACAAGTCATTGCTCTAAACATTACATAGACTTCTTTTTATGATTTTATTTTTTGTGTCATCTATGTCTTTCTCCACCCCCACCTGCCTTATTCTTATCTATGGATTTTTGAGAAAGTGAAGAGCAAAAGCAGAACCTCTAAGCAGGTCTTTATGAAAAAGAGTCTACTGACTTTTAAACACTGATTTTGTTGCAAAAAGAAGCAGTTAGAGGGGTGGAGGTGGCTGGTACAAGAAATGTAATAGAAAATCTACACGAAACAAGACAGGGGAAAATTATATAGAGAAAAGGCAATATGTTTCAATAACAGGACTCTGCAGTACATGCAGCTAAATGATAGATTACTGTGAGTAAATGTAAATACACATTTCTGCATTCAGTTATTGAACTGGCTTCAATAAATGGATACCTCTTGTATCCTCCATGCGGAATAAATAGAAGTTGGATTCTGCATGAGCAATAAAACCTCATTAGTGGGCAATATTTTAAACATTAGTCTCGATAAAAACACACCCATTTTACTCGAGGAATATGTGTCTGACAGGGCAGCTTCCCAGAGTGATTCCAATTGTATATAATTTTTTGCTACTTAAAATAATTTTCTTTCATTCTACCTCTTCTGAAGGCCAAGTTATCTTACACAAATGTTTTGCTTTGTAATGTGATATGAAGTAACCATGCATTTAATAATAGCTTTCAATGCTAACTGGGTATATGTGTTCCTTAAATGTACTTTAAAGTCCTGAATCAACAAGGTACTTTAAAACAGGCCTACACTTAAGCACAAGTGCTAAAATCAATGTAATGACTTAGGCATTTAGAATGTCAGTTCAAACATCTTGCTGATTTGGAATGTGCAAGTGAATTAGAAGCAGATGGCAACACATCTCTCATTTGGTGGTTAGCAGGGAGGAAAGCATGTAAGCTGCATACCATTTTTAAGATTTTGGAGAATCTGAATAGTTTAGACAGGCTGGAAAATGGGTTGTCTTGCAAGTTTTGCTTCTGATTGAAGACAAAGTATATCCCCTTACAGAATCTCTAGGTGGGTTACTGTATTACAGACTTCCATCTGTCTGAATCTGTCTGGTGTATGTCCTCACATAACTTAAAATTTCAGTTTTGGAGGGGAATCATAAACTAGCTTTTCTGCTCCTTCTCCTGTATGTGGTGGCTGCCTGGACAGATGTGAATTCATACAAGAGATCTTTATGTTACTTATTGGATAAAGATTATGCATTTATATTTAAGAACAAAAAAAATACGACAAACTACAGTATCTCAATAAATACAGGGATTTCATTAAAAATAATTGAAAGGCTACTTTAATGTGCCTTAGGAAAAAGGTTGGTAGTTGTTTGCTGTTTTTCCCCCCTTTCCTTCTTTGGAGTGCTACGAGATTAATACTCTGATTTTTCTTTCCCTTGTATTAGAACACTGCTTCTTTTGGCATATTTAATAGTGCTCTTTTGTATTTTTCCTTCATATCCTCTGTGATGCTTTTCTGTCCCATCACTTATCTCAATACACAGTAAAACTGAGAAAGCTGTATCTGAAGATGTTTATAAACAGAGTTTCCCTTCAGCTATTAATATGTTTTGTATACATTCCCAAAGTGAAAAAAAAAATCATTCATTGAAGTGCTTATTAAGAAAGGGGCTTATAACTAGCAGTAAAAGGCAGTGGACTGTTTCATTCATAAGCCCCTTCTGCTGTTTTGCCTTATTTCTAATCACCATACAATTCAGCCAGGGTAAGTTAGCTGAAATGTAAACAAAATATTTCTTAGTGATATTATTTTGCATCACAGGATCAGAAAGAACTTTAGTTCTTTCCTTTTTGACGCATTATGCTCTTTAGCACACAATTTTAGCAGAGCCATCCCTGCTAGCTCAGAAAGATCAATTATTGGACAATGTCATATTTTAGGCTCAGCCAGCAACTAAGCACCATGTGGCCACTCACTCACACCTTCCATCCATGGTGGGATGGGGAGAAAAATTGGAAGAAAAAGGTAAAACTCACAGTTTGAGATAAGGACAGTTTAATAGGACAACACAAGGAGAGAAATAACAATAACAAAAATACTTAGAATATGTGAAGCAGATGATGCAGAATGCAACTGCTCACCACCTGGAACCTGATGCTCAGCCCACTCCTGAGCCCTTCCTCCCCTGACTACTTCACCTTGTTTATATACTGAATTGCATCATATTATATTGAATATCCTGTTGGCTAGTTTGGGTCAGCTATCCTGGGTGTGTCCTCTCCCAGCTTCTTGTAACTCTATCCCAGCCAAACCGAGGTCATTATCCACCCCTTATTCTATACCATGTACGTCATGCCCAGATCCTACACTTTCCAATCAATCGCTACCACTTTTCTTGACTTCTATATACATATATTTTTACACACACACACACACACACACACATATCATTCCCTTAGTCTATGAACCATCCCTCTAACACGTCCATTGAGTTCATTCAATCCATGACTTAGGGGCTCCATCTGTCATAAAAGCCTTTCAGGGCAGGAGAGATGGAGTTTTCTATTCCTAAGAACTGGATGTCTGTGCAGGTCCCTTGACCTTACTTCATTTTATGGCAAAACCAGCATTCAGAAGGATTTGAACTATTTTCTTCCCTTTTTCAGAAAACTCCTCTGCTGTGTTGCTCCATACGATGATGTCATCAATGTATTGCAGGTGTTCTGGAGCTTCACTCTGTTCCAGTGCAGTCTGGATCAGTCAATGGCAAATGGTGGGTCTGTGTTTCTGCTCTTGGGTCAGTCGATTCCACGTGTACTGGACACCTCTTCCAGTGAAAGCAAAGTGTGGCCTGCATTCTACTGCCAAATGGATTGAGAAAAATGTGTTAGTTATATCAATTGTGGTGTACCTTGGCTGCCTGTGACTCCGGTTCATGTTGAAGTTCTAGCATGTCTGGAACAGCAGCACTCAGCAGTGATGTGACTTCATTCAGGCCATGATAATCTTCTGTTAGTCTCCACTTTCCGTTAGATTTTCACACTGTCCATATAGGACTATTAAAGGGTGAGTGAGTCTTGCTGATCACTCCTTGGCTGTCTAGTCCTCTAGTTGACAAATCAGCTTATGGATGGGGATCAGAGTCTCAATCGGCGCAATATTGCCACCGATGCACCATTGTGATGGTGATTGGCATCTGTTGTTCTTCAGCCCTCAGCAACCCCACAACGGAAGGGTCCTCCAAGAGACTGGGCAAGGTAGACAGGTGTTTGATTTCCTCCATCTCCAAGGCAGCTATACCAAAGGCCCACCAGTACCCTTTTGGGTCCTTGAAATACCCTGTCCTGAGGTAGTCTATGCACAGGGCCTCTGGGCCAGTCACAATGGGTTGTTTATGCCACTCATTCCCAGTTAGGCTCACTTCAGCTTCTAATACAGTCAGCTGTTGGGACTCCTCTGTCAATCCAGAAATATAGATGGGTTCTGCTAGTGCATAGCTTGATGGCGTTAAGGTACACTGTGCACTGGTGTCCACTAGAGCCTTATACTCCTGTGGGTCTGACATGCCAGGCCATTGAATCCCCACAGTCCAATAAGCTTGGTTGTCCCTTTCATCCACCTGGACAGAGGCAGTGCTCCTCTAATACTGATCATAGTATTCATTACCCACTTTTTGTAAACATGAATCAGAAATCCCTTCAAGAGGATCAGAAGTGAGACTGGCCCTTCTACTCCATCTGGGGAACAGCCCATTGGAAAGTGTAGCAGCATTTTTCCAGGAAGAATCCTGTTTTGTGATTGTTTTCCCTTGCAACTCACATACTCACTCCTCTGGAGTCAAGGTAGATTTTCTATCCCACTCCCTCATGTACTTTCCATGGTCACGCAGGTAAAACCACAGGGTACCCCCTGGCGTGTACCTACTATATTCTCTCTCTTGAGCGGAGGAATGCTTACTCCTAAGGGCTTACTCTCGAATTGCTGGAGCTCTCTGGACAGTTTCTCGTCTAACAGGTCTATTCAAGGTGCATCCTCACCATTGCTGAGTACAGAGGGACAACTACTTCCCTAGTCCTGCTGGCCACAGTATTTCTGATTCAAGCCAGGATGCCGTTGGCCTTCTTGGCCACCTGGGCACATTGCTGGCTCATATTCAGCTGGCTGTCAACTAACACCCCCAGGTCCTTTTCTGACAGGCAACTTTCCCACTACTCTTCCCCAAACCTGTAACATTACATGGGATTGTTAGGACTCAAGTGCAGGACCTGGCACTTAGTATTGTTCAATCTCATGCAATTGGACTCAGTCCATTGATCCAGCCTGTCCAGATCCCTTATGGAGTCTTTCTACCTTCAAGCAGATCAACACTCCTGCCTAACTTGATGTTGTCTGCAAACTTACTGAGGGTGCAGTCAATCTCCTCATCCAGATCATTGGTAAAGATATTACATAAAACTGGTCCCAATACTGACCCCTGGGGAACAAAGCAGGTGTTTTAATCTGCCTTTGACATCCTAATTTTGGAATCCAGACTTTTTCAAGTTTCTTGTATTCCTCAGTATTTTTCTGGTTCCATCAGACCTCTGAGGGACTAGCAGCCAGTCATGGGTGCAGTTCCTTAGAGGTTTGATATTATTCAATATATTTATAAAGGATCTGAATGACAGAGTTGAAAGAACCCCACTCATGTGAGCCATGTGGATGACAGCAAACTGGAGATAATACAGATACACTAGAAGGAAAGGCCTCCATTTAAAGGGACCTAGACAGACTGGAAGATTAGGTCAGCAAGAGCTGCATGAAGTTTAACAAAGATGGAAGAATCTCAAGCATCAGTACAGGCTGGAGTCTTAACTGGGTGTGATGCACTTGCAGGAAAAGACCTAGGGATCCTGGTTGACAAAAAGTTGCACTTGTGCCGTAAAAGTACACTTGCAGCAATGAGGGCAAACCATATCTTGGGTTACACAACAAGAGTATAGCCAGCAGATCAAGGAATGTTCTTACCCTACTTGATACTTTTCAGCCACAGCTGGGACGCTGTGTCTGGATTTGGTCCCCATAGTTCAGGAGACATTAAAAAATGAGGGCGTTCAGAAGCTACCAAGGACACCATCAAGATGGCAGGAGGGTTGAAGAATTCTAAATATGAGGGAAGGTTAAAGGAATTAATTTTGTTCAGGCTAGAGAAGTGTATATGTGAGGGGACTTATCACAGCCTTCCAGTACTTAAAAGGTAGACATAGAGAAGACGGATGTGTACCCTCACAAGGATGAGGTAACAGGACAATAAGATATGGGCACAAGCTTCTTCAAGGTAAATTCTCTTTGAATATAAGAAAACAAAAACCTTCACTGTAGGAAGAGTTAAAAAATGGTTACCCAGAAACGTGGTGGTATCTTTCTTGTTGGAAATATTTAACGTTTAATTTAACACTTAGCTTGACAGTTCCATGGATAAACTAATCTGCTTTGAACAGGAGTTTGGATCAGATGGTCTCCAGAGGTCCCTTCCAGGCTAGACTTTTCTGTGATTGTAGGATTCTGTAGTCTTTCCTGCTTATTCTGCAGGTTTGTTCTAATTCTACTCTACATTCTTCCTGCTTGTTCTGCAGAATTCTGTTAGTTTTCCAAGCCATCTTTCCTGCCTGCAGACTTCATGTCTTGCATGTATTTTCCTTCACCCCATATATGCAACTGTACCACAAGTCTCTGTTGATCTCTTTCCAGTTATAGCTCAGCTGTGTTACAAAATGCTGTTGGTTTTAAAATGTTATGAAATACTTATGTCACCAATTACTCAATTTTGTGCACTTCTATCTGGTTTAAAGATAGCAAATATTAAATTGCATCTTGCTTAGTATGTATGCATTTTGTGCATGCAACAGGCTTGCTTTGGCCACACCTTGTAACATGCCTGTAATTGTTTAAGGAGAAACGGCTTTAAGGGGGATAGATAGAAATAATTCTTCCAGACTAAGGTGCTCTGAAATGCAGCAGCAAATGGTAAGATGGGAAGCAATTAAATTTTTAGAGATTGACAGCCCAAAAGGTGCATGAATTGCAGGGCAAAGGCAAAATCAGTTTGTGCTGAAATAACCCAACTGTTACCTGAATTTTCCAAGTACTAGTGTGTTGCTTTTTTATTAGAAAGTGAATGTATTTTTGCCTATGTTGTTAGGGAAACTACAAACAACAAAATTCATTGGACTGTTAGGTAAAAGACTAGCAATCTGGAAGTGCCTTGTGATGACAGGCCTTCATATTAAAAGGTTACTTGGCTGGTGAGTAGGTGGACAAAGCCAACTCAAGACAATCTCTTGGCCAGATAGATAGAAACAAAAATGAGCCATGACCTGCACGTACGAGTTATTGCCAGATAGCTCTAAGATTAATACATACACTGAAACCTAATTAAATCACAATCCTTTTATCTTGCCTTTCTCTCTGCGTGTCTAGAACAAGTAGAAGTCTTCATAAATCTGAAATATTATAGATCAATTAATATGCACAGAGGCTGCATATTCTGTAATGGGAATAGAGCTAATCTAACATAAATTCCCTTTTGGAGACTCAGAGTACCATTAAAATATTTGTCCCAACTCTGATCCTACTGTTGTGGTGTAGGCCCTGCTTCCCCCCTACTAACAAGCCGCATTGCAATGTCAGATCATACAGCACCATATGAGAACAAAAGGGCTGGGATAATTGGGCACTCTACAACCCTGCCTGTTGGCACAGTGAGCCAAGACACGAAGTAATATGGTACCTCTCTGTCCCGGGATAAGCACAGCGAGTTGGGACAATTAGGCACTCCCTAATTGCACCTGGAACTCCTGATGCAATCACAGTGAGTTGAAGTGATTGGGCGCTCCCTGACCATCTCCAGAACTCCTGTTACCCGGGAAACGTACCTAAATCTCCTCCTGCATGGGTTGCAGCCCACATCTGAGAGGTGCCAAGACTAAGTATCTGATAAGAGTTGTGGCCACAAAATGATAACATTGACCAAAGTCAATCATCTTGCAATTCTATAAATAATGGTCCTAAAGCGAGACCCTTTGAGCTCTCTGGGACCACAGCAGGCTGTGACTGTGTATCTCCCTCTGAGCTGGGACGCCTCTCAGAGCAGTTTTCATGAGATTCTGCGAGGTAACTGGATCCTTCCCTGACAGACGCCAGCGAAGGAAAAAGTGAGTAAGTCACTGAATTTAGATTTTCGCGAAGGATTTCCACAGG